>CM026895.1:8084274-8103414 GCA_015227895.2 Colaptes auratus
TTTGCCATCAGCTCTGGCCAGACCAACACCACAGGCAATGTCTTCTTCCACTCACTGTGGACATTTGACAGAGTGAAGGATGGAAGCTAGGATGCAGGAACTCTTTTTTTCTCCAGCCAGCTGTGGACATCTCCCTGGGGTCTGGCACTCTGGAGATGTGTGGTGTGCCAGAGGAGCTGAGTTACCTCTCCTGGGTGATGAATGAATCCAGAGGGAGTTGTTTTGTGCCTGTTTGTTCCCACCAGTGATGGAAACCCAGAACTCCTCAACATCTGGAGCTGCTGTGTGCTCTGTTCCTGGGGGGAGCAACCCCCAGAGCTCAGTGCAAAGGCTGCACCTCACCCAAGACTCCTCTTGCCCATGAGCTCATTGGCTTTGGCAACGAGCTGGGAGGTTGGGGTCAAGGCCTGCCCTTGGCAGCAAACCTGCATCCATTACTGATCTTCTGCAGGCCCACAACAGAATGCTGTCTGGAGCCTCTGATGAGCTGCAGAGGAGCCAAGAGCTCCACGGGTGACTGCTGGGCAATCCCCAGAAGCTGGGTCATCTGCAGAGCTCTCAGGAGCAGCAAGCAGGAGCTGAAGTGTTCTGGTGCCAGGTAACCTGCATGAAAACACTGCACACACCACGGCCCCGGGGAGAGGAGGAGCAACTGGACTGCTGTGGGCAGACTGGTTAGGCAGTGCATGTGAGATGGGAACTGGCACTGAGGGCAGGGAGCAGAGCTCTTGCCCCAGCGCTGAGCACCCCCCCTGCTGCTTCTGCAAGCCCCTGAGCTCCTCAGCAGCCTCCTCAGGGCCGTGGGTCAGCAGCACTCAACCCCTGTCCAGCAGAAGGTCTCGCCTTGCACCAAGCAGGGCAACATCCCTGCTCCTGCTCTCAGGACTGGACCACACCTCCGACCTCACATGCCTCCACCCCAACACCTACCTGGTCCCTTAGTGTCAGAAGACTTCAGGATGGGAATCCACAGGAAACCCCCTGTCTGTGAGCAGGGTTGGTGTGGGCTATGTCCTCACTCAGGGGCAACAGCCATGAGGCCAGGCACAGGCAGCTTGCCCTTGGTAGCACAGCCATGAGGTCAGCAAGTCCATTGGGTACCAAGGCAAAGCCAAACCTCACCCATTTCATGGAGCCATGGAATCACAGAATGGTTGGGTTGGAAGGGACAGCAAAGCTCATCCAGTGCCAACCATGGGCAGGGACACCTCCCACCAGCCCAGGTTGCTCAAGGCCTCATCCAGCCTGGCCTGGGACACCTCCAGGGAGGGGGCAGCCACAATCCCCCTGGGCAACCTGTGCCAGTGTCTCCCCACCCTCACTCTCAAGGATTTCTTCCTTATTTCCACTCTCCATCTCCCCTCTCCCAGCTCAAAGCCATTGTCCCTCATCCTGGCACTCCCAGCCCTTGTCACAAGTCCCTCCCCAGCTCTCTTGGAGCCCTTCAGGTACTGGAAGGCTGCTCTGAGGTCTCCCTGGAGCCTTTTCTTGTCCAGGCTGAGCAGCCCCAACTCTCTCAACCTGTCCCCATAGGGGAGGTTCTCCGACCCTCTGATCATCTTTGTGGCCTCCTCTGGACCCATTCCAGTCTCTCTAAGTAACTGAACACACCTGGCAGTGCCAGGGCAACCTTATTTGTGGTTGGCCAGCACAGCCAAGGAGAAACTCTACACCCAGCAGTTACTATCCCTTTCCCCTTACAAGCTGTGTCACACCTATGCTATGTGCCCCACAGCAGCACCTGCTCCTCTCCCAGGAGATCTCAGCACATGGCTCCAGACAGCAGTGGGGAGCACTGGGAGCAAGAGGCCCTCCAGATCATCTTCCTCACCATGCTGAGGAGCAGAGAGGCAGCATAGAGCCAGATGAGTCTGAAGGAGAGCAATGGGGAAGCTCAGCAGATGGGTGCAGCCTTCAGCTGGTGTGGAGGGCACCAGAGAGGAAGCCACCAAGGGCTTCTACCTGCTGCAAGTGGCATGTAAGCCCCTAGACAGGTAATAACAGTGCACCATAGTTCATTCTACAGACATGGGGAGATCTCCAGCACCTGCAGCACAGCCTCCTCAAGGTTTCCCCACACAGCAAGGAGAGTTGCAGGACCCCCAGTTTGCACTGGGCTAGGGGGGGCAAGGTCACCACTGCTCCTGGAAATAAAGATGGACAAATGCATTGGGGTGGGAGTCAAGGATGTCACCCCCAAAGCCACTTTGGAAATCAGCAGTAGCTATGAGGTGAGGTCAAAGCCCTTCATGGACAGCCTGGGCCAGCACAGCACAGCTGCTGCAGGCAGAGCCATGGGAGGACCTGAGGAACGATGGCCATGCTCCAGGCAGCTGGTTTGGAGCTTGGGCCCATGGCCATCATGGTGGGCAAGGTCCCTCTGGTGCAGTGGTGCCTGCCTCCAAGGAGGCACAGAAGGGCTGAGCAGCTCTTCAAACAAGTTCTGCACCAGGAGGCTGCTGGAACACTGCAACAGGCTGCCCAGGGAGGTGGCTGAGGCTCCATCCTTGGAGATACTCAAGGTGAGGCTGGACAGGGCTCTGGGCAACCTGATCCAGTGGAGGATGTCCCTGCTGAGTGCAGGGGTTGGACTGGATGAGCTTTGGAGGTCCCTTCCAGCCCAGAGCATTCTGTGACTCGATGAAACCCTCCTGGCAGTGTCCCCTGGTCAGCGCTGCTGGCCCTGTGCACGGACACTCAGCTGCTCCTGCAGACGCCCTGGCCCCACACCCAGGGAGGGTGGTGCTGCACTTTCTCTCCTCCACGGAGCAGGAGAGCCACAGCCAAGCTGATTTCCCCACACTGAGCATCTCCACCCTGGCTGCTGTCATCTCCTCCCACTTCCCGGAGCAGCCTTGCAGGGGGAGGGGGAGGGGAGTGCAGGAGAGGGTCAGGTGCTGCGCTTTTGGTGCCATCCCAAGGGGACAAATCACCTCCCTGGGCTGTCACTCCCTTGGACCCGGGGCTGACCTCTCTGGTTGCTGGTCTGTCCAGGCAGCCTCCAGGATGGTGCTTTTTGCCCTCTCCCAGCAGGGTTTTCAGCAGTTGCCCTCAGGATCTCCCATGCAGCACCCTGTGGCCTCCTCCTCCTGTGCACACACCTGGATCCTGATGGGAGAGGACGTGCCTGGAGCTGCAGACCACACAGCTGGAGCTGCTTACCGAGAAGCTCAAGCATTTGGACCTCCCTGGGCTCCAGCCACATGAGGCAGCAGCCAGAGAGCTCAGCTGGTCCTGGGGCTGCCACTGAGCATCAGGAGAGCAGAGTGAATTCAGAGGAGGCCACCAGAGGGTCCAGGCGCTGGAGCTTGTGTCGTTGTGAGGAGAGGCTGGAGGAGCAAGGCTTGTCCAGCCTCAGCATGGGGAAGCTTCAAGGGGGGATTTTCAAGGCCACCTACAAGGAGGTCACTGGGAAGGCAGACCCAGGCTCTTTGCACTTGTCCACAGCAGGAGGATGAAAGGATCCAAAACAAGTTTGGACTGGATATAGAGGAAAATTTTTTTTCACCATGGGGAAAGCCAAACGTTGGGGCAGGCTGCCCAGAGAGGTTGTGCAGTCTCTGTCCTTGGAGGCCTTCAAGATCTGACTGGTCTTGGAAAAAAAACAAACCTTGAGCAACCTGGTCTGACCCTGCTTGGAGCAGAAGCTGAAGGACAGACCTCAGAGTGCCTCCCTGACAGAGTTTTCCAGCACTCTGTGCTGCTGCAGGTCGGGGGGGGGGGGGGGGAGGTTTGCTTTCTCTGCACAGCTTCCCCCTGATTACATCTTCCATCTGGATTCCTTAAAAAGCCATTTCACTGTTGAAGGAATGTCCTGGGAATGGCTTTCTGCTCTCACTTCAGGAGCATTCAAGACTGTTTCCATTTTCTGGTGGCTTGGGGGATTGCTCACAGCTGTGATTGATAGAGTGCCACACGCAGCCAGCCCGGCGTGAGCTGCGCAGCAAAGCGGCTCCAAGCCTCAGAAACACCTCCAGTGAGAGGCCACCGAAGCCTGGCCCTCTCCTCTGGTGGGTGTTCAGGCTGCAGGGTGCTTAATTAGGGCATCCCAGGTCATTAGCATGGCTCCTGCCATGGGAGGAATGGTGTGTGCTGAATGACAAAGCCGCTCGGTGCTCTCCTTCCCTTGGAGCTCCTCCAGTGCTTCCCAGGCCTGATCCTGGCCATGGGGTCTGTGTCAGTCCTGCTGCGAGCCAGGCAGGAGCCCCCAGCAAGGGAAATGGTCAGATGTCTCAGATGTATCTCTGCCTTCCTCCATCTGACCACTTCTGATCATCTCACCTCTGCTCTGCCTACTCACCCACCCACCTACCCACTCACCTACCCACTCATCTACCTACCCCCTCACCCACCCATCCAACCACTCGCCTACCCACCCACCTACCCACTCACCCACCCACTCATCTACCCACCCCCTCACCCACCCATCCAACCACTCACCTACCCATTCACCTACCCACTCACCAACCCACCTACCCACTCACCTACCCACCTACCCACCCCCTCACCCACCCATCCAACCACTCACCTACCCATTCACCTACCCACTCACCCACCCACCCACCACCCACTCACCTACCCACTCATCTACCTACCCCCCTCACCCACCTATCCAACCACTCACCTACCCACTCACCTACCCACTCACCCACCCACTCACCTACCCACCCACCTACCCACTCATCTACCTCCCTACAGAACATTGTTCTTTAGTCATAGAATTGTTTGGGCTGGAAAAGGCCTCTGAGATCCTGCAGTCCAACCCTTCTCTAACTCTAGCCAGCCTGGTGGTAACCCCTGTGGTGCCCTCAGCACCACATCTCTGCCTCTTGAAAGGACCTCCAGGGCTGGGGACTCCACCACCTCCCTGGGCAGCCTGTGCCAAGCCCTGACCACTCCTGCAGCAGAGAAATTTTTCCTCCTCTCCAACCTAAGCCTCCCCTGGCACAGTTTCAGGCCATTTCCTCTCCTTCTATCACCTGAGACTAGGGAGCAGAGCCCAACCCCCAGCTCACTGCAGCCTCCTCTCAGGGGAGCAGTGAGGTCTCCCTCAGCCTCCTCTTCTCCAGGCTGAACACCCCCAGCTCCCTCAATCCTAGAGGTGAGTTCTGGGAAGCTCCTTTGTGGACATTTATAGAGGGGGACAGGACTGTAGGGCAGTCCCACACACAGGGTCTGGCTGTGGGGGTGCCAGGGGTGTGCCAGGAGGTCACTGGAGATGAGTGGAGGTCATCAAAGCCTGGCACCTGCACACTGGCATCTCGTTCGAGGTGCCACCCCTTGGGCAGAGCCTGGGCTCTGCTTCTGCAGGAGGGGATCCCCAGGACAAGCTGCAGCCATGGCTGTGAGCCAGCCCCTGCTCCATCCTCTGCAGGCAGAGCAGTGCCAGGCTGGGGCTGGGCTCTCCAGTGCAGCCCCAGCCCCTCTCTGGAGGCCAGGCTGGCACTTGCGGCCGTGCTGGCCCTCCACAGCTCTGTGGGCACCACACTGGCCGGGCAAGAGCCTGGGACCCATGTCCCCCTGCTTGACACCCAGCCTGGGAGGCCAGGCTGGGGCAGAGCCAGCTGCCTGCTCCCAGCTAGGAGCGGGCAGGGGGTGGGCAGGGGGCGGGCAGGGAGCGGGGCTGGCTCGGCTCTGCAGGGAGCAATCTGAAAGCCGCTGGAAGTCTTCCAGGGAAGGGAATAAAAAGGTGTCAGTGGAAACTTGTTTGGCCAGAAGGGTTCCCCTGGCACAGGCACGGGGCTGGGCAGCTCCCTGCTCCACGTGGTCCTTACCCCATGCCAGGTGGGCACAGGCAGGGAGCTGGCAGCAGGCAGAGCTCTGGGACCAGCGTTGGAGGCTGCACAGCTTCCTGCAGGGGACAGGAACTGGGGAGCCACAGGCCAGCCAGGCTCTGCCATCAGCTGCAGATGTCTTCTGGAGCTCAGTGTGGAAGGTGGAGGAGGAGAAAGGCCCTGCCAAGCTGCTCCCCTGCAGCTTCTCCCCCCCTGCCCACCCCTGCCTGTCCTGGCTGCGCTGCTTCACTCGGAGCCACCCTCCCTGGGCTGTCCCCACTGCTGGCTCAGCTCAGGGGGCTCCCAGCAGCACCACGGACCACAGAGCTGGCTGCTGACCTAGCTGGGCCCCCAAAGCTGCACACCCACCCCCAACACCTGGCTGACAGAACGATCCTGTCCTGAGGACAAGGTTCTCCACCCCGGGGTGACCCTCATGGTGGCAAACATGAGGACAGCTCCAGCTCCCTCTCAGTGCTGCTCCATGTGGCCCTGAGTCAGCCCAGCCCTTTAGGGGAGGTCAGTCCTGGACTGAAATCCTTCCCTCGGTGGTCAGGGGGTTGGTGCTGACAGCAGCTGAGGTGTTTCCTTCCATGCAGGACCCAGCAGGATTTTCCTTTGCAAGTGGCAGGCCTCCTACAGCCTCTCATGGACACCATGGCCCAGGGATGCTTCCACACAAGGAGCTCAGATGCCTTCTGAGGTCGGGGACAGGACTGGTTCTTTTGTAGCCCAGGACATGCCTCCTCCCCTGAGCTTTGTACTGGTGGCTTCAAGCCATGCTTCATCCTCCTTGTCCAGCCTGCAGGAGTGTCACCAGTCCCTGCTGGATAACCACAGACTCACAGCATCACAGAATGTTAGGGCTTGGAAGTGACCTCTGGAGATCATCCAGTCCAAGCCCCCTGCCAGAGCAGGGGCACCCGGGGCAGGGCACACAGGAACACATCCAGGGTGGTCCAGAAAGGCCACAGAGAAGGAGACTGCACAACCTCTCTGGGCAGCCTGCTCCAGGCCTCCAGCACCCTCACAACAAAGAGGTTCAGGTGGAACCTCCTGGGTTCCAGTTTGTGTCCATTGCCCCTTGCCCTATCACAGGACACCACTGCAAAGAGCCTGACCCTTTCTTCTTGCTCCCCCTCCCCCCTCCTTTCAGCTCTGTGTAACTATTGATCAGAGCCCCTCTCAGGCTGCTCCTCTCCCCACCTGCCTTGCAGGCAGCAGCTGCTCTGCTGGAGCCCTGCCCTGCTCCAAGGAGGTCTTTGCTCCCTGCCCCCCATCAGCTGCAGTGCTCTCAGCGAGGAGAGCTTCCCTGCAGCCAGAGAAACCTGCAACATCTCCTGGCCCAGCCTGGCTGGCAGCCTGCAGCCCAGAAGGAGGAGCAGACCTCAGATCCACGGAACAGATGGGCTGGGATGTGAGCAGCCAAGAGGCCGTGGAGGACCAGGCCCTGTGCTCAGGGCAGGGCTCCCTGGCTGGCAGCTGGGGGTTCCCAGGCAGGGGATGCTCAGCTGCTAATCTGCCTGACCCTGTGCTGGGCTGGGTTCACTGGGAAAGGAAATGAGTGGCTGAGAGCAGCTTTGGTCCTTCTGAGCCCAGTGCTGGGCTCTGGTGGGGAGAGGCAGAGCCACAGGAGCCTTATCTGCCTCGACTGCCACCGAGTGTGCTGCCGGGGTCAGGCTGGACAGCTGGGTCCATGCCAGCCTCAGCACTTCAACAAGGCCAAGAGCAAGGTCCTGCACCTGGTCAGGGCAATCCCAAGCCCAAATATGTGAGTGGGTTGAGGGCAGCCCTGCAGAGCAGAGCTTGGGGGTGATTGTGGAGGCTGGACATGGGCTGGCAGTGTGCTCTAGCAGCACAAAGAGCCAAACCTGTGCTGGGCTGCATCCAAAGATGTGAGGCCAGCAGGACAAGGGAGGTGACTCTCCCCCTCTGCTCTGTGCTGCTGAGACCTCACCGGCAGCACTGCCTCCAGTTCTGGGCCCCCGCGAAAGAATGAGCTGGAGCTGCTGGAGAGGGACCAGAGCAGGCCACAAAGATGAGCAGAGGGATGAGAACCTCTGCTATGGGGACAGGCTGGGAGAGCTGGGGCTGCTCAGCCTGGAGAAGAGAAGGCTCCAGGGAGACCTCAGAGCAGCCTTCCAGGACCTGAAGGGGCTCCAGGAGAGCTGGGGAGGGACTTTGGACAAGGGCTGGGAGTGCCAGGATGAGGGACAATGGTTTTGAGCTGGGAGAGGGGAGATTGAGAGTGGAATGAGGAAGAAATCCTTGAGAGTGAGGGTGGGGAGACACTGGCACAGGTTGCCCAGTGGGGTTGTGGCTGTCTCCTCCCTGGAGGTGTTCCAGGCCAGGCTGGATGAGGCCTTGAGCAACCTGGGCTGGCAGGGGGTTGGCACTGGATGAGCTCTAAGGTCCCTTCCAACCCAACCCATTCTGTGAATCTATGAATGAAAGCATGACAAGAGAAAGGGTAACCTGCAACCTGAGGGAGGACATCCCAGCTGGCACAGGGGACGTGAGGATCTGGTTAGCCACCTACCTGTGCACCTCCTTATCCAGTGCCCAGGCATGGTGCAGGTGGTGTGGGCTGCTCTGGCTCACCACAGACATCTTGGTCAAGGAGCAGAGCACCACTGGAGCAAAACACCCAAAGCCATCCCAGCACAGGACAGAGCAGGGGAGGACCTTCCCTTGGGTGGTTTCCCCCATGGTTATGGTGGTGCAGCCCTGGGGGCTCAGCAAATCTGCTGGGTGCTGGAGCATCCCACCAGGATCCAAAGCAGCCATCAGATGGGTGCCAGGGAAAGCTTTTCTCCATCAGGTGGGCGCTGCAGTGAGCTGGGCAGCAGCTGGCAGAGGTGTCTCCTCACTCAGCTGGCCCAGCAGCTGCTTTTGGACCCTGTGTACCACGGTCTGGCTGGTGCCAAGGCTCCGGTCAGCCTCTGCCCCACCCTAGGGAAGCCTCAGGGAGGGTGGCAGCCAGTCCTGCAGCAAAGACAGTAATGCATCACCTCCAGAGCAGCTTTTGCCTTGCTCCTAGGAGAGGGGCAGCCGTGACCTGCACCGGTGTGCCCGCAGGTGCCAGGGCCTGAAGGGATTGCACCCAGTGAGCATCAGGCACCTTCAGCTAAGAGCCAAGTTTCTGTGAAGATCCCAGGGCCAGATTCCCAGCAGCCTTCCAGAGGCAGACACACATCCCAGCCTGCTGCAACTGGGAGGCAGAAGCCAAAGGGCCCTTTGCAAGAGCAGTGCCGTGGCTGTGGCAGCCCAGGAGCTGCCCTGCCTCCTGCTGCGGGTGCCCTGGTGCGGTGCCCGTGCCTGCGCCCGCGTCCACCCAGCCCCGCTGTGGGAAATGCCTGACCCAGATTCAGGGCTCATTAGCAAGTCGAGTTCCTCGTGAAAAGCAGGTTCTTGGTGCTGCATCTGACCATGAGTAACTCCCCGTGGTTGCACAAGCCTTGCTTGTGCCATCTCGCTTCCCTCTGCCTCCTGATGAAATCCGAAGCCCAGGCATCACCCGGGGTTGGTTCTGGCAGGTCACTGGCACCTGGGGAATGTCATACTCAAGAGACTTGCAGGACTGGGGCCACCGGGTTTCCCGGGCCAGGACAAACCTGCATCCCAGCTGAGACTGCTTTAGCTTGTCCAGGAGCAGGCCCTGACTCTAAACGGACCCCTGCTAGAAAGGAACCTGGCAGACCTGGCTGGGTCTTTGTTCACAGGCTGGCTTCTCACCGAGGTGCACAGCTGAGCCTCAGAGCTGGTTTGCTGCCAGCTGCTCACTGAGCTGGGGCTGTCCTGCACAGGTGTGAGGGGCAGGAGGCACTGGAGCAGGACAAGGCAGTGCCAGGATGTTCATTGGTGTGTGGTCCATGGAAAAAGGCTGAAAGGGCTGAAGGAGGATCGAGAACCTGCCCTGCTGGGAGCTCCCCCTGAATCCTGGTCATATAACCCCCCAGGAATTAGCCACATCCGTGCCAGAGGTGACAACAGCTGTGCCTCCTTTTGACCAGATCTGGCCATCCTGCAAAGCAAAGTGCCAAGATAAGCTGTCCTGGGGCTGGTGGGCAGTAGGGAACAGCCACCTGAGGCACGGATGCAGTGGGTGAAGGCAGGGGGTGGGAACTACCATGGGCATCCCTCTGAGGCCACCCAAGTCCTTCCTAAGCAGTGGCAAGTGAGCAAAGCTTGCAAAACACTCAAGGAGGAAGATTTTTGTTGGTCCATCTTGTTTGTGAAGCTTGGCCACAGTGTCTGGGCTCAGGGGCTTGCAGCAGGGCAGTGGCTGAGCACAGCAGCTCCTTCCCCCTTGTCTTTGCTGGACTGAGACCTCCTCAGCCCTGGCTGGGCTCAGAGCCCAGGCCCCAGGGAGCACAGGACAATGCTTCCATCTCATGCAGAACCATCTCCCCACACAAGCATGGATGTCCTGCACCTGCAGGCCTCAGCAGGCACTTCCCAGTGGCCATCCTGTGCCACATCCTCTGATGTGGAGGTGCTGGAGCAGATCCTCAGAGCAGATCTTGTCCTCTGCTCTGCTGAGACCTCACCTGCAGTACAGTGTCCAGGTCTGGAGCCCTCAGTACAGGAAAGACCTGGAGCTGCTGGAGAGGGCTGGAGACCTCCCCTATGGGGACAGGATGAGGGAGCTGGGGTGTTCAGCCTGGAGAAGAGAAGGCTCCTGGGAGACCTTAGAGCAGCCTTCCAGTACCTGAAGGGTTACAAGAAGGCTGCAGAGGGACTGTTGAAAAGCCCTACAGGGACAGGAGAGGGGAAATGGTTTGAAATGAGAGCAGAGCAGATTGAGTTGGGATGTGAGGAACAAGTTTCTGCACCATGAGGGTAGTGTAACACTGCAACAGGTTGCCCAGGGAGGTGTTGAGGCTCCATCCTTGGAGGTATTCAAGGTGAGGCTGGACAGGGCTCTGTGAAGGATGTCCCTGCTGAGGGCAGGGGGCTGGACTCCACCAGGAGCAGAGGACGGCAGAGCACCGAAACACCCCAGGGACAGGAGGTGTCCACCCCCTGTGCTCAGCACTGGGGAGGCCACACCTCGAGTGCTGTGCTCAGCTCTGAGCCCTCCCTTAGGAAGGACGTTGAGGGCTGGAGCCTGTCCAGAGAAGGGCAATGAGGCTGGAGAAGGGCCTGGAGCCCCTGGGCTAGAGGAGGGGCTGAGGGAGCTGGGGGGGTTCAGGCTGGAGAGGAGGAGGCTGAAGGAGACCTCATTGCTCTCTACAGCTCCCTGCAGGGAGGTTGGAGCGAGGAGGGGGCAGCCTCTGCTCCTTGGGGGCAAGGGACAGGAGCAGAGGCAATGGTTCCAAGCTGCACCAGGGAGGCTGAGGACGGATGCTAGGAAAGATTTCTGCTCTGGCAGGTTCTTAAACATTGGAAGAGGCTGCCCAGGGCAGTGCTGGAGTCACCTTCCCTGGGGGTGTTCCAGCAGCTGTTGACCTGGTGCTTAGGGACCTGGTTTGGTGCTGAGCCTGCAGTGCTGGGTGGAGGGTTGGACTGGGTGAGCTTGGAGGGCTCTGCCAGCTGGATGGACTCTGTGACTCTGTGTGACACCTTGCAGGAGGAACCCATGAGCTTTCAGGGCAAACCTTGCAGTGCCTGTGATTTAGCTTCTCTTCTGCCTCAGGGCAGGGGAGAAAAATCGAAGTTGCCTGCAGGGGAGGCGAGGCTTTGGCCTGGCAGGCTGTGAGCATTTGGCAAGGGGACAACAAATCAGCTGAGCTGAGAGGAGCTCTCAGAACCACCCCAGATTTGCTTCCTTTTGATTGTCCTCCAGGTGATTTTCAGGGCTCACTGGCATTTTATTTGCTGTTGATTGTTTCACTTCCTGCATGAAGAGCTCTGCCACCCCCCAGACTCTGAGCCGGGCGCTCACTCCCCGCTGCAGCCTGCTGAAGTCTGGCGCCCAGGCATCACCCCTGGCTGGTCCTGGCAGGTCACCATGAGCTGTGGATAATCAGAGAATCATGGAACTGTTTTGGCTGGCAAAGGCCTCTGAGGTCATCCAGTCCAACCAGCAGCCCAGCCCCACCATGGCCACCAAACCCTGGCCCCAGGTGCCATGGCCACACCTCTCCTGAACAGCCCCAGGGCTGGGGACTCCACCGCCTCCCTGGGCAGCCTGTGCCAGTCCCTGACCACTCTTGCAGCAAAGGAATTTTTCCTCCTCTACAACCTAAGCCTCCCCTGGCACAATTTTAGGCCATTTCCTCTCCTTCTATCACCTGAGACTAGGGAGCAGAGCCCAACCCCCAGCTCACTGCAGCCTCCTCTCAGGGAGCTGCAGAGAGCAATGAGGTCTCCTCTCAGCCTCCTCTTCTCCAGGCTGAACACCCCCAGCTCCCTCAGCTGCTCCTCCCCAGCCCTGTTCTCCAGACCCTTCCCCAGCTTCATTGCCCTTCTCTGGACCTGCTCCAGCCTCTCAATATCCTTCTTGGAGTGAGGAGCCTAAAACTGAGCCCAGGATTCAAGGTGTGGCCTCACCAGTGCCCAGGAGGCTCGGGGGAGACCTTATTGCTGTCTGCAACTCCCTGAAGGGAGGCTGTAACCAGGTGGGGTTTGGTCTCTTCTCCCCAGGCACCAGAGCCAGAAGGAGAGGACACAGTGTCAAGCTGCACCAGGGGAGGTTTGACAAGCAGTGACTGCTCTGAACCTCAAGCCTTGCTCAGAGCAGTGCAGGGCTGCACAGCTCCCACACTCCCTCCTTTGAGGCTTCCTGGAGCTGAGCATCCCTGGGAAGACCTGAGCCCCTCAGCCCCTGCAGACCATGGGTCTCCTGCTGCCCCAGCAAGCAGGGCTCAGCACCCATGAAACCAGGCAAGCAGTGAGCAGGATGGGTGCTGTGCTGTGCACAGGGGCCTCCCAGCAGGACCATGCTGTCCTGTCTCAGATCTCCTGAACCCAGCTCTTCCTCTTCCAGTCCTGCACGTGGAGATTCCTCATGAGCTGCAGAAGGAGACAGCTGGTGGGAAGAGACTCAGGCTCTGTTTGGGATCTCACCCAAAGCTTCTGAGCAGCAGGAGGTAGGAAAGCAAGCTGGGAAGAGGGATGGTGAAGGCTGCTGCCATATCCTTCTCCTCCAAGGAATATCCCATTCAGCTGGCACAGTCATGACTGCTCCTTGGGGGCTGGCAGCAGAAGGTGGAGGGTAACATTCCCCTAAGATGCCAGCAGAGAGCACAGAGCACCAGAGCCCAGGCAGCAGGACCAGAAGTGGTCACCTCAGACCACAAAGGAGGAAGCAGCAGGGGCAAACTTGCTTGGGGAGGGGCACCTCTCATCTCATCTGCTCCCATCTCATCTCATCAACATCTTCCTTAGGAGCTGGGAGACAACTGAAAGTTCACTAGAGGCTGACACCCAGGTGACCTCAGAGCCTGCAGCTGTCTGGGGCCAACACTGGAGGAAACAGACGTGGAAGGCAGAAGAAGGAACAACCCCATGTGTGTGTGACTGCTCAGATGGCTTCATGTGGAGCAGGAGCTCTGCACCTGAGTGTCCCTCATTCCAATTGTCCAGATGGAGAAGTGGCTGCTCACAGCTCTGCCCAAACTCAGCAGCTCTCATTGCAGTGCATGCAGGTAGAGCCTCTGTCTGCATGGAGCCAGCCCTCTGCAGCCCACGAAGAGCTGATCGCAGCCCCAGGGGTTCGCGAGAGCTGAACTCACCCTTGGCACAGGAATTCGGTCCCAGGGAGCCCACAGCGTGAGAGGATGTCACTGGAAGATGGCACACTGGGCAGCAGCAAGGGGCCTCTTCCCATCCCAGAATCAGAGAGTGGTGGAGCTTGGAAGGGACCTTTGGAGATCATCCAGTCCAACCCCCCTGCAGAGCAGCAGCACCCAGGAACACATCCAGGGGGGGCTGGAAAGGCTCCAGGGAAGGAGACTCCACAACCTCTCTGGGCAGCCTGCTCCAGGCCTCCAGCACCCTCACACCAAAGAACTTTCTCCTCACGTTCAGGTGGAACCTCCTGGGTTCCAGTTTGTGTCCATTGCCCCTTGGCCTATCCCAGGACACCACTGGCATGAGCCTGGCCCCTTCTTGCCCCCCACCCTTCAGCCATCTGTTACCATTGCTCAGGTGTTTAAGACCAGGCTGGAGGTATTTAAGCCCAGGCTGGATGAGGCTCTGGCCAGCCTGATCTAGTGTAGAGTGTCCCTGCCCATGGCAGGGGGGTTGGAACTAGATGATCCTTGTGGTCCCTTCCAACCCTGACTGAACTATGAAACTATGAAGACCCCCTCTGGGGCTGCTCCTCTCCTGGCTAACCAGCCCCAGGGCTCTCAGCCTTTCCTCACAGAGATCTTCCAGACCCTTCAGCATCCTCCTAGCTTCCACTGGACTCTCTCCAGTAGTTCCCTGTCCCTCTTGAACTGTGAAGCCCAGTGCTGGGCCACTGAGAAGGAGGCCAACTGAGCACCACCCTGGATCACAGGTCACAGGATGTTAGAGGTTGGAAGGGAGATCATCCAGCCCAACCCTTGCCAGAGCAGGAGCACAGAACCCAGCACAGGGCACACAGGAGCACATCCAGGCAGGGCTGGAAAGGCTCCAGAGAAGGAGACTCCACAACCTCTCTGGGCAGCCTGCTCCAGGGCTCTGGGACCCTCACACCAAAGAAGGTTCTCCTCATGTTGAGCTGAAACCTTCTCTGTTCCAGTTTGTCTCCATTGGTCCTTGGCTTCTTGCTGTGCACCACCCAAAGGAGCTTGGCCCCCTCCACCTGCTCCCCACCCCTCAGGTATTGATAGACATTGATCAGATCCCTCTCAGCCTTCTCTTCTCCAGACTAAACAGCCCCAGGGCTCTCAGCCTCTCTCCATAGGGGAGATGCTCAAGTCCCTTAAGCATCCTCCTGGCTCTCCCTTGGACTCTCTCCAGCAGGTCTCTGTCTCTCTGGAACTGGGGAGCCCAAAATCCAGGCTGAAGTGCTCGGAAGTGATTCCCTCAGCCTTTCTTAACCAAAGTGGATCTGGTTCTGGACAGCTTCCTTGAGCTGCCCCTGATTTGGGAAGAGAGTCTGGACAGGACAATCTCCAGAGGTCCCTGCCAGCCTCACTTCTGAGTCACATGGCACAGCCCAGCGTGGTGGCTGGAGCCCCTCTGCCCTGTGCTTCTGCCACCGGGGACAGGAGCATCCTGGGCTTCCCCTGCCTCCTCCTGGGGCACACAGGCCTCCAGGCAGCTCCTCTTACAGCCATCTTTGTTCTCTCCTTGTTTGCTGCCTTGTTTCTGGGCTGGGAGAAGCTGAGTTGGCCAGGGAGTCACCTGATTCCAGAGCCTGAAGCTTTGGGAACAGCACCAAATGCTGCAGCAGAAGGAAAAGGCTTTGCCCATGCTTTCACCCCGGGAATGCCAGAGCCTGGGGGACAGGGAGGAGATGGCAGGGCCAGGGCAGCTGAGACTCAGCCTCCCCCTGGCATGTGCACCTAATGGAGTGGCACAAAGGCAAGAGAGCTAAATATTAAACCCTGGCAGAGGGAGCCAGGAATGGCTTGGAGCAGCAGCTTGCTAATGGTGTAAAAGCTGGTAATAAAAGCTTTTCAAATACATCAGAAGCAAAGAGCCTGCCAGAAAGTCTGCATGGCCAAGAGCTGGGGAAGATGGAAGAGAAACACTCAGTGAGGAAAAGGTCACACAGATGAATTATCTGCAGCAGCACTCGCAGGGAGAGCTGCACCAGGTCCCTCTGCCAGAGCAGCTCTTTGGGGCTGGGGCTCAGGGAGACGTTTCCAACTGAAGCATCCATCAGCAGCAGGAGCAAACCAGCAGGACCCAGAGGATCCAACCAGGGAGACGTGAGCAACTCAGTGGTGGAAACCTCTGAGCTGCAGCACCAAAGGAGCGTGGAGGGCAGAGGTGCCAGCTTCTGAAAACAGCTTCAGAGGTGATCCAGGGATCATAGGGTCACAGCAACAGAGGATGCTAAGGGTTGGGATGGATCTCTGGAGGTCATCCAGTCCAAGCCTCACAGCATCAGAGGATGCTAGGGGTTGGAATGGATCTCTGGAGGTCATCCAGTCCAAGCCCTGCCAGAGCAGGAGCACAGAATCCAGCACAGGTGGCACAGGGACACATCCAGACAGGGCTGGAAAGGCTCCAGAGAAGGAGACTCCACAACCTCTCTGGGCAGCCTGCTCCAGGGCTCTGGGACCCTCACAGTGAAGAAGTTCCTCCTCATGTGGAGGTGGCACCTCCTGTGCTGGAGTTGATATCCATTGCCCCTTGTCCTATCTCAGGGCACAACTGAGCAGAGGCTGTCCCTGTCCCTTCCCTCCTGACCCCAGCCCTCAGATATTGATAGACATTGATCAGATCCCTCTCAGCCTTCTCCTCTGCAGACTAAACAGCCCCAGGGCTCTCAGCCTCTCCTCCCCAGGCAGTGCTGCAGTCCCTTCAGCATCCTTGCAGCCCTCCCTTGGACTCTCTCCAGCAGGTCCCTGTCCCTCCTGAACTGGGGAGCCCAGCACTGGATGCAATGTTCCAGGTGAGGTCTGACCAGGGCAGAGCAGAGGGGGAGGAGAACCTCCCTGGATCTGCTGGACACACTCTTGATGCACCCCAGGAGGAGCAGGGCCTGTGCTAGGAAGGGAGTGCAGGGTCAGGGGGAGCTGCAGTGAGAGTTCATGAGTTGAATGCCCATGGTGGGCAAGAACAGAGAGTTTCCAGCACACAGAACTGGAGATCAGGGCTTGTGCTCCCCCCCCTTTGTCAGCTTCTCACACCCACCCTGGGCCTGGTGTCCTGCTGTGTCTGGGGAGGGCTGAACGTGCCAGCAGCCTCCTGCCCTGCTGCTCAGCCACAGCAGCCTCTACCCAGGCTGTCACCAACCTGCAGGCTGCAGTGGCTCAGCTGCCTGCCCTGGGCCAGGTGCTTCCCTCAGGATCAGAGGAGTTGTGCCTTGGACATGCTGCTGTCCCATCCCCCCCGGGGAAACCGAGGTGGCCAAGTACCAGACAGAGGAATCCAGCAGCCCCAGACTGGTTTGGGTTGGAAGGGACCTTTAAGGTCATCCAGTCAACCCCCCTGCAGCCAGCAGGGACATCTGCAGCCTGAGCAGGCTGCTCAGAGCCACCAACAACCTGACCTGCAATGGTGCCAGGGGTGGAGCAGCTCCCCCCTCTCTGGGCAGCCTGGGCCAGGGTTCCAGGGACCTCAGGGTCAAAAATCTCTTCCTTCTCTCCAGTCTGAATCTCTCTCTTTTAGTTCAAACCATCAACCCTTGTCCTGGCCCTGCTCAAAACTCTGCCCCCAGCTTTCTTCTGGCCCCTTTAAGCCCTCAAGGCCACCAGAAGGTCTCCCTGGAGCCTTCTCTTCTCCGTGCTGAAACCAACTCTCTCAGCCTGGCCTCACGGCAGAGGGCTTCCAGCCCTCAGACCAGCAGCTGCAATGAGTAGCTGGGGAATCAAACTGCAGATTAAATTCAGCCCCAATGACCACAAGGAGATGGGCAGAGGGAAGAACAAAGCTGCAGAGATGTGTGCAAGGAAGGCCTCCAAGCTCTCTCAGACTGCTGCAGGAAGCAGGCAGGGAAGCACTGCAGAGGGCACAGCAAAGCCACCAGCTCGAAACTCAGCAGTGGTCCAAGAGGCAAAGGGAAGGAGCAGACCTGGGGAGCAAGCACAGCACAGCACAGCAGCTGTCAGCCTGGCGTGGACAGCACAACCCTGCCCTCAAAAGGGGAAATGCAAACGCTGAGGGCAGCAAAAGGCAGACCTGAGGGTAGGGATGGACTCTCTGCACCCAGGTGGGAGGAAATCAACTTCCCTGAGGGATGGGGGAGGTGTGAACAGGGGAGGTTTGACAGCAGCTTGTGAGGCCAGCAGCAGCCCCAGGGAGGGGAGCTTTGGAATTTGTCCCATTACAGGAGCTGAGGTCACACCATGGTCACAAGGTTGGGTGAAACTGAACCACCTGCACCCCCTGTGGGGTTCCTGGGCACCCTGTGCTGGGGAACTTGGCTTTGGGCTCACACTGGGATTAGGAATCACAGAAGCACAGGGTCCCAGGCAGAGGTAGGCTGGAAGAGACACCTGGAGGTCCAGGTGGGTGCAACCACAGTCTCAGAAAGTCCAGAAGCTGCTGCTAGGGGAGCACAACAGAAAAGCCTTCTGTCTACAGAGCCCAATTCTTCCCCCAGGCCTCCACCCATGGCTGTGACTTCGCAGGCTGCAGCTCCTGGCAACCAGAGAGAGATCAAACATCTGCCCACAGCTGCAGGAGGAGCCATGCAGGATCTGTGGTCACATTGCTCACTCAGGAGCTGCAGAGGCTGATGAGCAAAGGGAGAAGCCCTTTGAGGTTCCTTAGCCTAATTTTCTTGAGTGCCTCAAAGGACATTGAGCCATTGAAGCCCTGCTCCAAGAGCTTGGCTGCACCATGCAGCAGAGCCCTGTGAGCACATGGGGGGAGGTTTGTGGTGTGCTCACAGTGTCCAGGTAGCAGCAATATGGTTCCTTAGGTGGCTTCCATCCCAGCAGGCAAGCACTGAGCTCTGCAGACACCTTGGTGGCTCTGTACTGAGAGTCACCTGTGACTCACAGGATCACAGAATGCTCTGGGCTGGAAGGGACCTCCAGAGCTCCTCCAGTCCACCTCCCTGCACTCAGCAGGGACATCCTCCACTGGATCAGGTTGCCCAGAGCCCTGTCCAGCCTCAGCTTGAGTATCTCCAGAGATGGGGCCCCAAACACCTCCCTGGGCAACCTGTCCCAGTGTTCCACCACCCTCCTGGTGCAGAACTTGTTCCTCACATCCGAGTCCAGGATCCCAACCCCTTCCCTTCTCATATTCCTCTGGCCCCATAAGAGAGCCAGAAGAAAATGGTGCAGCCTGCAATGAAATGCCCAGATGTGGGCAGCCTGCTCAGGAGGGTCCCTGCTGCCCAGGGCAGAGGCACCAGGCCTGTGGGACATCACAGGATCATGGAATGGTTGGGGTTGGAAGGGACCCTCCAAGGGCATCTTGTCCAACCCCCTGCAGGCAGCAGGGACAGCTCCAGCTAGAGCAGGCTGCCCAGGGCCATATCAAGCTTGGCCTTGAAAGTCTCCAGGGATGGAGCCTCCACCACCTCCCTGGACAGCCTGTGCCAGAGTTTCTCCTCCCTCGTTGTGCAGAACTTCCTCAACCTGAGAGATCACACCAGGAAGGCAAAGGTGGTGCCTGGCTGCCCAGGGGCACTGGATGGGTCCCTGGTCGGGGATGACCATGGGTTAATGCCCCCTGGTGATGTGGGGTTGGTGCTTGGACTTGATGACCTTCCAGGTCTTTTCCAGCCCAAACAATTCTGTGATGAATCTTTTTAGAAGAGAATAGAATTAACCAGGTTGGAAAAGGCCTTTGAGATCACCAG
>CM026895.1:8103424-8167824 GCA_015227895.2 Colaptes auratus
AGAACTAAGAACCACAGAATCCCAGACTGCTTTAGGTTGCAAGGGACCTTTAAAGCTCCTCCAGTCCGACCCCCCTGCAGTCAGCAGGGACATCTGCAACCAGAGCAGGTGGCGCAGAGCCCCAGCCAACCTGAGCTGCCATGGTGCCAGGGATGGGCCAGCTCCCACCTCTCTGGGCAGCCTGGGCCGGGGTCTCCCCACCCTCAAACCTTTCTCCCTTCTTGCTCGCAGAAGTGGAGGCCAGTGCTGGCCGTGGCTCCCATGACCTCCAGCCAGGCAGGCTCTTCCCTGTGCTCTGCAGCAGCACTCCCTCAGCTCAGAGGGCTCTCTTGGGGTGGCTCTTGTCTCTGTGGCAGGCCCTGGGAAGAGGCTCCCCTTTGGTCCACATGGCTGCATCCAGCTAGCAAAGAATCATAGAACCATGGAATGGGTTGGGTTGGAAGGGACAGCAAAGCTCATCCAGTGCCAACCCCTGCCATGGGCAGGGACACCTCCCACCAGCCCAGGCTGCTCAAGGCCTCATCCAGCCTGGCTTTGAACACCTCAGGGAGGGGACAGCCACAGCCTCCCTGGGCAGCCTGTGCCAGTGTCTCCCCACCCTCACTCTCAAGGATTTCTTCCTCATCTCCACTCTCAATCTCCTCTCTCCCAGCTCAAAGCCATTGTCCCTCGTCCTGGCACTCCCAGCCCCTGTCACAAGTCCCTCCCCAGCTCTCCTGGAGCCCTTCAGGTCCTGGAAGGCTGCTCTGAGGTCTCCCTGGAGCCTTCTCTTCTCCAGGCTGAGCAGCCCCAGCTCTCCCAGCCTGTCCCCATAGGGGAGGTTCTCATCCCTCTGCTCATCTCTGTGGCCTCCTCTGGACCCTCTCCAGCAGCTCCAGGTGCTTCTCAAGGGCAGGTCTTTGTCTCCAGTGTCCCAGCAGGAGAGAGGGTGTCCCCCACCTTCCCCCGGGCGCCCCCACCCGCACACCACGCCTGGCAGGTGTGAGAAGCCTGCTCCTCTCGGGAGCACCCCCCTCCACAGCAGCACTTCCAGCCTGCCTTGAGGTAATGATTAGATTATTCTGGGATGACAAAGCTCCCTGGAAAAGTTACAGGGACGCTTCTTTGGCGCTGGGTCAGAGCTGAGAGGCTTCGGCTTCGGCGAGGCGGCCGGGGGAGGCAGCCAGCAGCCATCCATCAGCCCGGGGGCTGCTGCCGAGGGGATGTAAGTCAGGCAGCCTGACGCTGGAGTGCGGCTTGGGATGGGCTGAGTGAAAGGAGCTCAGGAATCTGAAGCATGGGTGATGAGAAACGAGCTTGGAAGCAGCCTGTTCACTTTATTGAGAGCAGTGGGAAGATGCCCCTTAAATCTTTCCAAGAGCATTTCAGGTACTTTTATGACTCTTGCTGGAGATTTATGGCAGATTTTCAGGCACACACCCCCCCCCCCCCCAGACAAAAGAATACAGAACTTAGCAGGAGCTTGGCAGGCACTTTTTATGGCTTTTATTTATTCTTTAATCTCCATTGTTTGCAGAGCCCTCCTCAGAGCTGGGAGAGGCAACCCTCCCCCCCCCACACCCAGCAGACAAGGGATTTGTCTTCCTCTCTGGTGGGCTGAGCAGAGGCAGAGGTGTCCCTGTGCTCCTGCTGGGCTGGGGAGATGGGCTGGGGGAGATGGGCTGGGGGAGATGGGCTGGGGGAGATGGGCTGGGGAGATGGCCTGGGGGAGATGGGCTGGGGAGATGGGCTGGGGAGATGGGCTGGAAACATGGGCTGGGGGAGATGGGCTGGGAACATGGGCTGGGAACATGGGCTGGGGGAGATGGGCTGGGGAGATGGGCTGGGGGAGATGGGCTGGGGAGATGGGCTGGGGAGATGGGGGGGAACATGGGCTGGGGGAGATGGGCTGGGGGAGATGGGTTGGGGGGATGGGCTGGGGAGATGGGCTGGGGAGATGGGCTGGGGGATCACAGAATCACAGAATGTTAGAGGTTGGAGGGACCCCCAGAGATCATCCAGCCCAACCCCCCTGCCAGAGCAGCATCACCCAGGGTAGTCCACTCAGGAACACATCCAGGTGGGGCCTGAAAGGCTCCAGAGAAGGAGACTCCACAGCCTCTCTGGGCAGCCTGCTCCAGGGCTCCAGCACCCTCACACCAAAGAAGTTTCTCCTCATGTTGAGCTGAAACCTTCTCTGTTCCAGTTTGTATCCACTGGTCCTTGGCTTCTTGCTGTGCACCACCCAAAAGAGTTTGCCCCCCTCCTCCTGCCCCCTACCCCTCAGGTATTGATAGACATTGATCAGATCCCTCTCAGCCTTCTATTCTCATATAGCTTGAGGTGTGCAGGGGACAAGATGGGCTGGGGGACATGGGCTGGGGGACATGGGCTGGGGGACATGGGGTGAAGTGAGCTGGGGGTGGTGGCCTGGGGAAGGTGTGCTGGGGGTGGTGGGCTGGGAGTGGCAGTCCCTCCTGAGGAGCCAGAGCAGCTCCAGATGCACTGCACCAGCTCCCCAGGGTTTAGCACAGGCAGCTGGGTGCAGGTTTTGGCCGTGGGAGGGGAGCAGGCCCCTTCCCTGCTGTGTTTGTCCAGTGGTGTTTAAGGGCCCCAAGCCACCCTGGCACATCCAAAGGCTGCCCTGGAAAAGGAAGCAGGTGAGGGCTGATGCTGCTGGGGGCTGCTCCTCAGTTTGGAGCAGAGCAGCTGGGAGGAGAGGCTCTGATTTGTAAGTGGTTCCACCAGGACCATCCCTTCCCGAGGCTGAGACTCAGATCATCCAGGCTGGATGTGCCCTGACTCCTGTGGAGATGTCTTTCAAAGCTGCAGCACTTCTGGCCTGAAACACAGCCCTGGAGCTTTGGCTCCTGCAGCCTCCCTTGGAAAGCCTGAGCCCCCTCAGCCTTCCCTGGCCCTCCTCTTGGTAACTGAAGTGCTACTCTCCAGGCCACTCACAGTGTGCTGCTGTCTCCTCTGCCTGCTGGCACGGGATGATGGAGTTGTTTGGGTTGGAAAAGGTCCCCAAGATCATCCAGTCCCGCATCAGCCCGACACCATGGCCACTAAACCCTGTGCCCAAGTCCCATGGCCAATGTTTCTGGAACACCTCCAGGGCTGGGGACTCCCCCACCTCCCTGGGCAGCCTGTGCCAAGCCCTCACCACTCTTGCAGCAAAGACATTTTCCCTCCTCTCAAACCTGAACATCCCCTGGCACAGCAGCCCAGGGCGAGCCTGGCCCTGATGCTCCCTGGTGCCACAAGCAGCACCCAGAGCCCAGAGCTGTGCTGGGGGCAGTAGGGAGGGAGCTGGCTGCAGGGCTGCATCCTCCTAGCAGGGCTGCTGGGGCTGGAGGACGGAGTGGGAGGATGAACCCTTCCGGCAACCCCTTCCCGGAGGCTCTGCACGGAGGAGCAAGCTGAGCATTCATCAGGCAGCTCTGGCTCCTTCCCCCTTCCTCTGTCGTCAGCACTGACCCCTGCAGGGCTGTGGGTTCTCCTCTCCTTCCCTCTCCTACAAAGTGCTTTCCATCCCGTGGCTCTTGTTCCTTGAAATGCTCCATGAGAGCTCATAGAACTCCCGAGGAAATGAGCAGCAGTTTGCTTCCTAGAAAGGAGCCTCTGCCAGCAAAGCTGCAACATCCCTGCTGGAGTGATGCAGAGGGAAGGAAGAGGGGAAAGCAGCAGGCGAGGGAGCAGGGAATCACAGGATCACAGAATCAACCAAGTTGGAAAAGACCTCAGAGATCATCAAGTCCAAACTGTTACCTGGTACCCAACACCTCCTGACAACGAAACCATGGCTCCAAGGGCCACATCCAGGCCCTTGTTGAGCACCTCCAGGGATGGGCACTCCACCACCTCCCTGGGCAGCACATCCCAACCTCTCTTTCTGTCAAGAATTTCTTCCCAACATCCAGCCTAAACCTCCCTTGGCACTTCTTGAGACTGTGTCCTCTTGTTCTGGTGCTGGGTGCCTGGGAGGAGAGACCAACCCCCACCTGGCTACAACCTCCCTTCAGGGAGTTGCACAGAGCAAGAAGGTCTCCCCTGAGCCTCCTCTTCTCCAGGCTAAGCAGCCCCAGCTCCCTCAGCCTCTCCTCACAGGGCTGTGCTCGAGAGCAGGGTTGATTTTCACATGTCCAGAACATTTGCTTTGCCTGAGCCAGTGTGGCCATGGGCAGTGGCTGGCTCCAGGGGGCCTCTGAAATCTGACTGACAAAAATGGGCTCCTCTGTCCCCACGGCCAAGTAGCAAAGGCCTGGAGTGCTCAGAGCAGAGACCTTCCCTCCTGTGGCCTGCACACCCCTCCTACACACTGCTTTGGCACCGAGGGATGGGGATGGAGGAGGAGGGGGAGGTGCTGAGCCTGTGTGTGCAGGACAGGGGAGGAGGTGCTGAGCCTGTGTGTGCAGGACAGAGGAGGAGGTGCTGAGCCTGTGTGTGCAGGACAGGGGGGAGGAGGTGCGAGCCTGTGTGTGCAGGACAGGGGAGGAGGAGGTGCTGAGCCTGTGTGTGCAGGACAGGGGAGGAGGTGCTGAGTGTGCAGGAGAGAAGAGGAGGAGGAGGTGCTGAGCCTGTGTGTGCAGGACAGAGGAGGAGGTGCTGAGCCTGTGTGTGCAGGACAGGGGAGGAGGAGGTGCTGAGCCTGTGTGTGCAGGACAGGGGAGGAGGAGGTGCTGAGCCTGTGTGTGCAGGACAGGGGAGAGGAGGTGCTGAGCCTGTGTGTGCAGGACAGGGGGGAGGAGGTGCTGAGCCTGTGTGTGCAGGACAGAGGAGAGGAGGTGCTGAGCCTGTGTGTGCAGGACAGAGGAGGAGGTGCTGAGCCTGTGTGTGCAGGACAGGGGAGGAGGAGGTGCTGAGCCTGTGTGTGCAGGACAGGGGAGGAGGAGGTGCTGAGCCTGTGTGTGCAGGACAGAGGAGGAGGTGCTGAGCCTGTGTGTGCAGGACAGGGGAGGAGGAGGTGCTGAGCCTCTGTGTGCAGGACAGGGGAGGAGGAGGTGCTGAGCCTGTGTGTGCAGGACAGAGGAGGAGGTGCTGAGCCTGTGTGTGCAGGACAGGGGAGGAGGTGCTGAGCCTGTGTGTGCAGGACAGGGGAGGAGGAGGTGCTGAGCCTGTGTGTGCAGGACAGGGGAGGAGGAGGTGCTGAGCCTGTGTGTGCAGGACAGAGGAGGAGGTGCTGAGCCTGTGTGTGCAGGACAGGGGAGGAGGAGGTGCTGAGCCTCTGTGTGCAGGACAGGGGAGGAGGAGGTGCTGAGCCTGTGTGTGCAGGACAGAGGAGGAGGTGCTGAGCTGTGTGTGCAGGACAGGGAGGAGGTGCTGAGCCTGTGTGTGCAGGACAGGGGAGGAGGAGGTGCTGAGCCTGTGTGTGCAGGACAGGGGAGGAGGAGGTGCTGAGTGTGCAGGAGAGAGGAGGAGGAGGAGGTGCTGAGCCTGAACATGCAGCCCGGGAGAATCCCCCCCCCGAAGCTGCTCCCAGCTTTCCCGCAGCCTCTCTGGAGGGGTGCTTTGGTCAGGAGGGTTTGTTCCCAGCACCAGTCCTTGCTGTTGGCCATTCCCTGCCCCCCTCTGCCTGCTTGCCAGCGGCAGGGGGTACCCAGCTGTGTGCCAGCCCTCCGGGACTGTGCAGCAGAGGAACCAACTGCTCGAAGACAATCTTCAGCCTCCAGCCTGCGGGTCTCTCCCTTCCCGAGGCACCGAGCTCCTCCGGCAGGGCAGGCAGGCGGATGCTGAGCTGCCGGGGTCCAGCCCTCTGGCGCTGCTGGGGAGCAGCAGCCCTGCTGGGTTTTCTTTCCCCTGTGGCGTCCCTGAGCCTCCTCCGGCTCAAAGCCTCCTGTCACAGGAGCCCAGCAGCCGGTGGCATCAATTTCCCGGGCGGGGGAAGCCTCTCCTTGGAGTCATAAAAACCAAATCACAGCAGCCAAGAAGCTTCCTCAGGAGTTTGTTTGTTGCTGCTGCCTTTTATCTGGTAACTGATCTGGTTCCTTGCAGGTTGGGTTGTGGGTTGGTTTTTTTCTTCCCTCTCCGTTCCACGGTGTCACTGGAAGCTGAAGCTCACAGTGGGCTCAGCAATTAGTGGCAGCACAGAAAATATAAGGCAAAAACAAGGATTGCTAATGAGCTGCCACATTAAACAATGAGTCACACTTCCATAAGGAGCCCAAATCGAGTTATAACCCTAAATAAACAAGCTGTGAGAAACAGTTTACAAAATATGAATGTGTTACTTGGGTTTAACTGCTGCTGAGAAGCTGTGATCTGAACCCTGAGATGTATTTAAGTAGCTGAAACAAACACCCAGGCGGAGCCCCACCCGGGAGCCGTGCGGCGCCGCCTGGAGCCCTCGGGCTGCGGGGACCCCGCGGAGGGATGCGGCTGCAGGCACCGCGAGAGGGCTGCGGGGTCGCCTCCTCCAGCCGGCGTCCTTCTCCAGCTGCCCGTGGGTCAGGCAGGGGCTGTCGTGCGCTGGAGGAGGGAGATGGCAAAGGCTGAGAGCCAAGAGATGCTGCAGGTGGGAGCTGTGCTCCTCCTGGAGGGGTCGAGGGGCGGCGTTGGCCGTTTGGCTCCTGCCAAAAGTCAGCACAGGGGGCAGCGGAGCCCCAGGGCTCTTCGTTGAGGCAAGGCTGAAGAGACGTGCTTAGGTCCAGGTGCAATGAGAACTTTCCCCTTGGGCTGTTTGCTCCACGGCAATGGCACAAGGAAACATTCTGCGAGCACAGGGAGGGGACTCTGCCCCTCTGCTCTGCTCTGCTCTGCTGAGACCTCACCTGCAGCGCTGCCTCCAGTTCTGGGACCCCAGCAGGAGAAGGACCTGCAGCAAAGTGACAGCCAAGGATGGGGGCCTGGGGGAAGAATTGGGCTCTGTAGAGAGAAGGCTTTTCTGTTGTGCTCCCCTAGCAGCAGCTTCTGGACTTTCTGAGACTGTGGTTGCACCCACCTGGAGTTCTGGGTGGCCCCAGCACAGGAAGGACCTGGAGCTGCTGGAGAGGGTCCAGCAAGGCCACAGAGATGATCAGAGGGCTGAGAACCTCCCCTGTGGGAACAGGCTGGGAGAGTTGGGGCTGTTCAGCCTGGAGAAGAGAAGGCTGCAAGGAGAGCTTAGAGCAACCTTCCAGTACCTGAAGGGCTCCAGGAGAGCTGGGGAGAGACTTTGGACAAGGGCTGGGAGTGCCAGGATGAGGGACAATGGCTTTGAGCTGGGAGAGGGGAGACTGAGAGTGGAGATAAGGAAGGAATTGTTGAGAGGGTGGGTGGGGAGACACTGGCACAGGCTGCCCAGGGAGGCTGTGGCTGTCCCCTCCCTGGAGGTGTTGAAGGCCAGGCTGGATGAGGCCTTGAGCAGCCTGTGCTGGTGGGAGGTGTCAGGGGGTTGGAGCTGGATGAGCTTTAACTCCATGAATTAACCTGAAATAACTGACTCCAGTCCACATGAAGTAGATCTGGGGCCTGCAATTTTTCTCCTCTTGGTTTCCCTTTCACCTCCCCCAACACAATCAGGTTTAAACAAAGAGAAGTCTCCTGCAGGAACCACAGGACTGGGGCAAAGGATTCCCACTGCTCAGCCACGAGACTGTGGCATTCCCTGGACGTGTCCCACCCCAGGGACACATCCCTGTCCTGCTGGGTCTCCATGTGCCCCCAGGGTGAGCTGCACCAAGCTCAGAGTGTTCATAAACCAGCGACCAGCTGCTGCTTGTGCCCTGGGAGAGCTGGAGAGCCTCCTCTGGACATCCTGAGCTGGCAAGGAGGGAGCAGGGACAGTCCCCCCCGCCAGCTGTGGGCACATCTCTTCCCGAGTGTGTGCAGAAGCTGGGTCTGCTGGGGACAGCCTGGCTCTGCTGTGCTGGGGCACAGCCCCGGTGGATTCATCATCTCCTCAGCACCTCCCTTCTCTCTCTCCCCCTTTGCAGGGTGGCCAGGCCACCACAAGCCAGGCTCCAGCAAGCTGCAGGTGGCTTGGTGCAGGAAACTCGCTGGTTCCTGCTCCTGGCTGCACCTCCAGAGCCTCACAGAGGGGATCTGGGGGCACACCTGGGGGCACACCAGGCGAGCACCATCCTCCCTCTGCGTGTGAGGAGCATGGAGGTGGCTGAGAGATCCCAGGCAGGTCTGGGGCGGTTTCTCCTTCCTCAGCTCCAAGACAGCACAAAAGGCTGCAGGACCTGACTGGGGAGCAGTCCCTGCCACGGCTCAGCTACAAAGTGGAAGCCGAGGAGTCTGCCTCTCACCAGCTCTCCGGGAGGAGCCTGGGGGCAGAGCAGTCTGTGAGGGGATGGTGATAGCCCCGAGGTGGCTGTGGACAGAAGGTTCATCCCAAAGAAGGGATGCTGCAGAGGGATGATGCTTTCCCTGCTCTCCAACCTCCCTCCAGCCTGTGGGTGCCCCCAGGGGAGGAGAGGGCTGACAGGGGCTGTGGTGCTTCGCCTCTGAGCAGCGGTGGTGAGCCCCAGCCCTGCAGCTCCCTGCTGCTCTGAGACAGCCTCGGCAGCAAGAGGGAAGGTGACCACACCAGCACAGCCCCCAGTGCCCCAGAACTGCCAGTCCTCAGCCCTGCTCTCCGTGCTGGGGCTGCCAATGCCACCAGAGCCAGCTTTGGTTCTCCCACACCCCCACCACAGCTGGCTCCAGCGTGCCCTCCGGGAGGGGCTCAGCAGTGTGGTCACAGCTCTGACCTTTCCCACACCCTTCTGGCACTCATCCCATGCTCCCATCCCTCTCCCCAAGCTCTCCAGCCCCTGGCACCTCTCCACAGCTGCTCCCTTGGCCAGGGAGCCACAGCCCTCAAGTCACAAGTGGCAGAAGTACTTGGGAGAAGCTCCTGGGCTGGCAGGGTGGAGAGGGTTTAGAAGTATCTTGCAATCAAACAAATCCCAGCAGTGGCAAAGGACAGTGCTCCATGGAGATGGTCAGATTGCTCCCAATAAGGGAGGAGAGGCAGATGAGCTCAGTGAGCAGCTCTGCAACATGCAAGGACCATGAAGTGCTCTTCAACCTCTTTGTATCTAAGCAGAATGGCAGCCAACAGCTACATGGGGACAAGCATTTTCCAATCACCCTAAAAATAACAGCAGTGGCGGTAAGCAGCTTGGTTTCCCATGTCAAGGGTCTGAAAAGGGCTGGGGGGAGGCTTTCTGCAGCCCTCCTGTGTCGATTGTGACCAGGGAAATTGAGGTACATCACAGTGGGCAGGTCCAGAGCTCAGTCTCTGCCTGGCCCTGGTGGGCCTCAGGGCACAGACAAGGTTCAGCAGTTGCTGGAGAGAGGCAGCTGTGGTGAGCTCCTGAGGCTGGTGTCTGGGAGGCTGACCTGCCTCTGAGGAAGTCTGTCTCCTCCAGTTACCGTCATTCCTCCACCAGATACCCTCAAACAGGGCCTGGATCCTGCATTTGGTAGCTCCAGACCCTCGAGGCAACAGGAAAAGCTCTCTGGAGTATGTTCACACCATGGGGGTCCAGAGGAGGTCTGCAGATGCAGCACCAGCTTGGCTGCAGGCTGGTTTTCCTCATCACCTGAAGGTTCATTTCATGCATGATAATGATGCTGAGGAGCCACGAGGGGCTGAGGAGCCACGAGGGGCTGAGGTGATGGGGAGCTGCCCCTGCCTCAGTGCTCTGACCTGCAGTGGGAGCTGGCAGGGCTGACCACGGCCCCAGCGGAGAGGCTGCAGCCAAGGTTAGCACCTGGGAGGCATTGGGGCACCAAGAGGGTTCAGGCTCACATCTCCCACACCTGCAGGCCAGCAGCAAAGGGGTGAGCTTTCTGCTCTCTGGCATGTGAGTAGCTCAGGCCAAGCTAATCCACGCCCTGGGAATGCTCTTTTGTCTCCACTGCCACAGAACCGCAGAATGGTTTCTGTTGGCAGGGACCTCCAGAGCTCCTCCAGTCCAACCCCTGCCCTCAGCAGGGACATCCTCCACTGGATCAGGCTGCACAGAGCCCTCTCCAGCCTCACCTTGATTACCTCAGGGATGGAGCCTCAACCCCCTCCCTGGGCAACCTGTTGCAGTGTTCCAGCAGCCTCCTGGTGCAGAACCTGTTCCTCACATCCACTCTAAACCTGCTCTGCTCTCATTTCAAAGCCCCTATCCCTCATCCTGTCACTCCCAGCCCTTGTCACAAGTCCCTCCCCAGCTCTCCTGGAGCCCTTCAGGCACTGGAAGGCTGCTCTAAGGTCTCCCTGCAACCTTGTCTTCTCCAGGCTGAACAGCCCCAACTCTCTCAGCCTGTCCCCACAGCAGAGATTCTCCAGCCTCTGATCATCTTCATGGTCTTCTCTGGACCCTCTCCATCAGGTCCAGGTCTCTCTTGTGTTGGGGTCCCACAGCTGGACCCAGCCCTGCAGGTGAGGTCTCCCCAGAGCAGAGCAGAGGGGCAGGATCCCTCTCTCCAGCTCTGGCCACACTGTTCTGGATGCAGCCCAGGCTGCCCTTGGCCTTCTGTGCTGCCAGTGCCCACTGCTGGCTCCTGCCCAGCTTCTCACCCCCCAGCACCCCCAAGTCCTTCTCCTCAGGGCTGCTCTCCCCCAGTCTGTACTGCCAGTGAGGATTGCTCCAGCCCAGATGCAGGACCTGCACTTGCTCTTGCTGAACCTCATGAGGTTCCCCTGGGCCACCTCTGCAGCCTGCCCAGGTGCCTCTGGCAGCCCTCCTGTCCCTCTGGCACACTGACAGCACCACTCAGCTTGGTGTCACATCTGTAGAGGAGCCCTGAGGCAAGCAGCCTGAGACCCACCTGCGTGGAGGAGCTGCTGTCTGAGCATCTCAAGTCTCTTTGCCCACACAGCAGCATCCAGGGCTGTGGTGGATGCCCATCCCTGGAGACATTCAAGGTCAAACTCGATGTGGCCCTGAGCAACCTGCTCTAGCTGGAGGTGTCCCTGCTGCCTGCAGGGGGGGTGGACAAGATGCCCTTTGGAGGTCCCTTCTAACCTGATGCACTCTAATGCACATTATTAGAGCAGCTGGACTGTGTCCAACCCAAGCTCCATCTAACCCCTAGGCCATCTCCAAGCAGGTCACCAGCAGACCTTCAGGGGTGCCAGGCCAGCACTGAGCCATCCTTTCCCACAGGATTTTCCCTGGGACTCCCAGAGCTGCACACAGCCTCTGGGTTGGTCCAGCAGGACCTGTGGCAGTCCTTGGTGGCCCTGTGGTCCAGGAATTTGCCCAGCCTGCCTTGCCAGATGTTTCCATCCCTGCTCTTGGTGCTGTAGGCTGGCCGTGAGCTTCACAGCCTAATTATACACCACACAAAGCAGTGCTGCTGAGACAGGCCTTGGAATGCTGGCTGTGGTTTTGGTGTCTGCATCCTCTGGAGGTTTTGGAAAGCTTGCAGATGCTGAGAGAAGAGCCACAGGCATGGCACAAGGGCTGGGGAAACCTTGCAGAGGGATCCTTGGGAAGCACAGCTCAAGGGGAAGGACAAACACACTGCAGGGTGGAAGGGGATTGAGTCTGGCAGGGCTCTAGGGTCTGCAGCCAGCTAGAACCATCCCAGCTGGAAAGCAGGCAGATGTCATAGAGCCATGGAATGGGTTGGAAGGGACCTCAGAGCTCATCCAGTGCCAACCCCCTGCCATGGGCAGGGACACCTCCCATCAGCACAGGTTGCTCAAGGCCTCATCCAGCCTGGCCTTCAACACCTCCAGGGAGGGAGCATCCACAGCCTCCCTGGGCAGCCTGTGCCAGTGTCTCCCACCCTCACTCTCAACAATTCCTTCCTCATCTCCACTCTCAATCTGCCCTCTCCCAGCTCAAAGCCACTGTTCCTCATCCTGGCACTCCCAGCCCTGGTCCAAAGTCCCTCCCCAGCTCTCCTGGAGCCCTTCAGGTACTGGAAGGCTGCTCTAAGGTCTCCCTGGAACCTTCTCTTCTCCAGGCTGAACAGCCCCAACTCTCTCAGCCTGTGCCCACAGGGGAGGTTCTCAGCCCTCTGATCATCTTTGTGGCCTCCTCTGGACCCTCTCCAGCAGCTCCAGGTGCTGGGGGCCCCAGAACTGAAGGCAGTGCTGCAGGTCGAGTCTCAGCAGAGCATAGCCGAGGGGCAGAATCCCCTCCCTGTGCTGCCTGTCACGGCAGAAGGGGGAGGCTCCAGCTCTCGACAGCTCTGCAAAGACAATGAGCAGGATGCTCCCAGCTGCCACAGATCCTCATCTACAAGATCTCCATCCACAGGTTTCAGCTACAAGCTTGAGCTGTGAATGAGTGCAGGAGATGGAGGGGACCAGATCTTGTGGTTTCCAGCCTGTGCTATTAAACACCACAGGGCTGGCCAGGAAGCCCTCCAAGGTAGTAGAGAAATGCCCCAGCCTGCCAGCAGAGCTTCAATGACCTGGCCAAGGACGTGCCCAGGGCTGGCTCACAGCAGGAAGAGCTGCAACCACCAGACCTAGATGGCCCCATGCACGAATCTAGGTGCATGAATCACAGGCCCTGCCCCACGGCCAGCAGCGCTTTCTTCCTCTCTGCCCCATCAAGTGCGACTCATCAGGAGCCATTCCCCTGTCAGGTCCAGGGTGCCACTGCCCTCAGCAATCCAGGCCACTGCCATGCAGAGCATGGCACCGAGGCAGGCTGAGCCCCACCTCTGCTCCAGTGCTAGGTGGGACACACAGGCAACCTGACAGTGCTCCTCCAACCCATGGGCCGCCCTGCTCCGCAGGCAGCGAGAGTGTCTGATGCCAGTGAGGAGCAGAGATCCCCCAAGAGAGGGGTCTGTGCCCATGGTGCAGCAGAAAAGCCTCTCCTGGGTCCCTCCATCACCCTCCTGTCCTAGTGAGGGAGAGGGACACACTGCAGGGCTGGTGGGCAGGGACCCAGCACATGTTCACACCATGCACCTCCTGTACCTACGCAAGGGCTGGGACTACTGACAGAAATGGCCTGGGGCAAAGCAAAGCTGGGAGCAGCCCAAGCCCCACGAGATCCTTGCTGTGCAGACAGGTTGCCACATGCAGACTCCTCACACTCATCCATCTCCCTCTCTCCCAGAGGATCATGGAATTGTTTGGGTTGGAAAAGATCATCCAGCCCAGCCACCAGCCCAGCCCCACCAAGGCCACCAAACCCCAGGTGCCATGAACACCCCCAGGGCTGGGGACTCCCCCACCTCCCTGGGCAGCCTGTGCCAGTCCCTGACCACTCCTGCAGCAGAGAAATTTTTCCTCCTCTCCACCCTGCACCTCCCCTGGCACAATTTCAGGCCAGTTCCTCTCTTCTGTCACCTGAGACTGGGGAGCAGAGCCCAGCCCCCAGCTCACTGCAGCCTCCTTTCAGGGAGCTACAGAGAGCAATGAGGTCTCCCTCAGCCTCCTCTTCTGCAGGCTGAACACCCCCAGCTCCCTCAGCTGCTGCTCCCCAGCCCTGCTCTCTAGAGCCAAGTGCTCCAGACCTGCCATGGGAAGGTGCTCAGCACCTGCCCTTCAGGCCACTGTTTGACAGCGCTCAGCAGGGATCCATGAGGCCTCCCCTCAGCCTCCTCCTCTCCAGACTGAGCTGTCCGGGTGGGGGGTGTGCAGGGCAGCCTGGGCCCTCCCCCTCCTCCCTTGCTGATCCACTCTCCATCCCCCAGCGCAGAAGCTCCCAGGCAGCCTCCCTCTGCTCCCCACCTCGCCACACAGCCTGGGTCTTAAGTAGATGGTTAGAAAGAGATCAGGGTGAGACACCTCCTTAAGCCTCAGCTGGGACTTGCTGCTCCCACCACCTCCTGCTCTGCCAGCCCAGGATGATTTACTCTGATCTGCACTATTGATTTTATTGGGGGTGGGGGGGGGGGAGGACATGGTGGATACCTGGGGAGAGAAGAGAGGCAGAGATTTGACTTATGAGGGCGTGTGGGGAAGGCTCCAGTGTGTGTGTGTGTGTGTGTGTGTGTGTGTGTGCCCCCCCCAGAGCTCTGCCTTGTCTGCATCTGTACCAGAATTATTGGTAGTGTTTTATGCACCCATCTGCTCCCTGCATGCTCTCCATAAATCTCCCCAGCCCTCTCTCTCTCTCTCTCTCCCTCACACACACACACACACACACATGTTTGCTTTCCATGTAGATTACTTATGATGAGAGCCTAATTAGACCCGGGGAAGCCTGCCTACAGAGTGAGCCTGGGGAGAGCTTAATTAAAGTCAATGGAGAAAATTATAGGTGAAAAAAAAAAAAAGACAGAAAATTAGGGCAGCAAGACACACACACCCCCCCCCCAAAGAAAAAAGAAAGCAAGAAAGAAACCAAAGGCAGAGAGAGAGAGAGGTGGAAAAAAAATAAAGGAGCAGGGAAGAAAGAGCAGCAGGGAAGGAGCATGGCTGCCAAGCTCCCTGGAGCAGCCACCCCCAGCAGCAGGCAGCAAGGCCAGGAGCCATGGTGCTGCAGGGTGGAGAGCCCAGGGGATGCCTGTGGAGGGCTCACAGGGTGCCCTCGGGGTGCCCATGGAGAGCCCAGGGGATGCCTGTGGAGAGCTCACAGGGTGCCCTCAGGGTGCCCATGGAGAGCCCAGGGATGCCTGTGGAGAGCTCACAGGGTGCCCTCAGGGTGCCCATGGAGAGCTCAGGGGATGCCCATGGAGAGCTCACAGGGTGCCCTGGGGTGCCCATGGAGAGCCCAGGGGATGCCTGTGGAGAGCTCACAGGGTGCCCTCAGGGTGCCCATGGAGAGCCCAGGGGATGCCTGTGGAGAGCTCACAGGGTGCCCTCAGGGTGCCCATGGAGAGCCCAGGGGATGCCTGTGGAGAGCTCACAGGGTGCCCTCAGGGTGCCCATGGAGAGCCCAGGGGATGCCCATGGAGAGCTCACAGGGTGCCCTTGGGGTGCCCATGGAGAGCCCAGGGGATGCCTGTGGAGAGCTCACAGGGTGCCCTTGGGGTGCCCATGGAGAGCCCAGGGGATGCCTGTGGAGAGCTCACAGGGTGCCCTTGGGGTGCCCATGGAGAGCTCACAGGGTGCCCTTGGGTGCCCATGGAGAGCCCAGGGGATGCCTGTGGAGAGCTCACAGGGTGCCCTCGGGGTGCCCATGGAGAGCCCAGGGGATGCCTGTGGAGAGCCCAGGAGGTGCCCATGAAGTGCCCATGGGTCTGCCTGGCAGAGGGGTGTAGGTGTCAGGCGGGCGGAGGCACTCAGCCTTCTGCAGGGGGGTCAAGGCTGAGCACAGCTCCTGTCCTCTCCTCCTGCCCTCCTGCCCTCTCCTCTCTGGCACATTCTATGCAGTTGGGCTGGGAGAGTCACCTGGCTCTGGGCCTCCTCTCCACATGTGCCTTGAGCTCTCCTGGGCTGCTCCACATCCCGTCTCCATGAGCTGGGCAAGTGGGAGACGCTCAGTGGATGCACCAGGTCCAGTTCCTCACCGTGTCCAGCCCCCAGAGCAGGTAAGAAAATCCTTCTGTTCTCTGGGAGTTTGCTGTCCCCCTGCAGGCTGGCTGCTGGAGCACAGAACTGTCTTAGCTCTGAGATCATCCAGTCCAACACCAGCCCAACCCCACCATGGCCACCAAACCCTGGCCCCAGCTGCCATGGCCACAGGTTCCATGAACACCTCCAGGGCTGGGGACTCCACCACCTCCCTGGGCAGCCTGTGCCAGTCCCTGACCACTCCTGCAGCAAAGCAGTTTTACTAATCTCCAACCTGAGCCTCCCCTGGCACAGTTTCAGACCATTTCCTCCTGTCTGTCACTTGTTGCATGTGAGAGGAGCCCAACCCTCACCTCACTGCAGCCTCCTCTCAGGGAGCTGTAGAGAGCAATGAGCTCTCCCCTCAGCCTGCTCCTCTCCAGGCTGAACACCCCCAGCTCCCTCAGCTGCTCCTCCCCAGCCTTCCCTTCCTCCTCAGACCCTTCCCCAGCTTGGTTGCCCTTCTCTGGACCTGCTCCAGCCTCTCAGTGTCCTTCTGGGAGTGCGGGGCCCAGAACTGAGCGCAGGATTCAAGGTGTGGTCTCCCTTTGGGAGGTCCCTTCCAACCCAACCCCTTCTCTGCGAACCCAGCCTGAGGGCAGCTGGGGCTGTGGGAGTCACGGGGGCTGAGGGGAAGCATCCCTGGAGAAAGCCTTGATTTCAAGAGCCCAAATGAGGGAGTCTCCACCACGTCTCCATGCAGATTGCTCCTCTGGCTAATTACCTTCCCTCTTCACAAGAGGCAGCTTACTTCCAATTGAGGCTTTTCCAGCTCCAGCTCCCAGCCAGTGAATCTCATCACAATTTTTATCTGCTAGATTAAAACCCCTCCCATCATCAGAGATCTCCTCCCTCCCCAAGTGTTTATAGACCATGAGCAAGTTGCCTCTTAACCTTCCCTTGATCAGCTAAAGAGGCTGAGGCAAGCAGTCTGTCCCAAGCAGCCAGGCCTTCAACACCTCCACTCATTCCTCCTGCTCTTCTCTAAGCCTTCCCCTGGTCCTCCAGCACCCTGGACCGAGGGTGGGTAGACTGCAGGTAAGGAGGTGGAGGCCAAGGTGATGCCATAAGCAAGTGGAGGAACAGACTCATAGAATGGTTTGGGTTGGGAGGGACCTCCAAAGCTCATCCAGTCCAACCCCTGCACTCAGCAGGGACATCCTCCACTGGATCAGGTTGCCCAGAGCCCTGCTGAGCTTCACCTTGAATACCTCCAGGGATGGGAACTCAACCACCTCCCTGGGCAACCTATTGCAGTGTTCCAGCAGCCTCCTGGTGCAGAACCTGAGGCAAGGCAACTGTTTCACAGAATCATGTGAAGATTAAGGGTGCAAAAGCCTTCTGAGAGCACCCAGTGCAACCACCAGCCCAACCCCACCATGGCCCCCAAACCCTGGCCCCAGCTGCCATGGCCACAGGTTCCATGAACACCTCCAGGGCTGGGGACTCCACCACCTCCCTGGGCAGCCTGTGCCGGTCCCTGACCACTCTTGCAGCAAAGACATTTTTCCTCCTCTCCAGCCTGACCCTCTCCTGGCACAGTTTCAGGCCATTTCCTCTCCTTCTGTCACCTGAGACCAGGGAGCAGAGCCCAACCCCAGCTGCCTGCAGCCTCCTCTCGGGCAGTGCTGGAGTGGTTGTGCTGCTGTGCTGCAGGAGGTCTCGCTGGGGGTCGCGCTGTGGGTCAGTTCCACTCTGTGCTCAGCTGTGCTCAGGGAGCATCCTCCAGAGAGGGAGAGGATGGAGCCTTAGGAGTGGAGATCAAGTAGGATTGAGGTGCTGGTGAAAAAGGAAGCCAGGAGCAGGGAGGTGAGATGCAGGAGAGCATGGGCTGGGCAGGTGACTGATGCAGCCGCATCTTGGGTGGCAGGGGCTGCAGGATCACGTCACAGAGTCACTGAGGGTGCTGCTGCTGCAGCCAAAGTGGCCAGCAAGGACAGCTGGGCAGAGGGGATCTGAGCAGCTGGCAGAGAAGGAGCTCTGAGCTGCCCATATGGACAGGCCAAGAGGCTCTGCCAGCTCCTGGAGATGGTCAGCCCACGTTCAGGGTCATCTGTGCCCCTCACAGAGGGTGCAGCCTGGGAAAGGTGAAGACTCTGCAGGCACTGGCCCAGGCTGCCCAGGGAGGTGGGGGAGTCCCCACCCCTGGAGGTGTGCCAGAAACCTGTGGCCGTGGCACCTGGGGACAGGGCTAGTGGCCATGCTGGGTTGGGTCAGCACTTGGATTTGATAACCTTGGAGGCCTTTCCCAAGCCAAACACTTCTGTGATTCCACTCAGTGCCTGCCAGCCCCTGGCTGGAGCATGGTCACCAGTGGCTGGGGGAGCAGCAGGCTGGGCTGGGGCACTGCTGCTGGCATCATTCCTGTGGAGCCCCAAACTGACATCCATCCTCCACCAGGTCCTTTGGACGGTGCTGTCACTTCTGCCACCCTGCTCCCGTGTCCTTGGGATCAGTGCTGTCAGCCTTGGCAGGAGCTGTGCCCAAGGTGCAGGCATCTGATGGGAACCTGGCTGCAGCCTCTGTGGAATGCTGGCCACAGGTTGGGAGCTTTCCACTTCTCATGGCCTGGCAGCCTTCAGTGCTTCCCCTTCCGAAGCCCCATGCCCCCTGTTACATCCCCCACTCACAGGTGTGTGACAAATCCCTCAGCTCAGGGGGCTGCTGCAGGGACAGGGGGCAGCTGGTTCCTCTCCCTCCCCTCTGCATCACTGACTCTGAAATCCTCTCAGTTTGGGCTGCAAAGAGGCTTCCCTGCAAAGCAGGAAGGCAGATGCTCTGCTCACAACACCCAGCTGTGGATTCCAGTGCCTCAGCTTAACCTCATCCTCCCCAGCTCACAGCTGGAGCATCTTGGGGCAGGGCTTTGCTCAAAGCCACCTGGGGATGTCTGCTGGAGATCCAGAGCTGGGGTCTAGAGCAGCACAGAGCCCAGGGGGCTCAGGGGAGCTGCACCAGCAGGTTGGTGACGGCAGGACCCTGATGTGTGCCCAGCCAGCAGGGCAGGGGAGGATGCCTCTGTCCCTGGGAAGCCTCCTGCCACCCACAGCCACAGAGCCTGGCTCCTCTTGCCTGCTGTCAGATGCAATAAGGGAGAGGAGCTCCCCAGTATGGCCAACACACGCTGTGTGGGTTCCTGCTGGCTGTAGGCTCCCAGAGTTCCTTCTTCTCTCTGAGCAGTGTCAGGCTGAATCAAGCTAAATAGATCCTGATGGAGGCAAACTGCACCTAAGTGGGTTGGCTGCCTGCTTGCCTTCCTCTCATTTCACTTTCTGACCTCTCACAGGGACAAATCCTCCAGGGAAATGTTCTGGCAGCCCTGGGTCACAGACCCTTGCCCTGCCCTGCAGCCTGCTTACACCTCGGGACAGGAGGCCAGGCCAGCGCCAGGAGGAGAGGCAGCATCTGACACCTATGGAATGAAACCTGGGCCACCTTCTGCCTGGGGGGTTAGCAAAGGATCACCCACCCCTGGTGGCTCAAAGTCATAGGACCCTGCCCATGGCCACCCTGCTCCTGCCTGCTCTTCCAAGGAGCTGATGGAAGCTCAGGGCAGTGCCCTGGTGAGACGCAGAGGCCATCCTGAGGGGACTGATAGAGTGCTTTGGGATGGAAGGAACCCCAGAGATCATCCAGTGCCAACCCCCTGCCATGGGCAGGGACACCTCCCACCAGCCCAGGTCTGGTGGCCTGGCCCATCCAGCCTGGCCTTCAACACCTCCAGGGAGGAAGCATCCACAGCCTCCCTGGGCAGCCTGTGCCAGTGCCTCCCCTCCCTCACTCTCGAGGATTCCTTCCTCGTTTCCACTCTCAGTCTCCCCTCTCCCAGCTCAAAGCCATTGTCCCTCATCCTGGCACTCCCAGCCCTTGTCCAGAGTCCCTCCCCAGCTCTCCTGGAGACCTTCAGGTACTGGAAGGCTGCTCTAAGGTCTCCCTGGAGACTTCTCTTCTCCAGACTGAACAGCCACAACTCTAATCCTGTCCCCACAGGGGAGGTTCTCAGCCTCTGATCATCTTTGTGGCCTCCTCTGGACCCTTTCCAGCAGCTCTAGGTCCTTCTTGTGCTGGAGGCACTGGAGGCAGTGCTGCAGGTGGGGTGTGAGCAGAGCAGAGCAGAGGGGCAGAATCCCCTCCCTGTGCTGCTGCTCTCCCTGCTCTGGCTGCAGCTCAGCACACAGCTGCCTGCTGGGCTGCCAGAGACCATTGCTGGCTCCTGGGGAGTTTGTCACCAGTTGACACCCCCAAGGCCCTCTAAGTCTGCTGTGGAGCCACTCCCAGCCTAGATGATGCTCTCCTGATAGTCCAAAGCTGGTCCAGCAGCCCTAGGTGACTGCAGAGTGAGCAGATCTCCTGCCCTCACTCTTCATCCTGTGGCATTGGACGCTCCATTCACACAGCCCCTGGGCCCAGCACCCTCTGAGCAAAGCAGACCTGGCTCAGCTTCAAACCTGCAAGTTCCTGAGGCCCCATGATGCTGGAAACTGCAAATGGGGTGAGGAAAGCATCCTGAGAAGCCACCATGTACTGCAGCAAGGGTATTTATTTCCTCCAATCTTCTCGTTTTGAGCTACCCTTCTGGTTTTGGGGAGAGGCCAAGTTGTGTTTTTCCTTGTTTGGAAGCTCTCATCCAAATCCCCATCCAGAGCACCTGCTAGGCAGCATGCAGCAGGCATTGGTGCTGGAAAAATGCTGGCTGAAGGCAAACTGGTGGTTGGTGGAGAGCTGCTTCAGCACTGGCCTTGAAAGAGTGCCTGAAGAGCTCCACAGAGAAGAGTGGCAGGCAGAGGCACTTGGGATGTGCCTAGAATCACAGAATGCTCTGGGCTGGAAGGGACCTCCAAAGCTCATCCAGTCCAACCTCCTGCACCCAGCAGGGACATCCTCCACTGGATCAGGTAGCCCAGAGCCCTGTCCAGCCTCACCTTGATTACCTCCAGGGATGGAGCCTCCACCACCTCCCTGGGCAGCCTGTTGCAGTGTTCCAGCAGCCTCATAATAAAGAAGTTATTCCTAACATCCAATCTCAATCTGCTCTTCTCCAGCTTAAAACCATTGTCCCTTGTCCTGCCCCTGCAGGCCTTTGGGAGCAGTCTCTCTGCAGCCTTCCTGTAGCCCACTTCAGGTACTGGAAGGCTGCTCTAAGGTCTCCCTGGAGCCTTCTCTTTTCCTGGCTGAACAACCCCAGCTCCCTCACCCTGTCCCCATAGCAGATCTGCTCCAACCCTCTGATCATTCTTGTGGCTGCCTCTGGACCTGCTCCATCAGCTCCAGTTCCTGTGTTGAGGGCTCCAGACCTGCACACAGCACTGCAGGTGAGGTCTCACCACAGCAAGGTGTCAGAATCACCTCTGGCTCTGCTGGCAATGCAGCCTTGGATGCAGCCCAGGCTGCCCTTGGCCTTCTGTGCTGCAAGCTCACCCTGCCTGCTCCTGTCCGTGACAAGATCCCAAACCAGGACTTGATCGTGGCTCAGCAAATGCTCCCTGCAGGACATCCCTCACGTTCAGCAGACACCAAGCACAAAAGGTCCTGAGAGAAAGAAATGCCAAGGCTTCAGTCAAGCACTACATGGGGAGCCTTAGCTTGGAGATGAGGGAAAAATGCTTTGCTGCAAGAGTGGTCAGGGATTGGAACTGGCCTGGAGAACAAGTTGTGTGAGGAGTGGAGGAGGGACCTGGAGGAGGCTGAGGGGAGAGCTCTTTGCGCTCTACACCTCCCTGAAAGGAAGCAGCAGTGAGGTGGGGGTTGAGCTCTGCTCCCCAGTTTCAGGTGACAGAAGGAGGGGAAATGGCCTGAAATTGTGCCAGGGGAGGGTCAGGTTGGAGAGGAGGAAAAATGTCTTTGCTGCAAGAGTGGTCAGGGACTGGCACAGGCTGCCCAGGGAGGCGGTGGAGTCCCCATCCCTGGGGGTGTTCCATAAACCTGTGGCCGTGGCACTTGGGGCCAGGGTTTGGTGGCCTTGGTGGTGTTAGGTAGCTGATGGGGCTTGATGCTCTTTGAACTCTCTTCCAACCCAAACAATTCCATGATTGTGTGATTCTGTGGAGTGTATGCCCAGGGGGTGGCAGGCAATTGTCTTCCTTTCCCCCTGAAGCGTCACCGAGTTGCTTGAACAAGCTCTGCTTGTTTTCTGCTCTTACAGGGACACAGCAAAAGTTTGGGCTGGGGGCTGACACGGCAGCTGAAATGTCTCTCCCCTGCCAGGGAGCAGCACTCTTGGTACTGCTGATGGTAGGGGACACCTCTTTATCCACTGCCTTGTAACGTGGTCCCACCGGGAGGGCTCTGCTGCTGGTGCTCGGTGATGATTTGTGCATCAGAAATGAGCCCTGGTGCCAAGCAGGGGCTCGGACCTCTGCAGGCAGCTGGAGAGGCAGAGCAAGTGCTGGAAATCAAGCCCTGGCTGTGGAGGGACAGGGGCTAATCAGTGCTGATTAACCTCAGGTCCACTTTCCTAGAGAGGCTTGAAGAAGCTGAATGTCAAGTTGCACCTCCCCACCCTCAGCCCATCAGGCTGCACTTCCACGGGCTTGTGACCTTTGCAAGGCTGAGCCCTCCCAGGTGGTGTCTCTGGTCACCCTCCAGCCAGCTCTGAAGCATTTGGGGCCAGAGACAGGGGGCTGGGCAGCATGGCCTTCATCTGGGCAGGGAGAGTGGAGGGGAAGCTGAGCCCCTGTGGTGGAGACAGGGAAGAATTCCCCCCCCCAGATGCTGAGGCTTTGCTGCAGGCTGGGTGGCCACTGGAGCACGGTGCCGGGCTGGTGTCTGATTTATCAGCAGGGCTGGTAGCTCCTGCATGAGGTTAAGTATTAACAGATCTCATGAGCCTCATTAGCTGGCCCCGTTTCACTCTCCAGACAGAGAGTTACTGCTCCAAAATCCATAGTGCCTTGGCAGCTGCCTGCCTGATTCCCAACCAAGCCTCACCGAGCTGCTCCCCCCCGGACCGCTGCGCGGCGCAGCCTGCGCGGCTCAGCCTGCCCTCCCCGTGTGCCACGGGCATCCCAGGCTGGTGCTGTCCTGCTCAGCAGCAGCCATGGGGGCTGCTGGGCCATTGCCATGTGCCCATGCCTCTGCCCTCCATAAAGCATGGCATCACAGAACTGTTTGGGTTGGAAAAGCTCTCCAGGATCAGCCAGTCCAACACCACCACGTCCCCACAGGAATGGTGCCAGCAGCAGTGCCCCAGCCCAGCCTGCTGCTCTCCCAGCCACTGGTGACCACGCTCCAGCCAGGGCTGGCAGGCACTGAGTGGAATCACAGAAGTGTTTGGCTTGGGAAAGGCCTCCAAGGTCATCAAATCCAAGTGCTGACCCAACCCCAGCATGGCCACTAGCCCTGTCCCCAGGTGCCATGGCCACAGGTTTCTGGCACACCTCCAGGGGTGGGGACTCCCCCACCTCCCTGGGCAGCCTGTGCCAACCCCTGACCGCTCTGGCAGCAGAGAAATTTGGTCCTCTCAGCAGAGGCCCAGCCTGATGCTGGTTCCTGATGCAGACCCTGGGCATGGGGAGATCTCCCTGCTCAGGAGGTCTCTGTTGGAAACAGCTCACAAGATCTGCAGGAAGGATCTGTCTGGATGGAAGGAGGACATTGACAGCTTCATTGAATCATAGAACCATAGAATGAGTTGGGAGGGACCTCAAAGCTCATCCAGTTCCAATTCCCCTGCCATGGGCAGGGACACCTCCCACCAGCACAGGTTGCTCAAGGCCTCATCCAGCCTGGTCTTCAACACCTCCATGGGGGACATCCCCAGTGTCCCTGGGCAGCCTGTGCCAGTGTCAGCCTCCCAAGTCCCCTCCAGTGGAATCCATCACCCCTCAGTGATGCAGATGCCATCACCATCATCCCCCAGATTCAGGAGACCTTGACAGTGCTGGGCACAGGACAAGTCTCCACGGTGAGCAGGGCCCCCGAAGCCATTCAGACTGCAGACATCCGTGCTTGGTCCAACCAGCCCCATGGTGAGGGCTCCTCTGCAGTAGCCCAGGAGGGTAATAACAGATCAGTGGAGACATTGCATCTCCACAGGCATCTGGGGTAGACCTCTGAAGAGCTTTGCCCCAAAACCCACTGAGCATATGGTCAGGAGCAAGCATGGGAGCATCAAGTCTGACCCCCACAGCCATCTCTGGGGGGGCCTTGGCTCCTCTGGCAGGCCAGGTCTGACCCAGGAGGCATCAGGGATGGGGCTCAGCTCTTTCTTAGTGTCTCTCCACTGCAGACCAAAGCTGCCTGATTCACACCAGATCCCACGGGTTGGCAGGGAGGGACATTTGGTGCTGTCCTGCTGGGCTCTAGCCCCTCCAGTGCACACAACCAGAGGTGGAAGGAGAATCAGATCATGGCATGTCCCCATCTGCAACCCCATTGTCCCAGAGCCAAGAAAAGATAGGTTCTGATGGCTCTTCAGCTGCTTTTGTGGAGGCACTTCCCAAAGTGTCCTAGGTGGACCTCGCTGCAGCCCCCAGGACACCCAGGACGCCAGGAACCGAGGTGCATAGGAAGCTCAGTGTCACCAGGGTGAGCTTGGTATTCAGATCCCTCTGCAGGTATGGAGCGAAGAGACAGCCTAAAGGCCAGTGAGGAGCTCATGCTGCCAGCCAGGCACCGTCCCAGGCACCCCCTCAGCGCCGAGGGGGCAGCAGCCTTTGGCCAGATGCTCCTCACCATCCCATCAGTAACTTGGCAGCAAACCCCCCAGTCTCTCCAGACAGAATGTGCAGATGACATAAGGATTGGCAGGGTGGTGAATAATGAGGAGCTGGATGGCTTCCCTGGCTGGGCCCTGTCCAACCCAAGAGGGTTTGATAGCCTTGGAGGCCAAGTGCTGGAGCTCAGAGCGGAGCTGAGCCTGCAGCCTGCGGCCAGACCCAGCGGTGCGGGGCAGGGCAGGGCTTGGAGGCTGACAGCTCAGCCAGGCACCTGGGCACTGGTGGTGAGGCAGCCTCAGCAGGTCTGGGGATTCTATGACACCAAGCTGTGTGAATGTTTGGCAGGCTGGAGGGAAGGATCCATCCAGAGGCACCTGGGCAGGCTGCGGAGCTGGGCCCAAGCCAACCTCGTGAAGGTCAACAAGGCCAAGGGCAGCTGGGGAAGGGAAATCCCAAGGACAAATCCAGGCTGGGTGTGGAGTGGCTGAGAGCAGCCTGGAGGAGAAGGCCTTGGGGGTGGCAGTTGGTGACAAACTCCCCAGGAGCCAGCAATGGTGGAAGGGAGGGAGGGAGGAAGGGAGGAAGGGAGGAAGGAAGGGAGGAGAGAGAGGGAGGGAGGGAGGAGGGAGGGAGGAAGGAAGGAAGGAAGGAAGGAAGGAAAGGAAGGAAGGAAGGAAGGAAGGAAGGAAGGAAGGAAGGAAGGAAGGAAGGAAGGAAGGAAGGAAGGAAGGAAGGAAGGAAGGAAGGAAGGAAGGAAGGAAGGAGAGGAAGGAAGGGAAGGGAGGAGGGAGGGAGGGAGGAGGAAGGAAGGAAGGAAGGGAGGGAGGGAGGGAGGGAGGGAGGGAGGATCAGAGGACACCAGCAGACTTCACATGTGTGTGGACACTGTCTGTGGTGGGTTGAAGCTGCCCCTGACCTCAGCCTGCCAGAGCAGCTCGGGGGCAGCAAGTGAAGCTGCGTTTCCAAGCCAGAGCAGTGGAGTGCAATGAACATGCACAAACCAGAGAAGCTTTACAGATATTCACAATTTATACACAGCACAAGACCCGCCCTGGGCAAAACCAGGGGGCTACCAACAGCTGCCCCCTCCCTTCCCCCCCTGTACACAGGAGAAGAGAAGAAAGGAGAGCAGAGAGTCTCTTGTTAGTGCTTAGCCACACCAAAGCAGCACAGCCAAGGTCAGCAACAGCTCAGCAAGAGCCAGCTGGTACCTGCCAGAGAGGAGGAGGCCAAAGAGAGAGAGAGAGTCACTTTACACAGGTAACTTGATGGCAGCAGGCAGACCACAGGGATTATTTACACCTTCTCAGTACTTTCCTGTTGCACCCAGTGGAGATTCATGGACATTCTATCATTTTCCGTGCAAGACCTGTGGAATTCTTTCTAGGCACAGCCTAAAGCTGCCACCCTGTCCCAGCAGGGCCTGGGGTACTGAGTGAGGGTCACCCTGAGTGGGGCCAATCCACCAAGGGGCTGGGAGATGGAGCCAGGCTGGCTCCAGGGAGAGGAGCTTGGCCTCTGGGGCAGGGGTGGAAAGCCTCTTGCACACATTGCCCAGGGAGAGTCACAGAATCAATAAGGTTGGAAGAGACCTCAGAGATCATCAGGTCCAACCTGTCACCCAGCACCTCCTGACTACTAAGACATGGCCCCAAGAGCCACCTCCAATCCCCTCTTGAACACCTCCAGGGATGGGGACTCCACCACCTCCCTGGGCAGCACATCCCAATGGCCAACAACTCCCTCTGTGAAGAACTCTCCCTGAGCCTCCAGGCCTTGAGGAGCACCAGCTGGGCTTGGCTGGCTCGGAAGGGCTGCTCAGGGGTGCAGTGTGGTGCTGTGCCAGGAGGCAAAGGCAGTTGGCCTGAGTGTCTGCCCTCCCTCACATCAAGCCCACAGGTCACTGTCTTCCACCCCGAGCCTTCCAGCCCCAGCCTCCCCCAGCCCTTCAGGGTGCCCAGCCCCCCGGGGAGGATGTGTCACCGTGGGGGGACCAGGAGGTGCCCTGCAGCCAAAAGCAGGGAGCTGCTGGCAGCTGCCTGGCAAATCACTCAGCTGGGAAAGAGCCTTTTGATTTGAAGCATCTCCCAGGCACAGGCTGAGGCTCTTTAAGCCTATGGAGCATTAACATTTGGCAGGGCGAGGAGAGGGTATTAGCAGGGCTGGTTGGAGCCATGCCCTGAGCTCTTCAGGAAGGGAAGGAAGAAACTGCCTGCACCACCCCATGGGAGAGCACAGCAGGGCTCCACTTGCTCTGCTTGCCAGCCAGAGCCCCCTGCTCCTGGGATTTGCTCCCCCCTTGGAGCTCCCTGCTCCTCTCAGGTGGAGTGGCCGTGCCAGCAGGATGCTGCAGCTGTGGGGGTGATGGAGGCTGCTCCCAGCTCCGTGTGCTCCAGGTGTGCTTCTCTGTGTGTGGCCACAGGATGAGGCACATCAGTGGGAGATGGGAAACTGAGCTACCAGGGCCCAGCAGCCTGAGCCCCAAAACCTCCTCCCTCTCTGCCCTGCAGGGGTGATGTGACCGGTTTCACCACAGGTGAAAGTCCCTTCTCCAAGTGACAGCAAGCTCTGAGTGCTCAGCCCTGCAGTGAGGTCAGCAAGGAGGGCACTGATGCTGAGGGGGCAAATGACCAGCCCAAGGCATCAGAGGACAAGTCAGGGCCAGGAGTGGGATGTCAAAGGTCTCAGCTGCAAGCCCCAGGCACAAACCCTCCGTCCCTGCTCTGCCCAGGCTGCCTCATGCCCCTTACCCCTGTTGGCTTGCTCACCAGCAAAGGGAGTGGGGGTTTCCTTCTAGGAAAGAAGTCTCAGTGCATGTCCCCAGAGCAGGGCACCTGTCCCAGTGATGGGGAACCCTCCCTGGGCCTGGCAGCTCTCCCTTCCCATCACCAGGACCCCTCACTGCTCCCAGCAAGCCCTTTGCCCAGAGCTCGCTGGGTGCTGATTCTTGAGAGCAACAGAAATCCCCAAGATCTCCAAGTCACAGAGTCACAGAGGGCTCAGGGTGGGAAGGGACCTTTAAAGCTCATCCAGTCCAACCCCCCTGCAGCTAGAGCAGGTTGCTCAGTTCCAAAACAACCTGATCTGGAATGTCTCCAGGGATGGGGCATCTCCCACCTCTCAGGTAACCTCAGTGTCAAACATTTCTCCCTTCTCTCCAGTCTGAGTCTCCCTCTTGCCATTCAAACCATCACCCTCTGTCCTGTCACAACAGGCCCTGCTCAGAAGTGTCCCCAGCTTTCTTCTCAGCCTCTTTAAGTCCTGAAAGCCACCAGAAGGTCTCCCTGGAGCCTTCTTTGCTCCAGGCTGAGCAACCCCAACTCTCTCAGCCTGGCATCACAGCAGAGAGCTCCCAGCCCTGCCAGCATTGCTGTGGCCTCCTCTGGTCCTGCTCCAACAGATCTCTGTCTGTGGCTCCAGAGCTGCCCCAGCACTGCAGGGAGGGTCTCAGCAGAGCCCAGCAGAAGGGCAGAATCCCCCTCCCTGCCCCTGCTGCCCACACTGCTGGGGATCAGCAAAACTAGAAGTGGGTAGATTCAGATTGGGTGTTAGGAAGAAGTTGTTCCCCATAAGGGTGGTGAGAGCCTGGCACAGGTTGCCCAGGGAGGAGGTGGAAGCCTCCTGCCTGGAGGTGTTTGCAGCCAGGCTGGCTGTGGCTGTGAGCAACCTGCTGCAGTGTGAGGTGTCCCTGGCCATGGCAGGGGGGTTGGCACTGGCTGAGCCTTGAGGTGCCTTCCAGCCCTGACAACTCTATGATGATGAGGAGGAGGAGGAGGAGGAGGATAACATAATAGGAAGAAGAAAGGTGCTGGCATTAATGGGAGCCTCTGTGTGAAGATCAACCTGCTGCAGTGTGAGGTGTCCCTGGCCATGGCAGGGGGGTTGGCACTGGATGAGCCTTGAGGTCCCTACCAGCCCTGACAACTCGATGATGATGATGATGAGGAGGAGGAGGAGGATGATGATGATGATGATAACAATAATAGGAAGAAGAAAGGTGCTGGCATTAATGGGAGCCTCTGTGTGAAGATCAACCTGCTGCAGTGTGAGGTGCCCCTGGCCACGGCAGGGGGTTGGCACTGGCTGAGCCTTGAGGTGCCTTCCAGCCCTGACAACTCGATGATGATGATGATGATGATGAGGAGGAGGATGATGATGATGATGATAACAATAATAGGAAGAAGAAAGGTGCTGGCATTAATGGGAGCCTCTGTGTGAAGATCACCTGCTGCAGTGTGAGGTGTCCCTGGCCACGGCAGGGGGGTTGGCACTGGCTGAGCCTTGAGGTGCCTTCCAGCCCTGACAACTCTATGATTCTATGATGCTGATGATAATAATAACAATAATGGGAAGAAGAAAGGTGCTGGCATTAATGGGAGCCTCTGTGTGAAGATTAAGCACAACCAACGTGGTGGCTGAGGGGGGGGGGAGGGTAGGGGGGGGGGGGAAGTTTCTTGAGCAGAGCTCCCAGCAGCAGGTTTGTCTTCATTAGTGCTGTAATTCATGAGATGGCCTCACTCACATTCAAATCAGAGGGAAGGATATTAAAGAAAGGAAAGGAGGAGGGGGGGGGGGGAAAGAAAGTAATTATACTTTTGAAAGGAGAGCTTTATGGGTAAATTGTATGCAAATGGCTGTCTAAATCAGGGTGGCATATCTTAAGCAGATCTCCACGTTGCAAAAGGCTTCCACAGCATCATTGATATGTAATCAACAGAGATGTATGAAGCCTGCTCCTTACTTAGGCAAATGTGAGTGGCAGTGCTGGAGCAGGTAATTGGTATTTATCACAATGGCTGATGTGGAGGAGCTATAATCTTGTTATGGGTGGGACTGGCCTGTCATAAATCAAAGCTGCTCAGAGGTTACTGCAAGACTCTGTCACATTTGGGCTTCCAGATGCTTTTAATCACCTTTTCTCTTTTTTTTTTGTTGGGGTTTTTTTTTGGCTTCCCTCTTTAACCTTCACCTCCTTTGCCATGCTGGGGGAATAACCTTCAGGCCTTTGAAGGCCTCTTCTGCAGGTGGCTGCCGTGCGTATGAGTTCAGCTGAGTGGCCTCACACCATTTGTCCAGGCAGAGCTGACAGCTCCTGGTCTCTAATCAAGGAGCTTTAATGAGATTCTGGGTTGGGTGTGTTGTTGTTTTTTGGTTGTTTTTTTTTTTGTTTCTCATTGTTCCCTCTCTAAAATAGCAGCAGGAACAAAAGCTGGGATTGAACATTTGTGTGCAGCAGGGGAATCCTGGCACCTGCAAGCCGGCCGAGCAGCGCTGGAGAGGGGGCAAATTCCCTGCCCAAGCGGCAGGGAGCGGGGGAGGGAGAGCAAAGGGCATCCCATGGGTGCTGGGAAAGCTTGGGTGGGTGGAGGACACCCATCCACATGTCCCGGGGTGGGGGGACACTGACCACCCTATGTCCCTTGCACACCCACACTGCCGCACCAGGCAGCAGCAATGGTGTAGCCAGCAGGGCTAGGGGAGGGAGCATGTCCGTCCTAGGCACACTGGGTGTCCAAGAAGGGGCTGGAGTTTGGCCAAAGATGGGCAATCAAGCTGGGGAAGGGTCTGCAGAACAGGGCTGGGGAGGAGCAGCTGAGGGAGCTCGGGGGTGTTCAGCCTGGGAAGAGGAGGCTGAGGGGAGAGCTCACTGCTCTCTACAGCTCCCCGAGAGGAGGCTGCAGTGAGCTGGGGGTTGGGCTCCTCTCACGTGCAACAAGTGGCAGACAGGAGGAAATGGCCTCAGGTTGTGTCAGGGGAGGTTCAGGTTGGAGATTAGGACAAGTTTCTTCTTCCAGGCACCGGCACAGGCTGCCCAGGGAGGTGGTGGAGTCCCCAGCCCTGGAGCTGTTCAGGAAATGTGTGACCATGGCCCTTGGGACGTGGTGCTGCTGGGTTCATGCTTGGACTGGATGATCCCAGAGAGCGTTTCCAACCCAAGCAATTCTGTCATGCTGTGACAGGGGTTGGGTGCAGCTGCTCAAATCCCTCCCCCAGCTTCTGGGCACGCAGGAGGCTGCCTGCACTGGGGTCTGGCCCAGCTGGGATGTAGAGTACAATGCAGTTCTCTTTCCAGACTCCTCCCCCCAGGTCTTGGCTGCAACATCAGAGCCACGCAGCCCCACGTCCCCCTGTCACACAGCACTGGGGACCATGGTCTGACACCTCTGGGGTGGCAGAGCTTCACAGCTGTGCAGCAGCCTTGGGTCCACAGCTCAAGGCACCCCCAGGCACCCCCAGAACAGCTCACCATTGCAGGTGTCTGTGAGGGTCACTGGGAGCAGCTGCTGGGACAGTGCAGGGTGGGAATGAACAAGACTGGGTGCAAGCTGGGGTGTGCCTGTCCTGCGGGCAAGGGAGGCACAGGGTGCCCCAGGTGCCGGGGCCCACTTCTGCCCAGCCTCAGGGGCACCCAGACACCCAGCCCCTGGGGAACTGCTGGGGTCACCAAGGAGGTGCCACAGGTCTGTCTTTTCCATGCTGCCTGCAGAGCTCCTCAGTGCTGCCAGCCACACACAGCTCCTCCCAGCAGAGGCTTGGGCATCCCCAGGTGTTCCCCACACACAGCAGAGAGCAGCACTCTGCCTTCTGCCAGGGAGCAGCTTCAGCCCTAGCAGCAAGGATCCCTGCCAGCTCTGAGCACCCTCTCAGTCACAAAGTTCCTGCTCTCTTCATTCACCTGGCTGCTGGGTGGCTTCTCCACTTCCTTTTGGGACACATGGAAGCAGCTACCCCAGAGCCCATGGCTGGAGGGCTGAGGAGAGCTGCCTCTTCAAGGCCGCACATTGCACACCACAGGCATCTGCAGTCAGCCCAGCAGATCCTGCCTGAGCCCTTGCACTGAGCTTGGGAGAAGCAAGGAGCTGATGGGGAGCTGTGGCAGAAAGCAACCAGTTCACAGTGTCACAGTGTCACAGCACCACAGTACATTTGGGGTTGGAAGGGACCTCAGGAGCTCATCCAGTCCAACCCCCCTGCCAAAGCAGGATCACTTAGGGTAGTCCTCACAGCAATGCATCCAGGTAGGTTTTAAAAGTCTCCAGAGAAGGAGACTCCACAACCCCTCTGGGCAGCCTGCTCCAGGGCTCTGTCACCCTCACTGTAAAGAAGTTTGTCCTCATGTTGAGCTGAAACCTTCTATGTTCCAGTTTGAACTCCCTGAGTCCCAGACTGCTTTGGGTGGGAAGGGACCTTGGACCTCTAGTCCAAGCCCCCTGCAGCCTGCAGGGACATCCCCAGCCAGATCAGGTTGCTCAGAGCCCCAAACAACCTGACCTCCAATGGTCCCAGGGATGGGACATCTCCCACCTCTCTGGGCATCCTGGGCCAGAGTCTCACCACTCTCAGCATAAAAAGCTTCTTCCTTTTCTCCAGTGTGAACCTCTCTACTTCAGTTCAAGCCAACCCCCCTTGTCCTGTCACCACAGGCCCTGCTCAAAGCTCCGGCCCCAGCTCTCTGCTCAGCCCTCGAAGCAGCGCAAGGCCACCTGAAGGTCTCCACTTCAGATCGTCCAAAGCGACTTGAAGAGGCTCCACAGGGCTGAGAGGATTTCTGCAGGTGATTGAGGCCGTGCTAGGTGTTCCAGGTGATTAGCAGGAGCTGATGTGCCACGCAGAGGGAGAAGCAGACCCAGAGGGGCAGGGTGGAAATTCCTCTCCTCCCGCAGGAGCAGCGGAGCTGAAGCAGGGCACGGCGCTGAGCACAGCCAAGCTCTGAGAGATCCAGGGGGTTCAGGCACTGGAGAAATGCTGCTTTTTTTTTTTTCTCCTTTCTTTCTTTTTCCTTTTTTATTTCTTTTTAATTTCAGCCCTTTCTCTCTCTTTCCTCCCCCCCCCCTCCCTGTTTTGGGAGGGGGCAGAGGTTCCATTTCTCTGTGTCAGAAGGGCGCCGTGACGGGAGGGAATCCATCAAGCGGCTCCCGCGTGTCAGGTGGTGTCACAACATCATTAGAGCATTAGATCTTGTTGATGAGGCTCTTGCCATCAGTTCCCAGGGGGACTGATTTGATCTGGGGAGGGGAAAAAAAAAACACACCACCACACAAAGAAGTGGAAGTTCCTCTGCCCTGTCTGCCAGGCAGCTGTGTGAGGAAGCACTGCTGCATGTTCCATTTAGGACATTAAGCCTTAAGCCCATTAGAAGATTCCATTAGGAAGATATTAGGAAGAAATTGTTGAGAGAGGGGGTGGGGAGACACTGGCACAGGTTGCCCAGGGAGGCTGTGGATGTCTCCTCCCTGGAGGTGTTGAAGGCCAGGCTGGATGAGGCCTTGAGCAACCTGGGCTGGTGGGAGGTGTCCCTGCCCATGGCAGGGGAATTGAAACTGGATGAGCTTTAAGGTCCCTCCCAACCCATTCTATGATTCTATGAAGCTGTCAATGTCCTCTTTCCATCCAGACAGATCCTTCCTGTAGATCTTGTCAGCTGTTTCCAGCAGAGACCTCCTGAGCAGGGAGATCTTTAAGGTCCCTTCCAACCCAAGCCATTCTAGGAGTTTATGGAGCCATGACTCAGCTCCCAGGACAAGCAAGAGCAGGATAACAGCCTGGAAGGAGCAGTGCTGGGAGAAGTGAAGCCATCAGCCTGAGACCTCTGGGGCTGAGGTGTCTACACCCAACAGCTCTGCACAGGGAGCTTGGGGGCAGCTTTAGACAAGGGTCTGGATGTCAGTGCACAGGGAACACTCTTTTTGTAAGGGTCTGTGATGATAGGACAAGGGGCAATGGTTTGGGGCTAGAGCAGGGGAGATGGAGGCTGGAGATGAGGAAGAAATCCTTGAGAGTGAGGGTGGCAGACACTGGAGCAGGTTGCCCAGGGAGGTTGGGGATGTCCCCTCTCTGGAGGTGTTCAAGGCCTTGAGCAGCATGGGCTGGCGGGAGGTGTCCCTGCCCCGGCAGAGGGCTTGGAACTGGATGAGCTTTGAGGTCCCTTCCATCCCAAGCCATTCCATGACTGTCTGATGATTCCCAGCCTCTCCCCCCCAGGCAGAGAGCTGCTGCCCCAGCTGGATGGCTTCTCCCCGGGACACCTGCGCCACGGGCTGCGTGAAGCCACTGGGACTGGCTCTGGCCAGCCTGCTCTAGTGTGGGGTGGGCAGGGGGTTGGAACTGGATGATCCTTGTGGTCCCTTCCAACCCTGACTGAAACTATGAAACTATGGACAAAAAGCAACCCAGCAACCACCCAAGCACCAGCCACCAAACTTCCCCTCTCCCCAGCCCTTCCCTGCAAGCTTCTCTCCCCCTCTGCTGCAGGCTGCTGCCAGGTTTCCTGGACTGCTCATGCTGTCGGGAACGTTTGCTGCTATTCTGTTAACTCGGTGCTTGGCTCTCCCCACACTATTCATTTAAGGCAAGCATCTGGCATGTAGCAACAAGATGGCTGAGAGAATAAAATGAGGCAAGAGGATGTGATCAAGCAGAGCTGGGAGCCAGCAGCAGCCTCCCTTTGCAAAAGGTTGTGCTGGATCCCAGGGGTTGTTCATTGGGCCCAGGGAAAGCTGCGCTCACAAGGTGGGGAGCAGCTCAGGCAAAGGCACCTTTGGGTGCTGCTGCCCAGCTGTGCCCAGAAGGTGCTGGCAACCCTGAGGCAGGGCACTGCAGGAGGCTGGAGGAGGGAGCAGAGTGCTTTGGTGGCACAGGATGGCTCCCTCTAGCCCTCTGCCTGAGGCAGTGTGGGAAATGGGAATGTGGCCACCAAAGGTGGGACCTCAGAACATCAGCAGAGCATCAGAATTAAGCAGGTTGGAAAAGACTTTCCAGATCATCAGGTCCAACCTATCACCCAGTACCATCTGATCAACTAAACCCTGGCACCAAGTGCCTCATCCAGGCTCTTCTTAAGCACCTCCAGTGATGGGGACTCCACCACCTCCCTGGGCAGCACATCCCAATGGCCAATCTCTCTGTCTGTGAAGAACTTCTTCCTGACATCCAGCCTAAAGCTCCCCTGGCACAGCTTGAGACTGTGTCCTCTTGTTCTGGTGCTGGTTGCCTGGGAGAAGAGACCAAGCCCCACCTGGCTACAACCTCCCTTCAGGTAGTTGGAGAGAGCAAGAAGGTCTCCCCTGAGCCTCCTCTTCTCCAGGCTAAGCAACCCCAGCTCCCTCAGCCTCTCCTCACAGGGCTCTGCTCCAGACCCCTCCCCAGCTTTGTTGCCCTTCTCTGGACACCTTCCAGCATCTCAACATCTTGCCTAACCTGAGGGGCCCAGAACTGGACACAGGACTCAAGGTGTGGCCTAAGCAGTGCTGAGCACAGGGCAGAATGACCTCCCTGCTCCTGCTGGCCACACTCTTCCTGATGCAGGCCAGGATGCCATTGGCCTTCTTGGCCACCTGGGCACACTGCTGGCTCATGTTCAGTCAGCTGTCACCCAGCACCCCCAGGTCCCTTTCTGCCTGGCTGCTCTCCAGCCACTCTGACCCCAGCCTGTAGCACTGCATGGGGTTGCTGTGGCCAATGTGTAGAGCCCTGCACTTAGATGTGCTCAATCTCCTGCCCTTGGCCTCTGCCCATCTGTGCAGCCTGGCAAGGTTCCTCTGCAGAGCTCTCCTACCCTCCAACAGATCAACTCCTGCCCCCAGCTTGGTGCCATCTGCAAACTCAATGCCCTCCTCCAGATCATCAGTACAGATATTGAACAGGATGGGGCCCAGCAGTGATGCCTGGGGGACACCACTGGTGCCTGGCTGCCAGCTGGCAGTGGCACCATTCGCCACCACTCTGTGCAGCCCCCACAGACCCCGAGCTGGAGGCTTCTGGGGCTCTGGCAGCTGAACACCTGCAATTGGTCTCCTGCTGCCAGCACCCCAGCACCTGCTCTTGTGTTCAGAGCAGGAGCCCTGATGCCAGCTGGTGAGAGGGGCAGAGTGCTGGCTGGCTGCAGGCCTGCCATGTCCACATGAGATGAAAGCTGTGCCCCAGAGCGCCCTGCCCTAACTATGGCAGCAGAGCTGTGTGGGGCAATGTGCCCTGCCTGGCTCCTCTGCTGGCGAGGGTCAGCTCAACCATCACCTGCAGGTCAACCACCTCAGGCTCCAGGGAGCACTCTGGAGGGTGTGGGGTCTGGAGGTGTCTGTAACACAGGCACAGGGCAGGGAAAAGTTAAGAGAGAAAGAAAAAGGAGATGCTTAGCTGAAGCCTTCAGTCCTGCCAGCCTCAGCCTGGTTGAGTTTGCTGTCCTGCCATCCCTTCTCTTCCCACAGCTCAACAACATAGGAGGGAGGGGGAAAAAAAGCCACCCTGAGGTGAGGGAAGCAGCCCCACCAGGGCTGCCGAATTAGAACCCAGATTTATTCCTCTCCTGCAAACAACTTTTCATTTTGAGGTCATTTGCTGAAAGAGGGAAAAAAATGATGGAGCAATCCCAGTGGCTGCTGTCTGCTCTGGGCCTCTCCTGCTCCTGTCTCAGGCTTGTCAGCAGCTCCACCACCATCCAGCATGGAAAGGGCAGTGATTGATAACCCTCTGAGGACTCTGACCCAGAAACCCACAGCTGTAATCTTCCCCTGGGGAGGGCTGCCCACATCCGTCACCAGAGGGTCTCAGTGCCTCAGCAGGCTGCAGAGCAGTTCCCTGACCCAGAGAAGATGCAAAGGTGCTCCTGAGGAGGCCTGGCCAGCACCTCCGCTCCATGCTGGGGCTGCTGCCCCCTTGTACACCCTCTGGGCTTTGGTGGACACACTTCCACAACTTCCACTCTCCATCACAGTCCTCTCCTTCCCCACCTCCCCAGGAGGTTTCCTTTCCTGCTCTCTGGTGGGTGTCCCACACTGCAGCCCAAAGGTCTGAGGCTGGGAACTGGGCAGTGAGGATTTTCCAAGCGACACCAAAGGGTGGCCAAGAACTTTTAGCTGAACACTTGAGAGCAGCTCTCATCCCACTGCTGCAGAGGGGACAGCAAAGGGCTGCAAAGATGCTGAGGGGCCTGGAACATCTCTGTGAGGAGGAAAGGCTGAGAGAATTGAGGCTCTGGTCTGGAGAAGAGCAGCCTGAGGGGCAGCTGATCAATGCTCAAGGGTGAGGGTCAGGAGGGTGGGACCAAGCTTGGTTCAGAGGTGCCCAGGGACAGCACAAGGGGCACTGGGCACAGACTGAGCATCAGAAGCTCATCTGAACATGAGGAGGAACTCTGAGATCGAAGGGTGGCAGAGCCCTGGAGCAGGCTGGCAGAGAGGTGGTGGAGTCTCCAGCTCTGGAGGCATTCACAACCCTTCTGGATGTGTTCCTGGGTGCCCTGCTCTAGGTGACCCTGCCTTGGCAGGGGGGTTGGTCTGGATGATCTCCAGAGGTCCCTTGGAGCCCCTTTCCGTGCTGTGATTTATCACAAGTGCACCAACCCTGTGCTGAGCTCTGTGCTGGGGTCTGCCTGCCTGCCTGCCTGCCTGTCTGCCCCAGCCCTCCACGGAGGTTAGCTATTTACCTATCTATTCCCATGTATGCCTTTTTTTTCCTTCTCCCTCCTCCCCCCCCCCCCAGTGAATTATGTCAGGGAGGCAGCAGAGTGTTATGTATTTGCAAGCCCCATAATCTTTAAAAGCACAGTGATGCATGCTCCAGATGAGAAAAGAGCCTCCATCCAGTATGTTAATAGATAGCATTAGGGCAATAATGAAAAGCACTTGAGACAAGTAAGCCCCTATCAAAAGCTGAGTAATAGAGATGCACAGAATGAATCACAATGCACCTCCTCTGCAGAAGATATTAAGACGTCTGCTTTAGTGCAGCCTCTATTCACTCCAACAGCTGCTTCGTTTCTCTGATTAAAATGGCAGTGGGGGAAAAGCTTTTCCAGCCATCTCCCCCTGCCTGCAGCAGGCAGGCACCCACGGGCAGGGCCAGCCCCCTCCCCGCCCCCCCTGCTGCCACGGGCACCCCGGGCACAGAGAGGAGGACCCGCGGGCGAGGCCAGCAGCTAGGAAGGCAGCTCCCTGCGCAGGGATGCAGGCACAGGGCAAAGGCAGCTTCTGGCGCACCCAGCATCAGAGTCAGAGAGTCACAGAAGGGCAGGGCTTGGAAGGGAGCTCTGGAGATCATCCAGTGCAACCCCCCTGCCAGGGCAGGGGCACCCAGGGCAGGGCACAGGAACACATCCAGGTGGGGCTGGAAAGGCTCCAGAGAAGGAGACTCCACAACCTCTCTGGGCAGCCTGCTCCAGGGCTCCAGCAGCCTCACACCAAAGAGGTTATTCCTCATGTTCATGGAGTCACAGAATGGGTTGGGTTGGAAGGGAACCCAGAGATCATCCTGTGCCACCCCCCTGCCATGGGGCAGGGACAGCTCCCACCAGCCCAGGCTGATCAAGGCCTCATCCAGCCTGGCCTTCAACACCTGCAGGGAGGGGACAGCCACAGCCTCCCTGGGCAACCTGTGCCAGTGCCTCCTCACCCTCACTCTCAACAATTTCTTCCTCATCTCCACTCTCAATCTCCCCTCTCCCAGCTCCAAGCCCTTGTCCCTCATCCTGCCACTGCCAGCCCTTGCCCAAAGTCCCTCTCCAGCCCCTCTGGGATTGCTTGGAGCCACTGAGGTCTGGGCTGCCCAGAGCCTCTCTCCACACCCAGTTACACTCAGGTCAGGAAAAGATGTGCAGAGGAAGCCAGACAGAGTGAGCACTGTGGGAGGAGATAAGGGTCAAGCATCTGGAATCCAGGAGAACCTTGCTGGGAGGTGAGACACCAGCATGAACAGGACAGTGTGAGCAGGCTCATGGTGGGGCCATGCTGGGCATACCAGCTGCTGGATGCACAGGGGAGGGAAGTGCCCTGCTGCAGTGCCTGCAAGGACTCCCTGGTGTCCTGGACTGGAGCTTTAGCATCCACCAGGAAGTGTTTGATGCCATTGCCAGGCCCTGCTCTGGGAGCACCAGTGGGATGGGGATAACCCCATGGGATGGGGATCATGAGGTGCTGGTACAGTTTACAACCCCCCTGGCAGTGCCCACACAGCCCTTGGCACGAGCACTGCAGGCTCCAGGGCAGCAGCAGGAAGAGCCAGAACCAGAACTCTGCCCACAGGTCTGTCTCCTGCTGTTGGCTGCCTGCTGCTCTGCCAGCCAAGGCTCTTGGCCACGCTGCAGGTCTGTAGGCCCTGCTGAGCTGTGTGATGCTCTGCCTCCACGGCATGGGAGGTGTGGGGCTGCAAGCTGGTGGCGTTGAGGGGCTTCCTGGGGTATCCTACACTCATAAGCCCTGCCCCCCACCTGGGCACAGCACAACACAGACACATCAGATGCACAGCAACCCCCTGGCTCACACCCCAGGCAAGGCTGCAGCAAGAGCAAAAGACTGGAACGGGGAGACCGCAGCCTGGTGGCAGCTACCAGCAGAGCCAGCAGGGAGGTTGTGGCTGTGGTCAGCTTAGGCACACTTCTGCTTACCAAAGACACACAGCAGGGTGAATCATTGTCCCCTGTCCACTGCAGGCTTCCTGCACCTTCTCCACAGGCAGGACACGGTTGGTGTTGCAGGAGCTCTGGGTTGAAGCCTGACCCACCCCAGGAATCCCTTAGCCCTCGCACCGTGCCCCGCACAGGGATGAGTCCCTGAGCCGAGCTCTGCTGGGGCTCTCTTCCTCCCCCCCTGCTCAGGGACATCCTGAAGCAGCAGAGAGGAAGAGCAGATGGACTCTGATGGTGACAAAAGGGCCCCTGGCTGTGGCAGGGAATAGTCCTGAGGAGGCACAAACCCCTGGCAAGGGGGACACCTGGCAGAAAGGGTGAGAGCAGAGCTGCACCCACGGGGTCCACGCTGCCCCCAGGGGCTGGGCTGCAGCTGCTGGGCTTCTGCAAGCCTTGTGCCACAAGAAGGGGAGAGGAAGCAACCCAGAACTGCACTGGAAAAGCCCTGGAGGAGGCTGCCCAGAGAGCTTGTGGAGATTCCTTCTCTGGGGAGCTTCCAACCGCCCCTGGCCATTGTGCTGCTGGGCCAGCTGCTGTGGGTGCCCTGCTGGAGCAGGGTCAGGGCATGAGGTGGGTACAGCATCATGTCTGAGCTGGGACAGAGGCTGAGTCTGGCACCAGGACCCTCTGTGGGGCACCACCAGGGCAGGACAGCTGCATTCCCCTCCTTGCTGTGTCAGAGGGTTTCAGGTGGCAGGGAAAAGGCTTTTCCCCACTTGTCAGCTTTTCTGATGCCCAGGGCAAGTGTTTGCTGTGTGGCTGCACAAAAGCACACAGAGCCCCTCCTGGGCACGCCCCTGGGCATGGAGGTGGTTGGTGCACATCCAGTGAGCACCCCAGTATCAGCTGTGACCAAGGGGGGCACAAATCCTGGGGAGCTGGGCAAAGAGCTGGGAGGTCCTCAGGGGGCTGCTGCTAGAGAGTGAATCATAGAACCATCGAGTTGTCAGGGTTGGAAGGGACCTCAAGGCTCAGCCAGCTCCAACCCCCCTGCCATGGCCAGGGACACCTCACACTGCAGCAGGTTGCTCACAGCCACAGCCAGCCCTGGCTGCAAACACCTCCAGGCAGGAGGCTTCCACCACCTCCCTGGGCAACCTGTGCCAGGCTCTCACCACCCTCCTGGGGAACAACTTCTTCCTAACATCCAATCTCAATCTCCCCATTTCTAGTTGTGCTCCAACCCCCCCCCAGTCCTATCACTCCCTGGCACCCTCAAAAGTCCCTCCCCAGCTTTCCTGCAGCCCCCTTCAGATACAGGAGCAGGACATCTGGCAGCCTGTCCCACACTGGTGCAGGGCATCCAACCTCCCTCACCATCACCTCTCTGCTGCAAGTGCTACCAGCAGCAAGCACTCTCACTGCCAGACCCTTGGGAGGGCTCAGAAAGGTCTCAGCACCCCACACAAAACCCCAGGGGAGCTTGCCACCTCCACTGGCACCGCTGAGCACGTTGCCAGATGCCCAGGGAGAGGCAGCGAGGGCTCAGCAGGGAGCTCCAGCCCCCACGTCTGCTGCTGCCTGCCAAAATTACCATCCCTGACAAAAGACACGATCCTGAGATCGCTCCAGCAGGCAGATGGATCGCTGGAGTGTGAGAGACCTCGTCATGGAAAGGATGAGTAATGCAAGGAGAGCCTGGTGCCAGCTAGCCAAGCGCTTGGCTGCTGCGGCAGGCTGGGAACCTGGAGTTCTGCCTGCCGCGGGGCCGCATTCCTCCGGCTCTCCAGCCGGGCCTGCCGGCGTGCTGCTGCCACTGCTGCACGCAGGGGACGCTGTCTGGAGCGGGGTGCCCCGACCCGTGCCGGGGGGGTGCCCATGGCAGGGGCACACAGCAGCGGGCAGCTGCCTGCAGCCCGCCCCGGCGGTGGCGCTGGCGCGGTGAGCGATGGTGATGGGGAGCGGCGGAGCCCTGGGCACGGCCCCTGCCGCTCCCCTGCGGAGCTCTGCACGCCCAGCTGCCTGCCGGCCAGCAGAGGGGCAGAGGGCTCCCAGGAGTGTCTCGGCGCTCTGTGCTCCCAATAAATGCCTCCCCAAAGCGACCCACAGCCGGCACCAGGCTCCTTGGGCACCCAGCTCCCAGCAGAGCCCCACAGGGAGGCCCGGAGCTGGCTCAGCCCTGTGCTCCGAGGTGACTCACCAGGAGATCAGAGCCGGCCTGACTTTGGCCTGGCACCCAGCACAGAGATGGAGCAAAACAGGGCCAGGCAGGCTCCTCTCACCATGGCTGGCCAGGAGCATCCCCTCTGCAGCAGGCAGGACTCAGGGGAGAAGGGGCTGGGATCCACCAACCTGCTCACAGAGAGCCTGGGTCCTGCCAGCACAGCACTGATCTCTCACAGTCACAGCAGAGGAGGCACAGCTCTGTGACCCCTCTAAAATAAGCAGGACCTGACCACACTTGCCCCCAACAGAGCTCACTCTGGGATTGTGAGCTCTAGGGTGCAGGGAGTGATAGGACTGGGGGGGATGGAGCACAACTAGAAATGGGGAGATTGAGATTGGATGTCAGGAAGAAGTTGTTCCCCATGAGGGTGGTGAGACCTGGCACAGGTTGCCCAGGGAGGTGGTGGAAGCCTCCTGCCTGGAGGTGTTTGCAGCCAGGCTGGCTGTGGCTGTGAGCAACCTGCTGCAGTGTGAGGTGTCCCTGCCATGGCAGGGGGGTGGAACTGGCTGATCCTCGAGGTCCCTTCCAGCCCTGACAGTTCTGTGGTTGTGTGGTTCTAGGCAAGGGACTGGAGGTGGTGATCTCAAAGGTCTCTCCCAGCCTTGGCAGCTCTGTGGCTCTGTGAGTGTCAGTGGAGCTGGGGCAATGTGGTGGCTTCCCCTTGTCCAAGCACAAGAGCCCAGAAGTGATCCACTCTGCAGTGCTGTCCCTGTCTGCCCCTGACCATGGCACACAGGGTTTATTCCAGACACCTGAAACCCAACCTGATGTGGGACACTCCGTTTGCTGGCAGAGCACCTGGGCTGTTTGTGGCACCTGGAGGGCCTTGGCTCAGCATCTCCTGCAGCACAGACCTCCTGTCCCTGAGGATGTGTTGTGTCACACACACAGAGGAGCATCAGGACCAGGGCTTGACCCTGCAGCTGCTGAGGCCACTGCACAGGGCACAGAGCAGTTCTGCACCAGCCGCTGCTGCACCCAGGCCCTGCTCAGCTCTCTGCAGGTCACATCTCACACACTGGAGGAGGGTTCAGGCAGTTCAGCTTTCAGGCTTGGCTACTCCACCCTCTTCAAGCTGCTGGAAGAAAAGGCAAGAGAGTGAGGGAGGCACAAAGCAGTGCTGGTGTGAGGTGCCTCGGAGCTGGCGAGGCCAGGCGTGATGGCTCCACATCCCCCTGGCTCCACATCCCCCTGGCTCCACATCCCCCTGGCTCCACTTCCCCCTGGCTCCACATCCCCTTGGCTCCACATCCCCTTAGCTCCACATCCCCCTGGCTCCACATCCCCCTGGCTCCACATCCTCATTGCTCTACATCCCCATGGTCCTCATCCCTTTGGCTCCTTCCAGCGAGCTCCTTCCTGCCTTACCTGAGCAGACAGAGAGTGGGGAGGCAAAGCCAGGCCAGGGAGCAGCAGGAAGCTGCTGCTGGGGGGGCTGAGCAGAGCTGTGGGCTCGCTGCAGCCCACATCCAGTGGCCAGAGCAGCCCCAGGGCTGGGGGCACTCCTCAGGCTCTGGGGAGCATCAGCCCAGCTGGCTCTGTGAGTGCTCAGTGCCACAGGCAGTGCCTCACCCCATGGGAGCTCTGTGCTGGAGGGGTTTGGTTTCTGCCTGTGTAGGGCTGTGAGGGGACCCGGACCTCACCCTTCAGGGTCCCCTAGCACCCTCCAGCAGCTGGGGAGCAGATCAGGAGCCCTGTGAGTGTGACCAGGGTGGGCATGAGCAGGAGCTGTGTGAGCGTGGGCCAGGGGAGAGCAGAGCACATGGGGCTGGGTTAGGGCATGTGGGGAAGGGCTTGGGGCAGCGTCCTGGCACCCAGCTGGTCCCTGCACCTCTGTCCTCAGCCTGCCACAGGGACTAAAGCTGCTCCTAACCCTGCCAGGGGACAGGGACTAAAGCTGTTCCTAACCCTGCCAGAGGACAGGAACTAAAGCTGCTCCTAACCCTGCCAGGGAACAGGGACTGAAGCTGCTCCTAACCCTGCCAGGGAACAGGGACTGAAGCTGCTCCCTGCCCTGTGGGGGACAGGGACTGAAGCTGCTCCCTGCTCTGTGGGGGACAGGGACTAAAGCTGCTCATAAGCCTGCCAGGGAACAGGGACTGAAGCTGCTCCTAGCCCTGAGAGGGGCCAGGGAAGAGGGCCCAGGGGCTGCCCTGCCCTGCAGGGAGGAGCTGGGGGTGTGCATGGGCAGGGAGCAGCAGCAAGCCCGAGCTCTGTCTGTTGAAACTGGCAAGTTCTGTGTTTGTCATCGAGCTGTAAAATGATTCCCTAACAGATGAGGACAGGAACTTCTTGGAAGGCTCCAGCACAGACAGCAGGAGTGGGGGAACAGCATTTTGCTTGATTTCTTTCCATGCAATCCAAGGTTTGGGGTTTGGGGGGGGGGTTACCCCTTTCTTGCAGTGTTTTTGGTTTTCTCCCCCCCACCAAAAAAAAGGTTATCCTGCTGCCAGCTCTGGAGGCAGGAGCAGTGCAGAGGGTGCAACACTGTGGGCTTGGGGGGGGGGGCACAAGGGGCCTGGGGGGAGATGGAAAAGCAACAGAGGGAGTGAGGGAGTGGGGGCAGTGGATGTGGGTGAGAGGTGGTGCAGGGGGGAGAGCAGAGAGCTCACAGCCAAAAGGAGCACTGAGCACCAGCAACGTCCTGCTGAGTGGCTACCTGCAGCTGCAGAGGGCAGCCCAGCCAGGCAGCAGGCAGCACAGCCAGGCAGCAGGCAGCACAGCCAGGCAGCAGGCAGCACAGCCAGGCAGGAGGCAGCACAGCCAGGCAGCAGGCAGCCCAACCAGGCAGCAGGCAGCACAGCCAGGCAGCAGGCAGCACAGCCATGCAAGATGCATCACAGCCATGCAGGAGGCTTCACAGCCATGCAGGAGGCTTCACAGCCAGGCAGCAGGCAGCCCAGCCAGGCAGCAGGCAGCCCAGCCAGGCAGCAGGCAGCACAGCCAGGCAGCAGGCAGCACAGCCAGGCAAGATGCAGCACAGCCATGCAGCAGGCATCACAGCCATGCAAGATGCATCACAGCCATGCAGCAGGCATCACAGCCATGCAGGAGGCAGCACAGCCATGCAGGAGGCTTCACAGCCATGCAGGAGGCATCACAGCCATGCAGGAGGCTTCACAGACATGCAGGAGGCATCACAGCCATGCAGGAGGCTTCACAGACATGCAGGAGGCATCACAGCCATGCAGGAGGCATCACAGCCATGCAGCAGGCATCACAGCCATGCAGCAGGCATCACAGCCATGCAGGAGGCTTCACAGCCATGCAGCTGACACGGAGCAGCTTCCCCTGTGCATGCTGCAGCGCAGCACAGTGCCTCAGGCAGCAGGCAGCTGCTGCCTCTCAGCAGCACCCAGCACCTCTTGCCGTGGGAGGGATCACTGGAGGTGAAGGAGAGAAGTGCTGCTTCTCCCTGGGTTCCTGCCACGTGCTGCTGCTGCTGCTGGAGCTCTCCCCAGGTGCTGGGTGGGGGGCAGGCAGCAGCTGCCCTTGGCAGGCTCTGCCTGCTGGGCTGGCACGAGGAGGTGCTGCCTCACTGGGCTGGGCAGGGCTCTGGTGCCAGGCTGTGTGCAGGGCACAGAGCTGCAGTGCTGTGCTGTGGCTGCCAGCAGGCAGGGTGGGGGGTGCTGAGCTGCAGGTGAGCCACGCTGCTGCTGGGGATGCTCCTCTGCAGCTCCAGCTGAGGGCAAATCCTTAACTAGGTCCCAGAGAAAAGCAGGAAGGTGTTCTGCCACGAGATGCCAGCCAGCAGCTGAGCTGCATCCCCAGCTCTCAGTTCATCCTGAGGTGTCACAAGTGTCTGGACAGCAGCTGGGCTCTCCCCAGGGCAGTGCCAAAGAGAGCTGGACTGGGCTCCTGGGGACAGACCCAGCACGGTCCCCACCTGGCCTCCCCAGACTCACAGATTGCACTGGGTTGGAAGGGATCTTGTCCAATGCCCTGCAGGCAGCAGGGACAGCTCCAGCTAGAGCAGGCTGCCCAGGGACACAGCAAGGCTGAGCTTGAATGTCTCCAGGGGTGGAGCCTCCACCCCCTCCCTGGGCAGCCTGTTCCAGTGTCTCCCCAGCCTCACTGTGCAGAACTTGCTCCTGAGGTCCAGCCTAACTCTGCCCTGCTCCAGTTCCAAACCATTGCCCCTGCTCCCATTCCCTCCTGAACAGTCCCTGCCCACAGAGGCAGCCCTGAGAGGAGGCAGAGTGAGCTGCAGGATGAATGAGCAGGGACCACACTCCCAGCTCAGGGCATCAGCCAGGAGCTGCCCAGCTGTGAGGGCCTTCACCCCAGCACGGCCAGGGGCCCAGGGGGCCAGCTGAGCACTGCCCTCTCTGAGACTGTCCCTGTGGTGCTCCATGGCCATCACCATGCCCCAGTGCCAGCAGGGACTGCCCCAGGGAGGTCACAGCCTGCCCAGATGGGTGGTGCCAGAGCACCAGGGAAGGAAGGCACAGGCTTGGGAGGGAAGGGGATGGTAAACCTCAGCTCTTGGAACAGATGAGGAAAGGGAAGCACCAGGCCCAGGGGGGATGGACTAAACTGAAAGAGGGAGACTCAGAGTCTAGAGAAGGGAGAAAAGTTTGGCACTGAGGGTGCTGAGAGCCTGGCCCAGGCTGCCCAGGGTGGTGGGAGCTGCCCATCCCTGGAACCATCCTGGGTCAGGCTGTCTGGGGCTTTGAGCAACCTGCCCTGGCTGCAGATGGCCCTGCTGGCTGCAGGGGGGTGGCCTGGGTGAGCCTTAAGGTCCCTTCCAACCCAGCCCATTCTATGAGTCTAATAGTGAAAGACAACCCTCCAAGGGTCAGGCACTGGATGAAGAGCCCCTGAGACAGGAGGACATTGATGTCTCCCTCGAGAGACCTTCATCCACTGCACAGGGAGGGTCAGGCCATGGAGCCCAGGCTGTGCCTGCAGTGCTGGCTCACAACCTTCCTTCATGGGCTGAGAGCCAAGCACCTGCAGACACAGCCACAAAGAGGGGCCAGGAGGTGAAGCTCAGACCCAGAGGGACCAGGAGGTGAAGCTCAGACACAGAGGGACCAGGAGGTGAAGCTGAGCCACAAAGAGGGACCAGGAGGTGAAGCTCAGACACAGAGGGACCAGGAGGTGAAACTCAGCCACAAAGAGGGACCAGGAGGTGAAGCTGAGCCACAAAGAGGGACCAGGAGGTGAAGCTCAGCCACAAAGAGGGATCAGGAGGTGAAGCTCAGACACAGAGAAGGACCAGGAGGTGAAGCTCAGACACAGAGGGACCAGGAGGTGAAGCTCAGACACAGAGAGGGACCAGGAGGTGAAGCTCAGCCACAAAGAGGGACCAGGAGGTGAAGCTCAGCCAATCCAGGGCCCCAGCAGGGACACAGGAGCGAGAGGATGGCAGATGATGGGGAGCATGAGGAGTTCCTGGCCTGCAGGTGTGCCACAGACTGGCAGGGAGCTGAGCTGGGCAGCTGCTGGATCTCTGGGGCTCGTGGTGTGAGTGCTGCCACAGCAGGGACACAGCAGCTGCTTGGAGCCTGCTGGGACCGGGGCAGTGCAGGGGCTGCTGGTGCCAGTGGCTGCCCCAGGGCTCACAGGGGATGTCCCTTGGAAGGGACTTGCTGCTCTCTGTGCCCCAGGAGCAGCCCAGGGCTGCTGGGAGCACCCCTAAGCAGCCAGCCTGCCAGGCTCTCCGCACAGCCAGGCGAGCCCTGGGTGGCTTCTGGGTGCCAGGGCCCATCAGCAGAGAGCCATTCCCACAGGTCCAAACTGTACAATCGTGGAACCACAGAGTGGGTTGGGTTGGGAGGGGCCTTTAAAGGTCACCCAGTCCAAGCCCTGCAGTCAGCAGGCACATCCCCAACCAGAGCAGGGTGCTCAGGGCCCCAGACAACCTCACCCAGAATGGTGCCAGGGATGGGCACCTCCAGCCTCTCTGGGCATCCTGGGCCCTCAAGGTGGCGATTTCCTCCTTCTTCCTAGTGTAAATCTCCCTCTTTTTGTTCAAACCATCCTCTCTTGTCCTGTCCCAACAGGTCCTGCTCCAATGCCTGTCCCCAGCTGTCTGCCCAGTCCCTTCAAGTGCTGCAAGGCCACAGTGCTGGGGAAGCTGCTAGGAATGAGGGGATGTGACCATCAGCCCCCCACCCTGCCCTGTATCACTTCTCACCTCGCTGGGCAGCTGCTCAGGGCGGTGCCAAGGGGCCAGGACAAGTGGAGCACCAGCAGGAGGGCAGCTGTGGGGCAGGGAGATGCCAGCAGTGAGCTGTGGCTGGCTGCTGGACAAGCCTGAGACAGCTGGACTGGGAGCCGGGGCACCATGTCCTGCCCACAGCACAAAGCAGCCCAGGGGCACAGCTGGGGCACACCAGAGCCCTGCCCTGGCACCCAGGGACCTGCAGCCAGCTGTGGATGCTGCTGTGGTGCTTCAGAGCCAGGGGCTTGAGCAGCAGTGGGAAAGGGACAATGAAACACTGAGAGCAGCAGGGCAGGGACACAGATCCCCAGCCCCAGGGACACAGATCCCCAGCCCCAGGGACAGAGATCCCCAGCCCCAGGGACACAGAATCCCAGCCCCAGGGGCACAGATCCCCAGCCCCAGGGACACAGATCCCCAGCCCCAGGGGCACAGAATCCCAGCCCCAGGGGCACAGATCCCCAGCCCCAGGGGCACAGATCCCCAGCCCCAGGGACACAGATCCCCAGCCCCAGGGACACAGATCCCCAGCCCCAGGGACACAGATCCCCAGCCCCAGGGGCACAGAATCCCAGCCCCAGGGACACAGATCCCCAGCCCCAGGAGCACAGAATCCCAGCCCCAGGGGCACAGATCCCCAGCCCCAGGGGCACAGATCCCCAGCCCCAGGGACACAGAATCCCAGCCCCAGGGACACAGATCCCCAGCCCCAGGGGCACAGAATCCCAGCCCCAGGGACACAGATCCCCAGCCCCAGGAGCACAGAATCCCAGCCCCAGGGGCACAGATCCCCAGCCCCAGGGGCACAGATCCCCAGCCCCAGGGACACAGAATCCCAGCCCCAGGGACACAGATCCCCAGCCCCAGGGGCACAGATCCCCAGCCCCAGGGACACAGATCCCCAGCCCCAGGGGCACAGAATCCCAGCCCCAGGGACACAGATCCCCAGCCCCAGGGGCACAGATCCCCAGCCCCAGGGGCACAGATCCCCAGCCCCAGGGGCACAGAATCCCAGCCCCAGGGACACAGATCCCCAGCCCCAGGGACACAGATCCCCAGCCCCAGGGGCACAGAATCCCAGCCCCAGGGACACAGATCCCCAGCCCCAGGGGCACAGAATCCCAGCCCCAGGGGCACAGTTCCCCAGCCCCAGGGGCACAGAATCCCAGCCCCAGGGACATAGATCCCCAGCCCCAGGGGCACAGTTCCCCAGCCCCAGGGGCACAGAATCCCAGCCCCAGGGGCACAGTTCCCCAGCCCCAGGGGCACAGATCCCCAGCCCCAGGGATGTCCCTGCCGGTGCCATCTGTCTGCCAAGCGTGGGGGGTGGCAGGGAACCCCCCAGGGGTGTGTGTGCAAGTGGGCAGGCGTGGGGGGTGGGTGCGTGTGCCAGGCCGTGCGCCCCTCTGCCGTGCCAAGGTGAGGGGCAGCCCCGGCTGGAGCCGAGCCGCAGCTAACCGAAACCAGCCGCACGAAAACAAACAGCAGCGCTGGAGCTGTGATTACCAAGGAAACACATTGAGAGGGAGGGGGGCGGCCAGGCTGCCTCTCCTCTGCTTCCTTTAGCTATTTGCATGTAGAGAATTGCTCCCACCCAGGAGCTGGGCTCGGTCCTGCTCCGGCCGCACGGAACGGAGCCCTGCCGACCCCTGCCCCACCGCAGCTCTGCTGCCGCCCGGGAAGCCACCTCGGGGCTCAGGAGGGAAACCACCTCGGGGCACAAAGATGTTCCAGAGGCTTTCCTGGGACCCCCCTACACGCACACACGCTCCCCAGGGAAGGATTTTCTGGCCTGGCAGCAGGGCAGCCCCTGCTGGCCCCTAGCTCTGGGTGGCTGGGGTGGGGACTGGGCACTGCGAGGCGTTGGGGTGAAGCCAGAGGGGCAAGGACGTGGTGGGGGCAGGGGGGTGGGGGAGTTTCTCAGTCCAGCTGGCAGCAGAGAACCTGCAGAGGGGGGAGCAGCAGGCTGAGGCAAATCAAAGCAGCAGCAGCAGCAGCAGCAGCAGCATTTTAACTTGCAAGGGATGGAAATTAGAAGAGCGAATTTGGGTCACGCCAGAGCGCTGCTTCTGCAGGCACTGAGATGTTTTACAAACCTTCCCTCCCCTCCCCTCCTTGTTCCTTTTATTCCTCCTTTTGGAGAGGGTTTTTGCAGCAAAAGCATTCCCTGTGAGGAATGCACAAAGGAAATGTTTTGACTCCTCTCCTCCCGCAGCTGTGCCCCGGCTGCAGCCCTCGCACCCCGCTCCAGGCCCACCACAAGGGCTGGGGGGGCTCATCTGCCAGCCCCCAGCAATAAAATCCCGGCTGGAATCCCCTCAGACCTCCATCCCCAGCCCAAAGCCACTCCCTGCAGCCACGGGAGCTCGGGCCCTGCGCAGTGACCTGAGGAGCTGGCAGGAAGTGCTGCAGCGTGAGGGTGGTGAGACGCTGGCACAGGCTGCCCAGGGAGGTGGTGGAGGTCTCCTCCTGGCAGACGTTCAGGCTCAGACTGGACGTGGCCCTGTGCAGCCTGCTCTAGCTGGAGGTGTCCCAGCTGCCTGCAGGGGCATTGGACAAGATGACCTTCAAGGATCCCTTCCAGCCTGGAGCATTCTGTGAAGACAAGACCCACTCTGGTGGGACAGGCAGCTGCCCCCAGCTGGCCCTGGAGCTGCTGGGATGCAGTGAGCTGAGCTAACCCCGAGCTTCAGGGCTGCAGAGGAGATTGGTTTGAGGAGCAGATTTGTGCAGTTTGGGGGGCTGTGGCTGTCTGTGGGGCAGCACTGGCTGATGCAGAGCATGCATGACCTGAGCTTCAGGCTGCTGGCCTCAGCTCTGGAGATGCTCTGCGCTGGTGGAAGCAGCCTTGGCAAGCAGAGCAAAGCCAGGCTGGATGAGGCCTTGAGCAACCTGGGCTGGGGGAGGTGTCCCTGCCCATGGCAAGGGGTTGGAACTGGATGAGCTTTGAGGTCCTTTCCAACCCAAATCCTATAACCTGGAAGTACTGTTTAGGAAGAGACTGGATGTGGCCCTTAGTGCCATGGTTTAGTTGATTAGATGGTGCTGGGTGATAGGCTGGACTCGATGATCTCAAAGGTCTTTTCCAGCCTGGCCTATTCTATTCTATTCTATTCTATTCTATTCTATTCTATTCTATTCTATCTATATCTATATCATTCTCTATTCTATTCTCTATTCTATTCTGTTCTCTGTATTATTCTCTATTCTATTCTCTTCTCTATTCTGTTCTATTCTATTCTATTCTCTATATTATTCTCTATCCTCTTCTCTATTCTGTTCTATTCTATTCTATTCTCTATATTATTCTCTATTCTATTCCATTCTCTATTCTATTCCATTCTATTCCACTGGCCCAGCCCTGCAGAAGGAACCAGTGACCTGCAGAGCTTCCACAGTTGCCATAGGCAGGAGCAGACACAGAGCCCCCAAGGCCACTCTGCCATGGCTAAGGGGAACATTTGGCACCATGCACCTCCTGTTCTTGCTGAACTCCTGGGCCCTGCAGATCTCCCACTGGCTGTGTGCTGACCCTGCAGGGCTGAGGGGTGCTGCCGTGGTCCCCAGCAATGGTTTGAAACTAGAGCAGGGGAGATTTAGATTGGACATGAGGAGGAAGTTCTGCACAGTGAGGGTGGGGAGACACTGGCACAGGTTGCCCAGGGAGGCTGTGGCTGCCCCCTCCCTGGAGGTGTTGAAGGCCAGGCTGGATGAGGCCTTGAGCAACTTGGGCTGGTGGGAGGTGTCCCTGCCCATGGCAAGGAGTTGGAACTGGATGAGCTTTGAGGTCCCTTCCAACCCAACCCATTCTATGGTTCTCTGGAGGGCAGGCAGCGGAGGCTGAGGCAGCCCTCCCTGTGCCAGCCTCCCAGCAAAGGGCAGCTGGAAGGTGACACCGTGCTGCCTGCCGCTGCAGCCTCTGCTGGGTAATTAGGGCTGGCAGGGTGTGTGCTGAGTGCTGGGGTAATTGCCCACACGCCTAAGGTGTGGTGGAAGTCAGGAGGAGAAGCAAAACCTCCCTCCTGACCTAGATGCAGAGCTGCTGCCCAGCAGCAGGATGAGGAGGTGGAGAGGAGGAAGCAAGTGATGAAACCCTGCTGCGGGCACTGCCCGGCCCTCCCCAGCCCTCCCCACGCTGCTCTGCAGAGGCTAAGGGAACCCCAGGGGGCGTTGGGTGGGGAAGGCAGAGCGGCCCCCACAGCAGGGCACAGGGCCGGGCCAGAGCAGCTGTGCACGGCCAGCAGCTGGGGGCTGGCACGGTGCCACCCGCTGCCCGAGCCCGCCCTGCCAAGCCAGGCTGCCAGGCCAGGCTGCCACACCAGGCTGCTACACCAGACTGCCACGCCAGGCTGCCAGGCCAGGCTGCCAGGCCAGGCTGCCACACCAGGCTGCTACACCAGGCTGCCACGCCAGGCTGCCAGGCCAGGCTGCCAGGCCAGGCTGCCACGCCAGGCTGCCAGGCCAGGCTGCCACGCCAGGCTGCTACACCAGGCTGCTACACCAGGCTGCCACGCCAGGCTGCCAGGCCAGGCTGCCACGCCAGGCTGCTACACCAGGCTGCCACGCCAGGCTGCTACACCAGGCTGCCAGGCCAGGCTGCCACACCAGGCTGCTACACCAGGCTGCTACACCAGGCTGCCACGCCAGGCTGCCAGGCCAGGCTGCCACGCCAGGCTGCTACACCAGGCTGCTACACCAGGCTGCCACGCCAGGCTGCTACACCAGGCTGCCACACCAGGCTGCTACACCAGGCTGCCACGCCAGGCTGCTACACCAGCTGCTACACCAGGCTGCCACGCCAGGCTGCTACACCAGGCTGCCAGGCCAGGCTGCCACACCAGGCTGCTACACCAGGCTGCCAGGCCAGGCTGCCACACCAGGCTGCTACACCAGGCTGCCAGGCCAGGCTGCCACACCAGGCTGCTACACCAGGCTGCCAGGCCAGGCTGCCACACCAGGCTGCTACACCAGGCTGCCACGCCAGGCTGCCAGGCCAGGCTGCCACGCCAGGCTGCTACACCAGGCTGCCACGCCAGGCTGCTACACCAGGCTGCCAGGCCAGGCTGCCACACCAGGCTGCTACACCAGGCTGCTACACCAGGCTGCCACGCCAGGCTGCCAGGCCAGGCTGCCACGCCAGGCTGCTACACCAGGCTGCTACACCAGGCTGCCACGCCAGGCTGCTACACCAGGCTGCTACACCAGGCTGCCACGCCAGGCTGCTACACCAGGCTGCCAGGCCAGGCTGCCACACCAGGCTGCTACACCAGGCTGCCAGGCCAGGCTGCCACACCAGGCTGCTACACCAGGCTGCCAGGCCAGGCTGCCACACCAGGCTGCTACACCAGGCTGCCAGGCCAGGCTGCCACACCAGGCTGCTACACCAGGCTGCCAGGCCAGGCTGCCACACCAGGCTGCCAGGCCAGGCTGCCACACCAGGCTGCTACACCAGGCTGCCAGCCAGGCTGCCACCAGGCTGCTACACCAGGCTGCCAGGCCAGGCTGCCACACCAGGCTGCTACACCAGGCTGCCACACCAGGCTGCCAGGCCAGGCTGCCACACCAGGCTGCCACACCAGGCTGCCACGCCAGCAGCTCCATGTGTGGCACAGGGCAGGCAATACTCTGCTGGCCACCCTGCTGCTCACCCCTGCTGCTGCCCACATGGCCCCTTGCTGGGCTTCACTGGTGCCCACATGGCCCCTTGCTGGGCTTCACTGGCTCATGTGCCAGGAGCAGGGTGCCAGGCTCCAATAGCTTTGGACAAGCAGCCTGTGCCAAGCTTTGCTCTCCAGCCCTTCTGGGGATGCCACAGGTGCTGCTGAGCTGGGCCAGCTCAGGGCAGAGGGGCTGGGGCACTGGAGCCAGGAAAGGTGCCTCTGACCTTTCCTCACAAAGGCCTCACATTGACCCTTCCTACCTGTGCCACCCTTCAGAGGCCTGGCATCCCTGGCAGCCATGAGGGAAAGCTGAGAGCTGGGGTTGTGCAGCCTGGAGAAGCTCAGGGGAGAGCTTAGCACCATGGACCAGCACATAAAGGGTGGCCAGCAGGAGGATGGAGACTCCCCTTTCACAGGGAGTGCCATGGAGAAGCCAGGGGGTGATGGGGACAAGCCACTGCTGGGGACGTTCCCACTGCACTCCAGATGGAATTGATTGCCACGAGAGCAGGCAGAGACTGGAATCACCTCCCAAGGGCAGCAGTGGAGTCTCCTGCACTGGGCAGTTTCAGACTCAGCCTGCCAGGGTGCTGAGCCAGCTCATGGCAACTGCTCCATCGCCTGGAGAGGCTGGAGCAGATGCTCCCTGGGGGCCCTTCCAAGCTGGCATTCTGGGACTCTGTGATTTCCTGGCCTCAGCCTCCCTCTCCTCCCAGCCTTTCGGTTTTCTGCTGTGCCTGGCTCAGGGCACCTCTGTGGTGGGGACCTGAGGCAGTGTCCTCCAGCCCTCTCCCCCTGCAGGCTCCAGGCAGGACTGGCCATGTGCCCTTACTCAGCCCCTGAGCTGCCCTGGCCAGGCAGCCTCAGTCCCTGATCCACTTCACTCCTCAAGGTCTTGCATGCCAGCTTCCAAACCTTGGGCAGAGACCAATCTGTGTGTCCCCAGCCCATTCAAGAGTCACCAAAGCCAAACCAGGGCCATTCAGTCCGAGGTTAATGTCAGGACCAACCTCTCCTTTCCCACTCAACAGCAAAGCAAGCTCCAAACTCTCCCCTGCTGCCAGCTGGAGGAGCAACCTGTCTGTGCCCAGGGACATCTGCAGCACCTTGCTCTCCTCTCTGTGCCCTGCAAGCTGAGTTCTGCCATCCCCACAGCTCCCAGGATTACTCATTCCTCATGGATGAGGCTTTCTAATTCTTCCATCTTATTGCTCATGTTCCTGGCAGCAGGACAGAAGTGCTTGGGCTGTTCCTGCCTGGCCTTATCTGAGCTCTCAGCCGAGGAGCTGCCGTCCGTGGGCTGGCTGGAAGGGCTGCCTGACGTCAGCCTTGGCAGGGCAGCAGCTGTCCCAGTCCCTGCTGCTCTCTGCTCTTCCTTTCTTGGTTGCCCTGCTCCTTCTGATGGTCATCCCCCTGCTGCACACAGATTCCAGGCAGGGTGCAAGCAAGGCCAAGAAAGGAAACAGGCACTGAGACGGTCCCAAGGCCCGTCCGCAAGGACCATCGCTGCTTATCTTCCTCCCTCCTGATAACCTCCTTCTAATATAATCCACTGCAGTCTCACCCCTTGCAAGTTCTTTATCCACTCTAATTCTGTGATCCCATCTCCTCTAGGTCAGCTCCTGATTTCCCAGGGGAGCTTTATCCTGTGGTTGCTCAAATGCAGGCAGACGCAGCGCAGGGCTCTGCCTTGCAGAGGAATCCCCAGCTCTGACAAGCTGCCTTTGGAGAGCCCAGCTTCCATCTCACTCCATGTTCCCCTGCAGCCCATTTAACACAGCCTCACAAAACCTCTCCAGAGCAGTGGAGACCCTCCTGATGCAGAACTTCTTCCTCAGCTCCAGTCCAACCCTGCTCTGCCTCAGCTTCAAACCATTCCTCCTTGTCCTGTCTCCAGACAGCCTCAGGAAAAGTCTCTCTGCAGCCTTCCTGTGGAATCCCTTCAGGTACTGGAAGGCAGCTCTAAGGTGCCCCTGGTGTTATCTCCTCTCCAGGCTGAACACCCCCAGCCTCACCTTGAATATCTCCAGGGACTGAGCCCCAATCACCTCCCTGGGCAACCTGTTGCAGTGTTCCACCACCCTCCTGGTGCAGAACTTGTTCCTCACATCCAATCTCAATCTGCAACAGCTTGCCCAGGGAGGTGGTTGAGGCTCCAGCCCTGGAGATACTCAAGGTGAGGCTGGACAGGCTCTATGCACCTGATCCAGTGGAGGATGTCCCTGCTGAGTGCAGGGGCTTGGACTGGATGAGCTTTGGAGGTCCCTTCCAGCCCAGAGCATTCTGTAATCCTATGATTCCATGATCTTTCCCTACCTTGAACTGGGCACTTGTGATGTGTGAAAGCAGAAACCTGGCCCCCACTTGTCCTTGCCAGGAGAGTCCCCACACCTTCTCCTGCTCTGTCCCCTCTCAGCCTTCTCTGCCCTTCTCTGCTGACATCATTATCTCCACCTTTACACTCTCAGCTCTAGCTCCATCTTCTCCTTTATGACCTATCTCCTGCTTCTTATCCCTGACCTCTGCTTCACCCAGCCTGGCCTCCTGCCTGCCTCCTGCTTTTCCTTCTGGTTTCCAACCCTGTTCCTGAGGGGTCAGTCCTTCAGACTGCCCTTCAGGTCTCCTCACACAGCAGGCACCTGCAGTTCTCAGCTCTTCCTGTAGTTCCTCCTTTCTCCATTCCTGTATTGTGTTGCATCTCCCATTTCACCCCCCACAGCACCCAGCTCTTCTCTACTTTTGGGTCTCTCTCCCACCACGACCTCTGGACACAGCCCCTGCTCACTTGCAGGCAGCAGGAGGAGGTGGTGTGCAGCACTGGGACGAGAATAAGGATGCTCTCCAGCTGGGGTTATCCCATGCAGCTCACCTCTGCTCTTCCTCTTCTGCATGGCTGCAGCTGAGGGGCAATCAGGCCATGCACTGCAGACTGCAAAGGCTGCACCGCTCTGACCCTTCCCCATGAGCAGCAAAGGAAGGGAGCTGCAGGACACACTCAGCCACACAAGAGCTGAGCCCCTGAGCTGTGAGAGCCACCCCATCAAACAGCTCAGAGATGAAAACCCTCCTCCAGCAGCAGCCTTGTTCCCAGGAACACCTCCCAGACACTTTGATTTTTCCTTTCTCACATCCTCGTTGCACAAAGCAGCAGAGCAGCTCTCCACACAAGCACCATTAGCTACTTAACATATCAGTGCTGGAAGGAGTGAGCCCTGCCTTCACAGCTGCTCCTGGGGCTCAGCTCAGCCAGCCCTGCAGAGCTGCACCAGCCCTCCCAGTGAGGCACCACCCCGGGAGCCATAGCTAGGGAAGGGACCACGGCCAGAGGAGTTGATCAGTCAGCTCCATCATGATCACCCATGGGTGTCAGCTGATTTCATCCTTCTCTTCAGCCAAACAGAGCACTGGAAGTGCAGGCTCTGAGCTCCTCACAGCACAGCTGCCCTCCTGGCCCACTCAGATGCATAGCAGTGTGGTTTGCTCTCCACTGTGGCACATAACCCCAGCAGCCCCATCCAGATGGGGGCCAGATACAGAATGCCTGGAAGACCTCTGGAGATCCTCCAGTCCAACCCCCTGCCACAGCAGGGTCACCCAGGGCAGGGCACACAGGAACACATCCAAGGGGGTCCAGAAAGTCCACAGAGAAGGAGACTGCACAACCTCTCTGGGCAGCCTGCTCCAGGCCTCCAGCACCCTCACAACAAAGAACTTTCTCCTCATGTTCAGGTGGAACCTCCTGGGTTCCAGTTTGTGTCCATTGCCCCTTGGCCTGTCCAGGACACCACTGGCATGAGCCTGGCCCCTTCTTGCCCCCCACCCTTCAGCTCTCTGTAACCATTGCTCAGATCCCCTCTGGGGCTGCTCCTCTCCAGGCTAACCAGCCCCAGGGCTCTCAGCCTTTCCTCATCACAGATATCTTCCAGGCCCTTCAGCATCCTCCTAGCCTCCATTGGACTCTCTCCAGCAGTTCCCAGTCCCTCTTGAACTGGGGAGCCCAGAGCTGGACACAGTACTCCAGAAGTGGCTTCACCAGGGCAGAGCAGGGAGGCCTCATACATCAGATGAAGAATTTCTTCACCTATGGACAAGTCCATCAAACCCAGGATAAGCCAGATCCAGACCCTGAGCCCAAACCACAGCACAAGCCATTTGGCATTTCCCCACAGACAGTGACAGAATCAGGGCTTGGGAGAGACCTCTGAGCTCCTCCAGTCCAAGCACTCGCCCAGAGCTCTCATCCCAGCCCTGCTGCTGAGCTACTGCCACTGAGCCACAGCCCTCAGCACCACATCCACCTCACCACCACCACCACACACACCTCCAGGGCTGGGGACTCCACCACCTCCCAGCCTGTGCCAGTGCCTGAGAACCCTTGCTGGGAAGAAATTTCTCCTAATCTCCAACCTGAACCTCCCCTGGCACAGCCTGGGGCCATTTCCTCTTGTTCTGTCACTTGTGTGTGAGAAGAGAGCCAACCTCACCTGGCTCAACCTCACCTGGCTCCAACCTCACCTGGCTCCAACCTTATTTCAGGTAGTTGTAGAGGGCTATAAGGTCTCTCCTCAGCCTCCTCATCTGAAGGCTAAACGACCCCAGTTCCCTCAGATGTTCCCCACAGGACCTGTGTTCAAGGACCTTCACCAGCTTGGTTGCTCTTCTCTGGACACCTCAAGGTCCTTCGAGCCCAGTACTCGAGGGGCAGCCTCAGCAGTGCAGGGCACTGCTCATGCCCTGGGTTTGCTGTGGGGCTGGTCAGAGTAACCTGGCAAAATTCTAGCTGAGAGCCTCTTCTCAGAAGTTCCAGGGTGCCAGGGGAGGTTTAGACTGGACATGAGGTAAAGCTTCTTTATTGAGAGAGTGATGAGGCACAAAGATGATCCAAGGACTGGAGCAGCTCTGCTGTGAGGCCAGGCTGAGGGGGCTGGGGGTGTGTGGAGAGGAGAAGGCTGCCTGCCAGGACCTGAAGGGATCCTGCAGGAAGGCTGCAGAGAGACTTTTCCTGAGGCTGTCTGGAGACAGAACAAGGGGGAAGGGTTTGAAGCTGAGGGAGAGCAGGGTTGGATTGGAGCTGAGGAAGAAGTTCTTCAGCAGGAGGGTGGTGAGACTCTGGCACAGGCTGCCCAGGGGGTCTGTGGAAGCCTCCTCTCTGGGGATGTTCCAGGCCAGGCTGGATGAGGCCTCAGGCAACCAAGTCTAGTGGAGAGATGTCCCTGCCCATGGCAGGAGGTTGGAGTAGATGATCTCTGGGGTTCCTTCCAACCTGAGCCACTCTGTGATTCTGTGAATGACCACATCCCCAGACCTGCTGGCCCCACTACTGCTGATCCAGGCCAGGACGCCACTGGCCTTCTTGGCCACTCGTGTCCACTGCTGGCTCATCTTCAGCCAGCCATCAATCAACCCTCCCAGGTCCTTCTCTGCCGAGCAGCTCCCCAGCCACTCCACCGCCTCGCACGGGTTGTTGTGGCCCAAGCGCAGCTCTCAGCGCTGGCCCTTGTTGAATCTCACCCCACTGGCCTCAGCCTGGCCAGATCTCTCTGCAGAGCCTTCCTGCCCTCCAGCAGACCACGGCTTGGTGTTGCCACGTGCCTGCCGGGCTGCTTGGTGGGAGCCCTCGGCGGTGCCGCCAGCCGCAGGTTTCCGAGAGCCGTGAAAGCGGCAGGATGTAAATTCTGTGGAGGCTTGAAATGCGAAGTGATTTACCGGTGTCGAGGCCGTAAAATCAATTTGGCAGGTGCTGGCTGGTTAAAATTAGCTTCAACTGCAAGCTGGAGGCATTCTGTGGGTGTCTCTGAGCATTGTTTTGGATGCACACAGCGTGAGCAGCTCTGCGCGCAGGCAGCGCCTGGACCCTTCTGCTGGGCCTGCTGCTGCTCTCCCAGGCAGGCTCAGAGGGCTCTGAAGGTGCTGAGGCTGCCTGCACAGAACCAGGGTTTGCAGAGGTCGTCTGCCATTTAGACATCACCCCTGTGCTATGGTCCTGGAGTGGCCAGTGGGTGGTCAGCAGGGGACAGGGGCAGGTCCTCGGTAGTGATTGCGCCTGCAGGTCTGCTCCTAGGGTAAGCCCAGACAGGATGGAGGGGCAGCAAGGGTGGCAGAGACCTGATGGACTCATGGCACAGAGAAAGGCTGAGAGAGTTGTGGTTGTTCAGCCTGGAGAAGAGAAGGCTCCAGGGAGACCTTCCAGTGGCCTTTCAGGACTTAAAGGGGCTGAGAAGAAAGCTGGGGACAGAGTTTTGAGCAGGGCCTGTAGTGAGAGGACAAGGGGGGATGGTTTAAGCTAAGAGGGAGTATTTGACTAGATAAGGAAGAAATGTTTTACACTGAGCATGGTGAGACCCTGGCCCAGGTTGCCCAGAGAGGTGGGAGATGCCCCATCCCTGGCACCATTGCAGGTCAGGTTGTTTGGGGCTGTGAGCAACTTGCTCTGGCTGGGGATGTCCTTGGACTGGATGAGCTTGAAAGGTCTCTTCCCATCCAAACCATTCCATGGTTCTGTGACCTGATGGAGTCTGCTCCCCCTGCCACCATCAGTCTGTGCGCCTCCCCATGGTGGACCTCCCCTTCCAGCAGGCCTGCCTGGCTGTGTGCTGTGGGGTGGAATTACTCTGCCTTCCTCCTGCCCCAGACACTGCTCACAGCCCCTCCTGCTCTTGCCCTTCCCAGAGAGCATCTGGGCTTCCCTGGAGGGGCTGAGGATTTCTGTGAGGGATGGAAAGTGATGCTCTCCAGATAGAGCTACATGATGCAGCCTTCAGAGAGGCCCTAGGCAGCTGCCTGGGTGGACCAGCACAGCATCCTGCCTGCCTCAGCACCTGCTGTGCAAGTGCTGCCCCAGCCATGGTCACCTCCCCTCCAGCAGCAGGGAAAACCCTTCCCTTCCCTTCCCACCTCTGCTGCTGCTGTGCATGGGGATGGAACCATGGCACACCCTGGAAGTGGCTCTGTTTCTGGGCACTGTGTCCCCAGGAAGGAGGGCACCTGGGACTCTTTCAGGGGTTTTCCAGAGCCTTTTGCTGAGGCAGGTCCCTCACGATGCCTAAGGCTCTCCACACCTCTGAGCAAGCCTTTGCTCCACACCTCCACCATGGACATCCAATCCCCACCCACTCCTCTCCAAACACAGCCCCCTGCCCTGTGCTCCCCTTCACTCCTGGGACAGCACCCAGATCCCCAAACAGGATCCATCCCAATGCTTCCCAGGGATTAGAAGCTGCTTCAGGACCCCAGGCCCGTGGGAGAAGGGTTGGCAGGGCAAGACATGCCCAGGTCCAGGAGCTGGCTCCTCAGCACGCAGCAGCGCGGCAGGGTGAGCACCGCTCCTGTCCTCGCTGCAGGGTCAGCCGTGAGTCCAGAGGGCAGGGCAGGGCAGGGAGGCCTTTAGCTCCTCTCTGGCAATGAGAAAGGAAGCAGAAAGGGCTTTTGGTTTTCATTAATATTTTTCTTCAAAAGTTTTCTGGCTCCCCTTCCCTTCCCCGGCTCCTGCCAATATTTCTTGGAGGGGGCGGCGAGCGCGGCGCAGGGAGCGTCTGGCAGCTCTGCGCTTCCAGCTCGCAGGAGCCCAGGCTCCGTGTTTGTTCTCCCGCTGGAAGCTCGCTGCAGACAGGCACTTCCTGCAGGAATCAGCCTTTGCAAGGGAAAAACGGCTTGCAAACACGTTCTGTGCCTTGCTGCTTGCCCCGGGGCCTGCAAAACCCTGGGCTGGGCTGCTCTGCGTTCCTGGCGCTGCCAGGCCACCAGCGGCGGCCGGCGCTGCGCTCCCATGCCCGCCCTGCCTGCCCCGTGCCCGCTGCCTGCCCCCTTCGCTGCCCACACGGCACCTCCCCGAGCTGCCCATCGCTCCTGTGGGGCTCACACTGACTTTGCCCACTCCCTGAGCTGCCCATTGCTCCTGTGGGGCTCAGGCTGGCTTTACCACCTCCCCATTGTGTATTGCTCCCACAGGGCTCACCCTGGCTTTGCCACCTCCCTCAGCTGCCCACTGCTCCTGTGGTGCTCAGGCTGGGTTTGTCACCTCTCCAAGGTGCCCAGCACTCCTGTGGGGCTCTGTCTGGGTTTGTCACCTCTCCAAGGTGCCCAGCACTCCTGTGGTGCTCAGGCTGGGTTTGTCACCTCCCCAAGGTGCCCAGCACTCCTGTGGGGCTCTGGCTGGGTTTGCTACCTCCCAAGCTGCCATAGCTCCCATGGGGCTCACCCTGGCTTTGCCACCTCCCTGAGCTGCCCATTGCTCCCATGGCACTCAGGCTGGCTTTGCCACCTCCCTGAGTTGCCCACTGCTCCCATGGGGCTCACCCTGGTTTTGCCAGGCTTCCATGAAGTCAAAGACACAGAGGGAAGCTCCAGGCTCGGGACATGAGTGAGACTTGATCAAGAGCAGGGTTATGCCCAAAGGTCTTATCCATCACCCAGGCTTGGAGCTTCCCGCCATGCCATCCTGTCTTGGTGTGGCAGAGATGCCCTGCCTTGGCAGAAGGCCACTCCAGATGTTTTGCCAGCTGTTCACCTCTGGTTTTCTCCCTGCTCACAGTGGCACTGCTGCCTCCACGGTGCTCTCAAGGACAGGCAGCGCAGCGGCAGCAGCCAGGCAGAGACACCGGGGAGGAGGGAGGGGAGGATCTGTCTCTCGCAGGGCCCACACCAGCCTCAGCTCCTCCCCACCTGGGTTCCCAGCACACCACATGCCAAGCAGCACCGGCCAGACCTTGGCCCGTCTGGTCCTGGGCTTCCTCACACGAAGTTCTCCAGCGCTGGAGCCTGCCGGCGGGCGGGCAGGGGGGCAGCCAGGAGCGTGAGGTTAAATAATTCATTCCTCATAAATCTTTCCTAGAAACAATTTTTTTCCTTCCAAGGGAGACACATTACCACCTCACACAGGCAAACCTGACCAGGAATTATAAGAGCAGGTTCCTGCCGCGGCGAGCGGGGCAGGGCGCGGGGAGAGGAGGCAAGGAATAAAATATAGATTCTTGAACTCAGACCTGGGAAGCAGCAAAGCATCAATCTTGTTAAAGGACTGGTGTGGACTCTCCAGCCAGCCCACTTCATCCTGACTCCTGACAGGCCCCGATGATTTGTGCCTGCTCAGCACAGGAGAAGTCCCATAACTCACTCCCCGCCACGGTGTGGGATGGCAGCGCGCCCCGGGAGCAGGAGTGACTCACCCAGGCTGCCTCCTGCGTGCCACCAGGGCTCCCCTGTGCCAGCCACCCCCACCAGCCCGTGGCTACCGGCACAGGCTGGGCACTGTCCCTGTCCCACAGCTCTGGGGTGGCACAGGAGCCTTGTCTGGCAGGATTTGCTCCCAGGTTTGTGGGGCTCGCAGTGTTTGTTGTCATTGCATGATCTGTCTGGGGTATCCCCAATGAAAGAAGGACCTGGAGCTGCTGGAGCAGGTCCAGAGGAGGCCACAAAGATGGTCAGAGGGCTGGAGAACATCCCCTGCAGGGACAGGCTGGGAGAGTTGGGGCTGTTCAGCCCAGGAAAGAAAAGGCTCCAGGGAGACCTTAGAGCAGCCTTCCAGTACCTGAAGGGACTCCAGAAGAGCTGGAGAAGGACTTTGGACAAGGGCTGGGAGTGACAGGAAGAGGGACAATGGCTTAGAGCTGGGAGAGGGGAGACTGAGGCTGGAAATGAGGAAGAAATTCTTTGGAGTGAGGGTGGGGAGACACTGGCACAGGTTGCCCAGGGAGGCTGTGGCTGCCTCCTCCCCGGAGGTATTCAAGGCCAGGCTGGATGAGGCCTTGAGCAACCTGGGCTAGTAGGAGGTGTCCCTGCCCATGGCAGGGGGCTGGAACTGGATGGTCTTTGAGGTCCTTTCCAACCCACCCCACCCTATGACTGTGAATTCCTGGCTTGTCCTGATTCACTCTGCATGCCGGGGCTGTTTGCCTGGGCTCAGCAGCTGACCCCCATGCTGCAGGCTGGAAGGGCTCTGCTCTCCACACCCAGCCCTCACGAAGCCGGAGGCATCCTGGCACCGCTGCCGGGTCGAGCCCGCGGGGCCGTGCGGGATGTGCCGAGCATGGTTATCAGAGGTGGACGCTGCCTCTGCTCCCAGCCCTGCCCGCAGGCGCCGGGACTGAATCGTTGATTAGCGCAGAATCCCGAGCAAGGAGAGGAAATTCTCCCTGGAGCCCTGCCAGGCCGAGGCTGCATCCGAAAACACATCCTGCGTCCTGCTCCCAGCCCAAAGGTTCTGTGGGTTTTGTTTTTTTTTTTGGGGGGAGGGAGACTGCAGCTGCTTCTCATGCAGAAAATAATAGCAGCCCTGGGCTCCCCACATCGTTGTGAAGAGGGCTGGAGTCACTTTCAAATGACAGCCTCGATTCCGAGGGAGAGAGATGGGGAGAAGAGAAAGAAAACGACACAGACAGAGCAGCACCGCGGATCTGGCAGGCGAAGGCAGCTCCAGGGCTTCTGTTTGCCCATCACAGGAAGATTTACTAGGGGAAAAATATAGGCTGATTAATTATGCAGCTGGTTTGGTCCATTATATCATAAAACCCAGCTGTGTAGGACAACCTTGGAGCTGCTACCTCTCCAGCATTATCTCAGCCCGGAACCAGGCGCCTGGAGCCAGCCGAAGCCGTCTGGGCTCCGCGTCCCGGCCGCGGCGCAGGGCGATAGCATCTCCCCCAAGCACCTTCCCCAGCCCGGCCGAGCCGTGCGGGCAACTTTGATACGGCACCGGCGCTAATTTCAATCGGCAGCCCCTCGCCGGTGTCACCGGAGGCCTCGGGTTCATTGCGAGAGCTGCGGCAGCTCGGGAGGGGAGGAGGGGAAACAGCCAAAGACTCTCCTTGAATATTAATGAAGCATCAAAGCTTTTAGCTGCATGGCCGTGTCTGAGCGCGACTGCTCTCCAGGGCTCTGCTATGCTTGGCACAATAAAGCCTCGGTAATTATTTCCAATAACTAATTTAGATTATCATTAGCCCCACATTGGAGGCACAGAGAACGCTGCCCTTTCAAACACTTGAACCGCTGAGCCTCAAAAATAAAACCCTTCGCTCTCTGCAAAGAGATCTTTGCCAGCTCTAATAAATTAGAATATATTTGTGTGCCTCAGCGCCCGTGGTGGCTCAGGATAATGAGAGCAGGTTGTGTCTGGGAGAGCAGGGGAAGGCGGCACCTCCCCTCCCCCTCCCTTCCCGGGCACATTCCTTCGGGCCCCAATTTGTCCCCATTATCCTCTCCCACCCCACCCCCAAATCGCCCCGGCCTGACAGCGAGCCCTGCGACAGCCAGGAATAAAAGCACTGAAAGAGATTGCCTGTGCGGGGGGGAAAGCCTCCTGTGCACCCCAGCCCCTGCTGCCAGCCCTGTGCCAAGCCGGGCTCTGCAGCCCAGCCCCTGCTGCCAGCCCTGTGCCAAGCCGGGCTCTGCACCCCAGCCCCTGCTGCCAGCCCTGTGCCAAGCTGGGCTCTGCACCCCAGCCCCTGCTGCCAGCCCTGTGCCAAGCTGGGCTCTGCAGCCCAGCCCCTGCTGCCAGCCCTGTGCCAAGCTGGGCTCTGCAGCCCAGCCCCTGCTGCCAGCCCTGTGCCAAGCTGGGCTCTGCACCCCAGCCCCTGCTGCCAGCCCTGTGCCACGCTGGGCTCTGCACCCCAGCCCTCACTGCCAGCCCGTGCCAAGCTGGGCTCTGCACCCCAGCTCTCACTGCCAGCCCTGTGCCAAGCTGGGCTCTGCACCCCAGCTCTCACTGCCAGCCCCGTGCCAAGCTGGGCTCTGCACACCCCACCCTGCTGCCAGCCCCTGGCAAGCTGGGCTCTGCACCCCAGCCCCTGCTGCCATCCTGTGCCAGCTGGGCTCTGCACCCCACCTCGTGCTGCCCATCCCTGTGCCAGCTGGGCTCTGCACCCCAGCCCCTGCTGCCAGCCCTGTGCCAAGCTGGTCTCTGCACCCCCAGCCCCTGCGCCAGCCCTGTGCCAAGCTGGGCTCTGCACCCCAGCCCCTGCTGCCAGCCCCTGTGCCAAGCTGGGCTCTGCACCCCGCCCC
>CM026895.1:8167834-8243772 GCA_015227895.2 Colaptes auratus
TTCCAGTTGGTGTCCATTGCCCCTTGGCCTATCCCAGGACACCACTGGCATGAGCCTGGCCCCCTCTTGCCCCCCACCCTTCAGCTCTCTGTAACCATTGCTCAGATCCCCTCTGGGGCTGCTCCTCTCCAGGCTAAGCAGCCCCAGGGCTCTCAGCCTCTCCTCATCACAGAGATGCTCCAGGCCCTTCATCAGCCTTGTAGTCTCCTTTGGACTCTCTCCAGTAGCTCCCTGACTCTTGAACTGGGGAGCCCAGAACTCGACACTGTACTCCAGATGTGGCCTCACTAGGGCAGAGGGGAGGGGAAGGAGAACCCCCAGCAGATGAGGTCACACTCCCAGGGACTGCACATGGCCCCCAGCCCCTCTCATTCGTGGCATCCCCCAGCCCCTGCAAACTGCCAGCTCTCCAGGCTGTCTCCTGCTCTAACCTTAGCTAACCTCCTCTGCCTCTTCCAGGGCCAGAATCACAGCCTGGGGCAGAGGGAAGCTCCTGACAGTGGTTTAATGACAACCAAAGGCTCTCTGCAGGCAGCTGGGGAAGCTGCTGCTCAGCTTTTGTCCTGGTGTAACTCAGTGTCCCTGAGTCTCTCAAAAAGCTTCTTGTTCCCTCAGCACTGCTCCCCTCACTGCAGAATACTTTCACTCCCAGGCTGAAATGAGCTCCTGATGTCTCTGCCAGAGAGGCCTCTCAGTAGCTTGGTTCTGCTCCTGGCTGTGATTGCCTGGCAGAGCCTCAGCCCCCCTGCACTCAGGGTGAGATTCATTCACCTCCTGCACCAGACCCCAGCCTCTTCTGGCAGAGCCCAGCTGGATGAAGGGCAGAGATAGAAGGCCAACGTGGAGAGAGGGCAACCACTCAGACTGGCACCAGGAGGCTGGATGAGCTCTGGAGGAGCCAGGATCATCCCCAGGATCATCCCCAGGATCATCTCCAGGATCCCCAGGCTCAGCAGCTCCATAATGCTCAGCAGCAGGTCGTTGCAGAACCCAGAGCCCCTCCTCAGCAGCTCTTGGAGGGCACCTGAGCTGTGTCCCAGCCTGGAAGGCTCTGCCAGTGGACAAGGAGTGCCAGTGAAAGGGCACCACAGTGTCCCTGCCTTGGTGGCACCTCTCTAGGTGCAGCAGCAGGGAAAACTCTCAGAGAGCTGCAGTGCCAGGTGTGGGGTTTGCTTTCTGGAACTCCCTGAGCCCAGAGCTTTCCTGCTCCTCAGGCAGGCAACTGGGAGTCCTGGTGGTCCCAGCTGCTGAGTGCCCTTCCAGGCTGTGCCAGTGCCGGGCCAAGGCACGCAGGGAGAGGGCCAGCCCGGGGATGCCGAAGCCTGCCAAGCGGGCAGCGAGGAGCAGACGCTTGCTGCCAGCCTGGTGGTCCATCTGGCAAGCTGCTGAGTGCTTTGGCAGTCCCCACTCTGCAGCAACCTGTGTGGCAAGCTGCTGAGGACTCAGCGAGCCTGGAAGCCATGGGTGCCCATCTGCCAGCCTGGCAAGCACTTGGGCAGCAGAGGAGCCCTGGCTCCCAGCGCCGTGGGGTGGAGCTGGGAGGCAGCAGCATCCTGCAGGTCACTGCCAGGAGTTTCTGCGAGCCTGGCAGGGGCTGGAGAGCTCCACACGGTGCCCGAGCCACTCTCATGTCTCAGGAGATCGACCTGGGGAGGAGCCTCTCTTGCCCACCACGACTGCCCAGGTTGCTGGTGCAAAGGTGTCCCCGAGCCACATCTCCAGGCAGGCAGCCAGTGCCAGCAGCTCTGTGCCAAAGGGCTGCTGCCCCTTGTGTGCCCATGGCCACCCTCCATCTCCTGGGGCTCTGGAGAGCTGCTGCCCCATGGCACGGCCTGCACCTCCTCAGGCACAGCTTCTGGCTCTGGCACAGCTCCTGGCTCTGGCACTCCACCACTCCCCTCAGCTGCCTGTTTCAAAGCTTGGTCACCCATCCAGCCATGACCCCAAGTGCTGGGTGCTGGAGCTGCTGGGAGCACCAAGCTCCCCATCAGCACAGCCTTGGTGGGGACCACATCACTGCTGGACTCCAGCCTCTCCCCTGGGCTCCTCCATCTGCAGAGCTGAACTTCCTGAGAGCACAAGGAATTGTTTATAAGCAACAGGGAAACAATATCTGTGTGCTCAGCCCCTCAGAAGGATCCTGCTCGTTTTCCTTTGGTTTTTCCAGCACAGCTCATCCTCTGGCACAGGTAGTGTGGATGTGTCAGACAGTGACAAAGAGCCAAAATAAATGGATGGAAGAGGTCTCTGGTGGTAGCTGCAGCACCTTTCCCAGCTATTGGTGGCCTGCTAAGGACCACCAGGGTGCTACCAGCCATGGCCCAGGTCCTGCAGATTCACCACACAGGATTGAGCTGCAGCTGGAGCTGTGCTCCTGTGGAGGCAGAGGTGCTGGCCTGCAGCTCCCAGGGTGCAGCCTTACCCTGAGCCAGCCTTACAGGGGAGGATGGAGCCTGAGCCAGCAGGTCCAGCACTGCTGCTGCCATTGCTGACCTCCTCCCAGGCTGAGGCTTCCACAGGCACCCAGCACTGCCTGCCCTGGGCTCAGACCAGTTCTGCTTCTGCTGCTCTTGTTCAGAGGAAGCTTTCAACGACTTCAAAGGAGGTTGGCAGGACCAGGGATGGCAACATCCAGCTCAAACCCTCCCACAACCCAGCTGCCCTGGGTAGGCACAGAATCCCAGCATGGTGGGGTTAGAAGGGACCTCCTTAATTGGTGGATTTGGGTTTGCTCCTTTTCCTCTGAGGATGGCTTCACCCAGTGCAGCCACAGCAGGAGGCCAGCCCCACATGCTTGCTAGACACTGGCACAGGCTGCCCAGGGAGGTGGTGGCAGCCTCCTGCCTGGAGGTGTTTGCAGCCAGGCTGGCTGTGGCTGTGAGCAACCTGCTGCAGTGTGAGGTGTCCCTGGCCATGGCAGGGGGGCAGGAACTGGCTGAGCCTTGAGGTCCCTTCCAACCCTGACATTCTGTGATTCTATGACTTTGAAGACTGCTTTAGCTGGAAGGGACAGAGCAATTCTTCTGACCCCCCCTTGATATCTCTGATTCCACCAGTTTCACAGCCCAGGCCTCTCCCTGCTCTGTGTCTCACATTCTTTTCCTTTTCTGAGCATTTTCTGCCCCTTTTCTCCCCCCTGGGCCTTGCCACTGAAGCCCTGCACACTGCCAAGGATGAAAGCAGGACCCCAGAACTGCCTTTTCTTCGTCCCCAGTTTTGTCAGATGCAGAAAATGAGCCTCTCTAGGTTGGGTTTTTTTCCCTTACTACACAAAAGCACTGCTGCAAGGGATTCACAGCTGTGAGCAGCTGTGCTTCCAGGCTGCTCAGCACCACCGGGGTGTCTCCTACCTCTGCAAGCAGATGGAGAACCACAGTACCTGTGAGGCTCTCACCTCCCCTCTGTTTTTCTCTCTCTTCCTCGTGAGCATCTTGTGTTTCTCTCATCTTTCAAGCTCAGGAGTCCCACTGGAGTTTTCCCATGCATTGCTGTACTGTCATTTCCCAAACACCAGCAGTATCCTGGTGTGACCTCACCCTGCAGAGCCCTTTTGCTAGGGGCTTGCTGCTTCTCCTTTGCTCAAAGACCCCCCAGGAGTTTTTTACTTTTGCCCCTCAGAGCTCAGTCACACTCTTGGAGCTCTTCCCATCTCAAACTGCCATGGTCACTTGCAGACATAGTCTGTTGGAAAGGTGTGAGCCCCTCTGAGCCCAGCTGGCACTGCCCTCCCCATGTCACGCTCTTCAGGATCACCGGTGGGAAGTCACTGGCAGCCGTGCTCAGTGATGCCACCAGCAGCCACAAGCTGAGCTCAGCACCAGTTTGCCCCCAAAATAAGAGATGGTCCCTTAGGGGGAGGCAGAGCTCTTAAAATAGAGCAAGTCTGTCACTTTCAACCTTTGTGTGACCACCACTGCAGTGGCCTCTCCACCTCAAGGGCTGGGTGAAGAAGGGACCTACCCTTGCCTGATCTGCCAAGGGCCAGTGAGGTTTTTGCCTCCTTTACATCAGGAGCTCTCCTCACCTCCTGCTCATCTGGCCTATTTCACCTCATCATCAGGAAGCAGGAGGGCAGTGGATGGGCAATGCCCACAGCCCTTGTCTGCCGTGGGCACCACAGGCTCTGAGGATCCCTTTGGCATCCTGCAGATCTCGTGGCTGTGGCACGGTTGGTGGCTCTGCAGTGAGCAGTGGAGCTGCTGGCAGGTAGGTTAGGAGCCAGATTTCGTTCTCTGCAAAATGTTAATAGAGAAAAACCTGCAGCACCATGCCAGGAAATCATTCCCTGCCTTGCCTCCAGAACACTCCACTCCCAGTCTGTATCTGCAACTCGATTCACCCTCTGCGAGAGGCAGAGCAGCAGCCCCAGGTCCTCCCTGCTCAGCAGAGCAAGTTCCCAGGGAGGGAGAAAGACTTCAAAGAATGGTTTGGGTTGGAAGGGACCTCCAAACTCATCCAGTCCAACCCCTCTGCAGTCAGCAGGGACATCCTCCACCAGACCAGGTTGCCCAGGTGCAGGCAGTGCTCAGTGCTGCAACAGGGCAGGCACAGGCAAAGCAGGTGCAGGCAGGACAGGTGCAGGCAGCAGGCAGGGACCCATCCATTGGATTGAGACCAGGGGGTTCCTCATCTCTCCCCTTCTGCACCTCTCTGCCCAGCTTTGCCTTGCTCTGCCCCTCCACCACCCTCAGCCCCTCAAGCCAGAGGGGTTTGCCCCACTCTGAGGTGTTGCACCTTGCCCCAAGACTCCAGTGCTGACCCCAGAGATCTCTGAGCTGAGGCAGGGCACAGGGGACTCCAGTGCAGGCAGTTCACCATCCTGCCACAGAGCAGCCTCCAAGGGCAGACTGGGATGTCCTGGTGCTGGACTGGGCAGCTGTGAATCCTGCAGGAGCCCTGGAACACCACAAACATTCTCCTGCAAGGCTCCTCAGCATGCTGGCAGGGGCTGAAAGCAGCATCCTGAGGAGAGCCAAGACGTGACGCAGGAGAAGGGCTTGTGGAGGGCAGGCAGCTCCCTCTCCACACTGAGCAGCCTGCCCTCCTAGTTCATGTCCTGAAAGAGCCCTGCCAGCCCCCACCAGCAGGACTGCACAGGAAGCCTCCCTTTGCTCTGAGGCACCTCTGTGTTCTCATGTCCACAGCTGGGTGAGGCACAAGCAAGAGGCAGCAGTTACCAGTGGTGCTCCTCAGGGCTCACTCTTGGGACCACTTCTGTTTAACATCTTCATCAAGGTCTGGGTGAAGAGGCTGAGGGCACCCTCAGGCAGTTGGAGGATGACACCAAGTTGGGAGGCAGTGTTGATCTGCTGGAGGGTTGATCTGCTCTGCAGATGGACTTGGAGAAGCTGGACCCATGGCTGAGGTCAGTGGGCTGAGGTTTGACAAAGCCAGGGCACAACAACCCCATGAAGGCTCAAGGTTTGGGCAGAGTGGCTGGAATCTGCCTGGCAGAAAAGGATCTGGAGGTGCTGGTTGAGAGCAGCTGAACATGAGCCAGGGTCTGCCCAGGTGGGCAAGAAGGCCACCAGCAGCCTGGCCTGGATCAGCAATGGCCAGCAGGAGTAGGGCAGTCATGGTGCCCCTGTGCTGGGCACTGGTGAAGCCACAGCTTGATAACTGGGTTCAGTTCTGGGCCCCTCACTCCAAGGACATTGTGGGGTTGGAGCAGTTCCAGAGAAGGGCTACAAAGCTAGGGAAGGGTCTGGAGAACAGGGCTGGGGAGGAGCAGCTGAGGGACCTGGGGTGGCTCAGCCTGGAGAAGAGGAGGCTGAGAGGAGAGCTCATTGCTCTCCACAGCTCCCTGAGAGGAGGCTGCAGTGAGCTGGGGGTTGGGCTCTTCTCCCAGGTTAACAGTGATAGGAGAGGGAATGGCCTCAGGCTGCACCAGGGGAGTTTAGGCTGGGCATGAGGAAAAACTTTTCCACAGAAAGGATTCTCAGGCAGCGTCCCAGGCTGCCCAGGGAGGTGGTGGAGTCCCCGTGCCTGGGCGTGCAGATGTGGTGCTTGGGGATACGCCTTAGCAGTGGAGCTGGCAGAGGAGGGTTAATGCTTGGACTCAGTGACCTTGAAGAGCTTTTCCAACCTAAATGACTGTGTGATGCTGGGATACCTGCAGGGAAACAAAGTGGTGGCCTGGCAGTGGCTCTGCCAAGCCAAGCCCAAGGCAGGAGCTCACCAGGGCACCCCCGCAGAGCTCAGCCGCCCGGCACTAATGGGAACCAACAACTGCAAATTGCTGTGCCAGAAGGATTTTCCCAGCTGCCTCTCAGCTGAGCACTCAAGGATCTGCTGCAAGTGGTGATGAGGAAAAGGCAAACACAGGCTGGAAGCAGAGAATCTCGACGTTGCCCTGACCCAGGTGCAGGACATCCACGAGGCTGGCATGGGCCACGTCTGCAGCCTGGCCAGGTCCCTCTGGGTGCCATCATCTGTGGCCCCATTGTAAAAGCCACCAAGTTTGCCTGGCAGGGTATGCCCTTGGTGAAGCCACCAGCCACCTCCTTGTTATCCACGTGCCCTAGCAGAGCCTTCAGGAGGATCTGCTCCATTGTCCTGCCAGGCACCGAGGTGAGGCTGCCTGGCCCGCAGTTCCCTGGGTCTCCCATGCCACCCTTTTTGCTAATGGGGGTTATGTTTCCCCCTCAGAAATGGTTGCCAGCTTTTGACCCAGTGAGCAGCAAGCTTGGTGGGGAGCACTGCCCGTGGCAGGGTGATGGGGAGGTTGTGTTCCACCGTGCTTGATGCTGCTGGAGCAAGGAGCTGCAGTGAGATCTTTCCTGAGCAGGGGAGTTCTGAGCACTGCCAGCCCCACGGCAAGGGCCAAGAGCTGCTCCATGCTTTCCCTGTAACTGTCACTAGTTACTGGCTTTGCCCTCACTGGGCCATGGCACTGCAGCAGCCAGGCATGGGGTGAGGGCAGGGCTGGGAGTGACAGGACAAGAGGCATTGGCCTTGAGCTGGGAGAGGGCAGACTGAGACTGAAGAGGAGGAAGAAATTCTTTAGAGTGAGGGTGGGGAGAGACTGGCACAGGTTGCCCAGGGAGGCTGTGGCTGCCTCCTCCCCGGAGGTATTCAAGGCCAGGCTGGATGAGGCCTTGAGCAACCTGGGCTGGTGGGAGGTGTCCCTGCCCATGGCAGGGGGTTGGAACTGGATGAGCTTTGGGGTCCTTTCCAGGCCAACCCATTCTGTGAGGCTGGCATCTGCCCACCTGGGAGAGGCTCCTCGTGTGCAAACAGCAGTGAATTGTATTTGCTTTGGAGGAGAGGAATGGGCAGGGCAGCAGCAATCCATGGAGGGGTTGCAAAAATGAAAGCCCAAAGTAACCATTAGAGAGCACTTAGAGCAGCTCTTCTCTCTCACAGGTCTCACCCAAATATTCCCCACTGAGCCCAGAGCCTGTAGTAAGGATAAATATTTCAATCCTTTAAGTTCCAGCTGCCAGCAGAAAGGGACCAGCAGGGCCTGGATCAGATGGGATCCACCATGATCCCCCCAGGTGAGTGTGGCACACCTCTTGCTTCAAATGAGATGGAAACCCCTCAGGTCTCTGCCAGCCTAAGGAGCACAACTCTCCTGGGGTTCATGCTTGATTAAAAGGCATTGGTGGGAGTCAGTAGTGACTCTCCATCACAGGTGAGAGCAGAGTCCACAACACTCCTTCTTCAAGTGGGATGGGCCAGCAGCAATCACTTGGGGAAAGAAAAGCCCAGAAGGGCACAGGAGGTCTTTCTGCAGACAGAAGCAGAAGCCCAGAGTGTGCTATTTAAATGTATGGTGGCAGAAATTCCCTGCTCCACCAGAGTCAGCAAGGCAGGGGCACAGCCCCCAAACAAGCCTCAGACACTGCCCATGGGGTGCTGTCCTATTTCCCTCACTCTGATCAGGCCACCCCAGCACCAGCAGCTCCTGCTGCTCTGCATCACCCCCATTTCCACTCCCAGCCTCTCCACCTCGTTGCACCACCCAGCTGCCTCCCTGTGAGAGGGGCACAGCATGGCAAAGATCCTCCAGCTCTCTGTGTCGAGTGGGAATTGCTCCTTGACCTCGAGCCAAGGGTGTTTCCCAGCCCCCAGAAGACTTCTGCAGCTCTCCTTTCAGTGCTTATTTGTGCTCCTACAGCCCCTGTCAAGAGCTGACAGCAGAGCTGCTGCTGTGTTCCTGTAATAGCTCTCCCAATGCCGTGTGAAGGATCTAGGTCACTGCTGCCTCCTTGCTGCTCCCCTTTGATAAGCCCCACGTCAGGCAGATGCACAGAACGGCTCTGAAGCTGCCCTGAATGATGCTTTGTGAGATGCAGTTTCTCATCCTGGGGAATGTGTTTTGCTGGAGCTCAGGTGGGCTTTTGTGGATGGCTCTTCAGGCACCGTGGCTGGACTGGGACATTCTAATGACACTGTTGGGTTGCCCTGCTCAGCCTTTGTGTGGGCTGCAAACATTTTATGCCTGCCATCTGCAGCTATGACAAAATGACTCCATAGCACTGTCCCAGTTCTAGCAGGAGCAGCATCTCTCCTCCAGCTCAAGGCACTGGTGTTGACTGGGTGCTCTGCCATGAAGCCAGCATTAACATCCTTGCTTTAGAGCACCCAACGATTTCCACACTGTGTTCAGCCTCCCTCTCTCCTGGTGCTGTCACTGCAGGGCTATAGCCTGGCCCTGTGTGGATGTTTTCAGCAGCCCAAACCTCTCACAGCAGCAAAGATCCAAAAGCCACTAATGACCTTCTTTGACCAACACTTAGCTGTGGAAGCTCATTCATCCTGCCCACCATCTGACCTGGGCTCCTGGCTTCCTTTCTCAAGCCATCAGGACAGTTTTGTGATCCCACAGCCCGCTGGGGTCTTCCAAGTGTTCAGGGCTTGCTAAATCCCAGCATTCATGAGTCACTGTCCTGGGTTTAAGACCAGGCTGGATGAGGCTCTGGCCAGCCTGATCTAGTGTAGAGTGTCCCTGCCCATGGCAGGGGGGTTGGAACTAGATGATCCTTGTGGTCCCTTCCAACCCTGACTGAAACTATGAAACTATGAAACTAACTCAGATGGAAGCTGAGCTTCCCAGCAACTCCCTTGTGAGCCTCAAGTTTAGGCTTTCCAGAGTGTCAACATGAAAATGCTCTCTGTCTTGGAGCCTGCACCCTCCCCAGGGCAAAATAAGAGAATCACAGAATGTTAGGGCTTGGAAAGGACCTCCAGAGATCATCCAGTCCAACCCCCCTGCCAGAGCAGGGGCACCCAGGGGCAGGGCACACAGAACACATCCAGGTGAGGCTTGAAAGTCTCCAGGGAAGGAGACTCCACAACCTCTCTGGCAGCCTGCTCCAGGCCTCCAGCAGCCTCACACCAAAGAACTTTCTCCTCATGCTGAGGTGGAACCTCCTGGGTTCCAGCTTGTATTCACTGTACCTTGTCCTATCACTGGGTATCTCCATGGACACCCAGCTGAGCTGGAGCAGTTTTCAGGTGACTTCATAGTAGATTTACACAGAAAAGTTTCCCAAAAGGATGCCCACAACCATCAGTCACTTGAGGGCTTTGAGTTCTGCTTTGTTCCTTCTTTTCTTTCTTTTCTTCTTTTCGATTTTCCTTTCTTTTTTCTTTCCTTTTCTTTTTATTTTCTCTTTCCTCTTTATTTTCATCTTTTCTTTCCTTTTATTTTCTCTTTTATTTGTTTTTTTCTTTTATCTTTTCCCTTGTCTTTTCCCTTTTCCCTTTTCCTTTTCCCCTTTTTTTTTTCCCTTCCCTTTCCCCTTCCCTTCCCTTCCCTTCCCTTCCCTTCCCTTCCCTTCCCTTCCCCCCTTCCCTTCCCTTCCCTTCCCTTCCCTTCCCTTCCCTTCCCTTCCCTTCCCTTCCCTTCCCTTCCCTCCCTTTTTCTTTTTTGTGCAAAAGAAAACTGATTGAAGTTTTCATCCAGCTGCCCCACATGCCAGTGATGGAGGACAGGCCTCAGGGACTGATTTATGTTCTCCCACTTCCATCGGGAAGGATCACAGACTCCCAGCCTGGTGGGGGTTGAAGGGACCTCTGAAGATCATCTAATCCAACCTCCATGCTAGAGTAGGGTCACCTGGAGTAAATCACAGAGGATCACCTCCAGGAGGCAGGTTGGGATGCCTCCACAGAATGAGACTCCACAGCCTCTCTGGGCAGCCTGCTCCAGGGCTCTGCACCCTCAAAGTGAAGAATATTTCCCCCCTGTACTCCAGTTTGTGTCCATCGTCCCTTGCCCTGTCACCAGGCACCGCGGAGGAGAGTCCCTTAGATATTTGCAAGCATTAACGAGATCCCCCCCAGTCCCCTCTCCTCCAGGCCAAACAGACCCAGCTCTCTCGACTCCAGAGAGCCACAGTGCGCTGGTCCCGGCTGTCTGCGGTGACCCCACTCGCTCCCGCACGGCGCCCGTGCCCCGCAGCCCCGGCGGCTGCCTCGCCCCGCGCCTGGCTGGGAGCCCAGCAGCCAGCAGCGCTAATGACCCATCCGCAGCAGCTCGTTACGGCCCGGGGCTCCGCCTGCCTGCCCCATCAAAGAGGGCTCTGGAGTCGCGAATCCCTCCGGGAGGATGAGGGGTCGGCGCAGATTAAGAGGCGCAGTAATTTGCGAAGGGTAGGGAGAGAAGAAACAAGCTATTAGGGGACGTGGCTGGGGCTGGGGGGATTAAAGAGCAGCAGCAGGAAATGTTTAGAAGGAGGCAGGAACAAAGCAAGGCTCTGCAGACCTGTGTCTGGTAATGGACAGAGGGAATTTATTAACAGCCCTGACGAATCAGGTGTTTGATAGCTGCCAAAGTTCTGCTCTTGCCGAGAAAATGAACCCTCCTCCTTGCAAGAGCAAGGGGCAAGGCTGCTCTTAGCCAAGACATTTAATCAGCTCAAAATAAACTTGTTACACCTATGTCTGGATAACCCAAACAGAGCGGGTCCAGAGGAGACCACGGAGAGGGAGCTGGAGAACCTCCCCTGTGGGGATAGGCTGGGAGAGTTGGGGCTGTTCAGCCTGGAGAAGAGAAGGCTCCAGGGAGACCTCAGAGCAGCCTTCCAGTACCTGAAAAGGGCTCCAGGAGAGCTGGGGAGGGACTTTTGACAAGGGCTGGGAGTGCCAGGATGAGGGACAATGGCTTTGAGCTGAGAGAGGGGAGATTGAGACTGGAGATGAGGAAAAAAATCTTTAGAATCAGGGTGGGGAGACACTGGCACAGGTTGCTCAGGGAGGCTGTAGATGTCCCCTCCCTGGGGGTATTCAAGGCTGGGCTGGATGAGTCCTTGAGCAACCTGGGCTGGTGGGAGGTGCTCCTGCCCATGGCAGGGGCTTGGAACTGGATGAACCTTAAGGTTCCTCCCAACCCAAACTATTTTATGAATCTATGATTCTATGATGCTGAAAGATCTGGTGGATGCATGGCAGGCTTTGGCAATACCAGACAACGGCTGAGACACGAAGAGTGCTGCTGCTGAGCTATGGTGAGCTCCTCACATTGGGTAATTAAGGGCCAGCTACATTGTGTTAGGAGAATAGGAGGTAGAGTTGTATGTACCCAGGCTTGCTGGGGTGTTCAGCAGCAAGGGTGGGGTGGAAAGATGTGCTCAGGGTAGGGGGATGTGAAACAAGGAATAGTTGAAAAGAGCCATCAGCAATAGGAGAAAGAGAAATGTGTTACAATGAGAGTTGCCCTTTTGCTTCACAAGGAGGTTGGAAACTAGGGGATGTCTGGGTGGGCTTGCAGGGTGCAGCCTTCTGGGTAGAGGATGACTGAAGCCTGGCAGGGAAAAGCAGAGCTGCCTGCAAACATCAGCCCAGACAGTTTCCCACTGCCTGTATTCACAGAGGTGGTTTTCCAAGCCAGGAGCTGTTCAGCACAAAAATGCACCCTTTGGGGAGGGTTTATCCCGGGTAAAGCCAACAGCTGGTCTCAATATGAGTATGCTTTGGGAAAGGGAACGCACGGGAGGTCCTGCAAGGTGATCTGCTCCTGATCAAGGCTTTAAACTCGGTAGATAACCTTTCCTCCGGCCTTTTCAAGGCACAGAGAGGAGATTTCCACCTCCCCTCTTCAAGGGAGATGTCAGGTCAGCAAACACATGGATGTGAAAGCCAGGATCACTGCGTGCACGTGTTCCCTCAGATCCACCTCTGCTGCCAGCCCTGTGCCCTGTTATTCACCTCTCTATGAAATATCAGATTCAGGGGCAGAAGATCAGGGGCCATGGGACCTGAGGTGTTTCTCTAGCAGAGCGTGGTCTATATTTAGATCATCCATGCCAGACTCAGGATCAATTTCTGGCAGCAAATCGAGTCAATGATATCATGGGAACACTGCAAAGAGTGGGAAGCAGCCGAAAGAGGAAGTGTGCTCCCCATCGCTGAGAGGCACTAAGGAGGGAGGAAGGGGGGAGGGAGGAAGGGGGGAAGGAGGGGGGTACAGACAGCAGGAGCTTTTCTTCCCAGGCACATTGCCTCGTGTTCACCTCCATCCTCTCCTTCTGAAGGTCCTGCTTTGCTGGGCCTGACCCCACACGCAGCGAGGGAGCGGTGCCCTTCTGCCGCAGTGAGCTCCCAGCCGCTGGCGCTCTCCAGGAGCTGGCTTGAGCCGGAGCTGTTCTGGCAACACTTCATAACCAATGAGAAACCACTTCTGTGGCTCCTCTCTGCTGTGGTGTTCATCAAACCGGGTTCCTGTGGTGCTCATATGGATGTCACATGGAAACCCTTCTGAACTCGCCTGTGGTTAACTCCAGATTTAATTGACTGGGGAGCGTTCTCTCCCGTCTCCATCTTGCAGCCCTCATGCATGGCTCATGCATGGATTTCATTCATGAAATCCTGATTGTTGTGGAAATGGGGAAATACCAGAGCTGATGGAACCCATGAGCAGCACTGCTCAGCCCTCTGAAGCTATGGGGAAGGTTCTCAGATGCCATGCTGACAGTCAGCACCAGAAAGTGAACGCAGGTCCCACCATACCTGAGTACTCCACATGTTAACCCGAGCCCTCACCAGCACTTCCAGCTGGCCACCCCCTCCTTGGGAGTAGTTTAGGAACCAGAGGCTCTCCAGGCCAGTGCTGCTCTCTGCAGCACTGTGAGCAGGTGGTGAACTCTGCTATGGATGGAGAGGTGACTTTGTGTTGGTGCCAGGGGCTCAAAGAGGTGTGGGGAAGGCAACACTGATGGGGGGCATGGGGGCAAGGGAAACCGCTGCAGCAGCCATGTGTCACACCAAGCTGTAGAACTGCTTGGGTTGGAAAAGACTTTCACTGACTCCAGCTTTTAACTCAACACTAAACCACATCCCTCAACACCACAGTTACCTGTCTTTCAAATACCTTCAAGGGATGGGGACTCCACCACAGTCCCGGGCAGCCTGTTCCAGGGCTTAACAACCCTTTTGGGGGAGAAATTGTTCCTCAATTCAACCTAAACCTCCTCTGGAGCAACTTGAGGCTGTTTCCTCTTGTCCTGTCTCATGTTACTTGGGAGTTCCCTAGCCAAAGGGAGCTAGGGGATGCTTTTGGGGTATCATGTGTAGGCTCTGAAGGCTCTACAGGACCCAGAAGATGCACAGAGAGGTCCATGTGTGGTCCAGAGAGGTCACCAAGGTTCATAGGCGCTCATGGGGTTGGCTTGCACTGGGCTGTGTCTGGATGCAGGCTTGGGGATGATGTTGTGAGGGTTGTGAGATACAACAGCGTGGGGAGTCAAAGGGGTCTGATGCTGTCTTGGTGGGATCAGGGGCACTGAGGTTCATCTCTGCTGTCTCTAGCTGGAAGGGCTGCATGCAGGGTGAGGTCCTGCTTCAGATGGAACAGGAATGTTTGGGGGTTGTCTGTCCCCAGGGCCTGGATGTGTTGCATGGGGTCCACCCCGGTCCTGAGCATCTCCAGTGGGCCCTGGGGTAGGCACAGAGCTGTCACCAATGGAGACCCACACATGGGTGGCCATCACTTTGCAGCACCCAGAAGGGTCTCTGATGGGCACTGGGAATGGCTGGGGACCACGGTGCCTTGTGCCCAGAGGGTCCCAGATGGCCACTGGGGGATCCATTCCCACCATGGGGATCACAGTGGGGGTCTGCCCCTGGTGTGTCCTAGGTCTGTCCCCAGGCTGTGGGCCATGGGGTGGGTCTGCCCATACCGCGTGTCCTGGGTGGGCACAGGAGGGTCCAGCCCCAGGTTTGGAGCACACAGTGGGGGTCTGCCCTGTCCCTAGAGTGTCCCAGAGGGTGCTGAGCGGGCACGGGGAGGTGATCACGGTGGGGGTCTGCCGCGGGCCCACAAGTGTGGGATGAGTAGGGGGCTCCAGCCCTGCGTGGGGACCTGAGCGGCTTCGTGGGAGCCGCGCCGGGCCGGGCCGAGCCGCGCCGGGGCGGGCCGGGCAGGGCCCCCGCGCGCAGCCCGCAGCGCGCGGCGGCGCGTGGCCGGCGGCAGGGGGCGGCGCGGGGCCGGGCCGGGCCGGGCGGGTCTGGCCGCGCTCCCTCCCCCGCTCCCCGCCCTCACTGCGCATCGGAAACATGGCGGCGGCGAGGGACTGAGCAGCCCCAGCGCTCGGCGGCCGCGCAGGTGAGGGGGCGGCGCGGGGCGCTACGGCCCGGCCCGGCTCGCCTCGGCTCGGCCAGGCGCTGCCGGAGAGCGGGCGGGGGTCGTGCGCGTCGGCGGCGCGGTGGCAGCTCTGTGGGCCCGGCCCGGCGCCGATCTCGATCCCGATCCCGATGCCGCCTGTCAGCGCGGCCCGGCCCGACGCCGCCTCACCCGCGGGGCCGGGCCGGGGGGGACCTGTCACCGCCGACACCTGTTGGTGCCTGTCACGGCCGCGCTGCCGCCACCCCCGGGGCCGCCCCGCCGGCAGCGGGGCAGAGGGCCCGGGGGCTGCGCCGGCCTCCCGCGCCTGCCCCTGGGCCGCCTGCCCGTTCCCGAGCGGCTGGCAGCTGCCGGTGGAGCGCCTGCGAGGGGCTTTGTTGTGCTTCCAGGTGTCCCCAGGCAGGGCTCATGCGGGACGGCCCTGCCAGCCTGGGGGAGCAGGGCGCAGCAGCTCTTCCAGGAGCACCGGGGCAGGCTTATCCTGCGCACCCGGAGGCCTCGGCGCCGTTTGTGCTGGAGCTTGGCCGCTGTTTATCATCTGCAGGACAAGAGGAGCCAGAGCGAGCTGCCGGAGGGTTTGCATGCAGGAGGTGGCCCTTGCCTGCGGGCTGTGCCCAGGGCAGGTTTGTGCTCTTCCCTCCCCACGAGTCCTTTAGGACGCTGGTGCAAGCGCGCCGTAAGCACCCTGTGTTGTGGACAGGGATGCTCTGAGCAGGACCCATCACCAGGGCCCTGCTTCTGGAGGTGTCAGGGGTGATCCTGGGGACCGGACCCAGACATCTCCATATTGCCTGTCTGGGGGAACGCCTGCGGCTCCTTCACAGCCCCCCGGAGCCGACCACTTGAGCAGAGCTGGGAGTGAGACAAGATTTGAGCTTTTCATGCACAGTAAGATGTTTAAAAATAACTCCAGTGTCAGGCTGGCTGCTGCTGCACGTCGCACAGGTTTAATCTGCAGGCTCTTTGAAGCTGCCGTGTACAACTGGCAGCACTTTGGAGTCTTCAAAGGTAGCAAGAGCAAAGCTAAACAGGGAGCCTGTGTCTGGGATGCACGGAGCAGCCTGGCTCCCTTTGGCCTCCGGTGTTTTAGTCTCAGCAGCTGAGCGCTGAAAGTCAGGGTGTGGGGACCCAGGTCTGGGGTAGCAGGCTCGGATTTTTGGCTGTGTTGTTGTTTATAGTAAACACCGTGCAGTGAGTGGCTGAGCACAGCCATGTGGTAACTCCTCTTCAGCAGCCAGTAATAGCGGGAGAAATAGTCTCCCTCCTCAGCTCAGCTGCCTGAGTGAGGACATAGAATCATAGAATCAATAAGGTTGGAAAAGACCTCAAGGATCATCAAGTCCAACCTGTCACCCAACACCTTATGACTGTTAAACCATGGCACCAAGTGCCACGTCCAGTGCCCTCTTGAACACCTCCAGGGATGGGACTCCACCACCTCCCTGGGCAGCACATTCCAATGTCCTATTACTCTCTCTGTGAAGAACTTTCTCCTCACCTCCAGCCTAAACTTCCTTGGCACAGCTTGAGATACGTGGCAGGTTGTACTGAGGCTGCTGGTGTAGGTACAGCCACCTCCTCCTCCTCTCTGCCTTCCTCTTCTCTCACCTTCTGCTGGCGGGGCTGCGGTGTCTCCAGGCGCTCACTGGAGACGTTTGGAGCATGGGTGGTGGTTTCATGGCTCCCATGTGCTTTGTAGCAGGCACTGGCTTGTGGCTTGGTGCTGCTGTGGAGAACAGAATTGGGCTGGTGGGGGGCTTGGTTCGGCATGAACTGCCCTGGGCTGCCGCCTTGCAGGGCCTGTGCTGTGCCTTGGGTAGTTCAGGATCTGCCCAGTAGATGGTATGAAAATGCAAAGAGAAGTAGGGGAGTCCTCCACAACGGGCAAGAGGGAGACATAGGCATTTAGATATTCATTTTATTGAAGTATTCATTTCATAAAGTAGTCATTTGGTTAAAGGCTAAAGTGTGCTTCATTTGAGAGGGAGGCACTGACCCTTGGTCCTCCTCTCTATGTATTTACATCTTAGGAAGTGATCAATCAGCATCTTGCTAAGCTGCTTTTGAGTCCAATATTTGGTATTTAAGCAAATCAAGCAATCAGCTAATTAAAAGCACCACAAAACCCCAAAAAGGCAGCTGCAGAGTTTAGGACAGGAGCATGAATGGTGTCCCCTGCATGCTGTGAGCCCTTGGCCCCTGGTTTTCCTGTGTCAGAAGTTTTAATAACGTTCAACTCTTGAGGCACTTCTCTGGGAATGACTTCTGCAGCCCAGTTCGGTGCCTTTCAATGACAGATGCTGCAGGGGTATAAAATGGTGATGAGGCTCATGGGGTAGCTGTGTTCCAGGCTAGGATGGGAGTGGTCTGAGGGTCTGGGGGTGCTGGCCTTGCCAATTTAAAGGACTGTCTGAAACTTGTCTTTCATAGCTTCATAGATTTGTGGAGTGGTTTGGGTTGGAAGGGACCTTAGAGGTCATCTGGTTCCAAGCCCCTGCCGTGGGCAGGGACAGTTCCCACCAGCCCAGGTTGCTCAAGACCTCATCCAAACTGGCCTGGAACACCTCCAGGGAGGGGACATCTTCAACCTCCCTGGGCAACCTGTGCCAGTGTCTCCCCACCCTCACTCTCAACAATTTCTTCCTCATCTCCAGTCTCAATCTCCCCTATCCCAGCTCAAAGCCATTGTCCCTCATCCTGGCACCCTCAGCCCTTGTCAAAAGTCCCTCCCCAGCTCTCCTGGAGCCCCTCCAGATACTGGAAGGCTGCTCTAAGGTTCAGACTAGAGAGGACCTCCAGAGATGTTGCAGTTGTAAGGTCTAAAGCCTTCCTGAGGAATGTTTCTTCTTTCCAGGCTCTCCCTGCTGGCAGTGTCACATCCTGGGCAGATGATCTATGTCAGCACTTGAGATTTTTCTGGGGTTTCATCTAAATCTTTGTCTTGCACTTTCAGCCTGTTCCTTCCTCTCTGATCCTCAGGGCCTGTGGAGAGCACTCTACTCCTTACATCTCTGCAGCTAAATTTGAAGTATTTGAAGACTTGTTCTCTTCCTAAGCTGAGCAAGCTCCGTTTCTCTGCTCTTTTTGTGTTGGCTTGCTGACTGCAGGGGTGATCTCTGCCCCTCTCTACTGCCCATGCCCACCTTGCTGTGGCTGGCTTGGGCTCGGTGGGACTGTGTTAGCTGAGCTTCTGTGGAGCAGTGGCAGTAAGCAGGCTGGAATGACCCCGTTTTGGGTATGTCTATGTCCTGTTCTGTGTAAAAGCACAGAGCTCAGCCAGCTGCATATTTGCGTGCTGCAGGGTGTGTTTGTGGCAGGGCACTTGGCCTGCTCCTCGCTGCAGCCCCTGGCACAGCCTGCAGGCAGCCTGGGCTCGGAGCTGCTGGAGCTTAAGGCTTGGCAGGTTTGGGCCTCCTAAAGCAGTAAGGTTTGCATCTAGCCCCCTGTCTCTTTTGCTTTTCTTTTTCTTGGCTGCAACTGCAGTTCAGTTGGTGATGAGACAAGAAGATTCTGAGTCTTTTACTCGTCCAGTTGTGTTTGAAAAGTTTCCTAACAAGATGGCCAGGAGGGCTTTGTGAGGAATGAAGTGAATTGCTTTGAGGACCGAGCAGCAGCTCCACTGCTGGCTTCTTTTGCAAGATGGTTAATCTCCTGTATATGTTTTGTGTCATTCAGCAACATGCTAAGGTAAAAACCATCCCCAGAATTAAGCTGTGAGTGTAAATAAATCTGACCCTTCCTTCGTCCCACTGATATGCCCTGGTGTGGCTGTGTGACTGTATTTGCAGGATGACAGAGGCCAGACCAAAAGGAAAATACCTTTCCTCCCCCTCCCCCTTAATACTCCTTTCTTACCAAGCTTAAATATGTACAAGTGGAAGCTTCTGTATAATGCTTGCTCAGTGTTTAAAGTGATAATGCAAGTAGCAGGAAGCACGTGAAATCTTCAGGCTGGTCAGGTCTGCTTGGAGCAAGCAATTAGAATGACTTGGGTTGGAAGGGACCTGAGAGATCATCCAGTTCCAACCCCCTGCCATGGACAGGGACACCTCCCACCAGCCCAGGTTGTTCAAGACCTCATCCAGCCTAGCCTTGAATACTTCCAGGGATGAGGTGTCTACAGCTCCTCTGGATAACCTGTTCCACAGTCTCACCACCAAGCAGGACTTGTCCATGTCTAGTGACCTGAGCTGGTGGTGTCAGAGCGGTCTCTGGTGGGGCTTGTAGGCACTGGAGATCACCACAGCCTCTTGCTTGTGAAGCTCTGCTCTTTGCTGATGGCTCTGCACAGCACTCCCCATTAACAGGATATCTCAGAGGTAGCTTCAATTGTGAGCCCTCACCAAGTAGGGACATGGTTGCAGTCTGGCTGGTGCTGAAAACTTTTAATTCCCAGAGATCTCCATCTGTATCGAATTTCCTAGCCCCCACAATCAGGCTTAGCTCTTTGTAAAGGCTTCTGAGCAAACCTCCAGCAGTTGCTATACAGCATGGCAGTCTGCAGGGTTCTTTGACACCTGGGGAATGTCTGTGCCTCTGGAGCAGGGGTTTAGCAGAGTGGGTGTCTCTGCCTCTGCTCTAGCTCTCTGCAGCCTCTTGGTTTTATGCAGACTCATCCTGGTCAAACCTGGAAGCTTTTGGCTATGAGGAGGAGGAAAAGCTGTGTCTGATTCTCTGCTGTGTACCTGCCAGCCTCAGCCAGCAGGCCAGAGGCACCAGGTGATGCCTTAAGCTGCTCTGGAGGTGCCTACCAGCACCTGTCTTCCTCAGACCTGACTTTGTCAGCAGTGGTAAGTCACCCCTGCAGCTCCACTGGCTGCTTGGTGACTGGGCAGTGGGGATGAGGGCAGGAGAGCAGACATGACTCTGGCCATTGCCAGGGCGAGGGAGCTGGCCTCAGAGTGCAGTGGTTTTTCCCTGGGACAAGCTGCATTGCACACTCCTCTCCCCTGTTCTTGCTCAAAAGTTTTCTCTGTGTGTTGTAAATCAACTGGTGGGAGCAGCAGTTGGAAGCCCACCTCCTGGAGGTACCTGTGAGTTCCCCAACTTCAGTTGGCTCTTATGACACAGTGACAACAGCCCAGAAACCTCCCTGGGGCTGTTTTTAACCGTGGAACCCATAGGAGTAGATGCTGATGGAAATCTGGGAAGCTCCATCTTTGCCCATTGAGAAACATGGAATTCCTCCCCTGTCCTGGCCCTTCCAGCATTGCACTGGGCACTGTCAGGTCCCTTCTGGATATCATGGATATGTGTGGAAGAGGGCAGGCCAAGAGGGGGTCTGAGCAATGGTTACAAACAGCTGAAGGGTGGGGGGGCAAGAAGGGGCCAGGCTCATGCCAGTGGTGTCCTGGGATAGGCCAAGGGGCAGTGGACACAAACTGGAACCCAGGAGGTTCCACCTGCATGTGAAGAGAAAGTTCTTTGTTGTGAGGGTGCTGGAGCCCCGGAGCAGGCTGCCCAGAGAGCTTGTGGAGTCTGCTTCTGTGGAGACTTTCAAGACCAATCTGGATGTGTTCCTGTATGCCCTGCCCTGGGTGACCCTGCTCTGGCAGGGAGGTTGGACTGGAGGATCTCCAGAGGTCTCTTCCAACCCCACCATGCTTGGATTCTGATCATGGCAAGGGCACAGTTCCCATGCTGCAGTTCCATCTGCTGCAGTTTGTCTGGGGGCATGGCAGGTCGGTGCCCCCTTTGGAGGTGCCCCACGGTACTGCTGATGTTTGGCTCCAGGGAAAGGTCCTGCTGGGAAAAGGAGGGAATCGGCGTGCGGAGGGGAGCTGGAGGATGCTTGTGCTGTGTCAGTTCAGCACCGGCAGAGCACTGTGCAGGGTGGAAGCCCAACGCTGCTGTGGTCCACGCCGCAGTCTCTGGCCTTGCTGTCACACCGGCTGCCGTCCCCCCTGGCCTTCCCCTGTGCCGGGGCTGGCCCTTATCCCCTGCTCCCGGGCCTCTCTCCCGCCGTGTCCCGGGTGAGCCCCTGCCTCCTCCCACGGCGCCGAGCGCAGCGTTTGAAGCGCTGGGACGCGTCCGGCTGCGTCTGCAGCGAGTGGGGGCTGCCCTGAGCTCCCCCTCCGCTGTCTCCTGGCTCTCGGCCTTCCTCCCTGGGATACTTGCCAGAGGCTGCCGGCCCTCCCCGCGAATCCAGCAGGCAGCGAGCAGAGCCGGTCCGGGCTGCACACAGGTGAGGGGAGCAGGACGAGCAGCTCAGCTCCGGGCAGGAGCCCGGGCAGCACGGAACGGCGTCCGCACCGCGCTGCCTCCTGCGCCGGGAGCCCGCCGGGCTGCAGGGGTAGCCGCGTTCGGGTGAGGCTGGGGCTGGGCTTGGGTTTGCTGGGTGGGCTGTGTTGGGTATTGGGGGTCCTAGCAGATGTTGGGGCGCCTAGCAGGTCCTCCCCTCCCCGCTGGCGCTGCTACAGAGGCCCTTGCCTCCCGCTCCCGTTTCTCGCCGGAGCGTGGCTTCTCCAGGCCAAGCAGCACCCCTGACGCAGGAGAGATTCCTGCTTACACCCACAGGGTATGATGGAAGGGAAGGCAGCAAGCAGGCAGCAGAAGTGGTGGAGTCTGCTGTGGACCCAGGAGGAAGTTGCAGCAATTCCACTCTAAAAATAAACCGAGTGCGTGCCCTGCAGCCGGGGGGCTGCCTGGCTCCGTGCTCTGCTCCCTGCAGCCGGGGGGCTGCCTGGCTCCGCACTCTGCTCCCTGCAGCTGGGGGGCTGCCGGGCTCCGCATCCCGCTCCCTGCACTCCGCTCCCTGCAGCCGGGGGGCTGCCTGGCTCCGCACTCTGCTCCCTGCAGCCGGGGGGCTGCCTGGCTCCGCACTCCGCTCCGTGCATCCGGGGGGCTGCCGGGCTCCGCACTCCGCTCCCTGCAGCCGTGGGGGCTGCCGGGCTCCGCACTCCGCTCCGTGCATCCGGGGGGCTGCCTGGCTCCGCACTCCGCTCCCTGCAGCCGTGGGGCTGCCGGGCTCCGCACTCCGCTCCCTGCAGCCGGAGAGCTGCCGGGCTCCGCACGCCGCTCCCTGCAGCCGGGCAGCAGCCGTGCTCTGCGCTCCGCTCCCTGCACGCCGCCGCTCCCTGCACCCCGGCCTTGTTTGCTTTGACGTTGTCTTGTTCAGGCAAATTTTAAACCAAGATGACTTTAAACCATCAAAACCCTGCAGTGGCTGTGTGGTCGGATCTGTGCTTAGGAGGAAATTCTTGGTTGTTTCAGTGTTTCCAGAAGTGACCTTGAGGGATTTCCTACAGGCAGTGTTTCCTAGAGGTCTGTCTAAGCTGCTCTCAAAGATTTCCAGCGCTGCTGCTGCAGCCTTTCCTCACAGTCTGCTCCGGTGCCTGGTGATGGGGATGATTAAGGAGCTGTGCTCGATTTCAGGCTGGTATTGCTGTGCTTTAACCTCCTCATTCTGACATTTCACCCTCTCTCTGGCAGGCCACCAAAGAGAAGAGCAGCTCTGTAAATGGAAAAGCAATCATTTATACAGAGATTCATCTCTCTTTCCACCTCTCCCTTCTGTGCTCCTGCACTCCCTGTGTTTAATTACACGTGTGGCAGCTGGGAAGCCCCAGTCCTGACTCCTCCTGTTCTGCTGGCCATAACTTAACAGTCCTTGATCTGTGCTGATGGCAGTGAATATATGGTGCTCCAGGAGCCATGTGGGGAATTCCCCACTTGTCTCACACTGCTATAGCCCAGTGGATGTCTTGAACCTCTTCCACGGGTTTTGGTTGGTTGTCAACAAGACGACATTAAACGTTGCATCATAGAGAGATTGCTGCTGGTAAAACTTCCTGAGTAGGAAGGAGCCTGGAGAAGAGAAGCCTCCAGGGAGAGCTTAGAGCAGCCTTCCAGTGCCTGAAGGGCTCCAGGAGAGCTGGGGAGAGACTTTTGACGAGGGCTGGGAGTGACAAAGTGAGGGGCAATGGCTTTGAGCTAGAAGAGAGGAGGCTGAGACTGGAGATGAAGAAGAAATTCTTGAGAGTGAGAGTGGGGAGACTCTGGCACAGGTTGCCCAGGGAGGCTGTGGCTGTCTCCTCCCTGGAGGTGTTCCAGGCCAGTTTGGATGAGGCCTTGAGCAGCGTGGGCTGGTGGGAGCTGTCCCTGCCCATGGCAGGGGGTTGGAACTGGATGACCTTTAAGATCCCTTCCATGAGTCTATGAATGTTCTCTGTCACAGGTGGGGTTCTGTTCCCATTGCTGTGCTGGAACACTGCTGCAATGTGTATTTGCTGTGGAACTTCACAATCTGCAGCTCATTTTCCATCCCCTTCCCTGCTTGCCAGGGCTCTTCCCAAATCACTCCAGGGTGTTACTGTGACATTTCTTCATTTGAATCATTGGTAACACTGCTAGGATGCATTTCAGGGAGAGATCCACAGTAGGAGTAGGCTGTGACTTCATTTCAGAGAGGGGGAGCATGCTGTGAAACTCTTCCCTGGGATGAGAGCTGCTCTCAGAGCCAGGGTGGGCTGGGCTGTGCTCCAGGCTGGAGGGCAGCAGTGGTGCTGAAGCTGTCTGTGTTGCAGGAAGGTTTCTCTCACAGTCCCCGGGCTTGCTTCCTGCCCTTGCTCAGATCTGCTCCTTGTCTCAGCGCTGGCAGTGGGTGACTGCCCCTGTAGCCCTGGCAGGAGAGGCTGTGGCAGCAGGCGTGCAAGATGCCCCTGCCCTCCTCTCTGCTCAGCTAGAGGGGTGTGGATTCCCAGGAGGCTGCAGCCTCAGTATCTGTTTAGTCTCAGAACTGGATTTCTATTTTGCTTTACTACTGCAGACTCCAGTGGAGGTTATGAGGCTGCTGAAGGGCCTGGAAGATCTGTGTGGTGAGGAGAGGCTGAGAGCCCTGGGGCTGGTTAGCATGGAGAGGAGCAGCCCCAGAGGGGATCTGAGCAATGGCTACAAATAGCTGAAGGGTGGGGGACAAGAAGGGGCCAGGCTCATGCCAGTGGTGTCCTGGGATGCAGGCCAAGGGGCAATGGACACAAACTGGAACCCAGGAAGTTCCACCTGCACATGAAGAGAAAGTTGTTTGTTGTGAGGGTGCTGGAGGCCTGGAGCAGGCTGCCCAGAGAGGTTGTGGAGTCTGCTTCTGTGGAGGCTTTCAAGACCAATCTGGATGTGTTCCTGTGTGACCTACCAGGCTGGTGAGAAGTACCTGGCAGGTGATGCTCCTTGCTCTCTGCTGGTGGCAAGCCCACTGCCAGGCAGCTCTGGACTGGGGTGCTGTGTTTGGGCTGGGCAGCAGTGTGCTGATTGCAGTTGCACCATTCCAGCTCCAGGTTTCTGACAAGCTTGTGCCTGCCTGCAGAACCATGGAAGCATCTCAGTTATCAGCTGCTGATCAGATTCCTAAAGAAAAGAACTTCTGAGGCTGTGCAGTATCTTTGAAAGGTGTTTCAAGTGAGAGTCTCCCTTAGAGTATGAGCTGTGGAAGGAAGGTTGAAAGCCCTACTGATGCAGGGATGTGCTGTCCCCACCAGCTGCTGGGGTTGTGCTTGGTTCAGGGCTGTGTTGGTAGTTCAGTAACAGGCACTGCAGCTTGCCCTGTTCTCCAGGGGGTGAAAGTTTACATAGAATCAGAGAACTCTTTGGGCTGGATAAGCCCTTTAAGATCACCCAGTCCAACCAGTCTCTAAGTCTGCTGAGGCTGGTGCTAAGCCACGTCCCTCAGCACCACATCTCTGCCTCTTTGAAACACCTCCAGGGATGGGGATCTGACCACCTCCCTGGGCAGCCTGTGCCAGGTTTGGAGAACCCTTTCAAGTGAAGAAGTTTCTTCCAAACCTCCCCTGGGGCAACCTGAGGCCATTTCCTCTCATTCTATCACTTGTTACTAGGTGGAAGAGACCACTGAAGATTGAGTCCAAGCCCTGAGCCAAAGCATGATCACCCAGGGACACATCCAGGTGGGGTTTGAATACCTCCAGAGATGGAGACTCCACCACCTCTCTGCCAGCCTGCTCCAGGCCTCTGCCACCCTTCAATTACAGAAGTTCTGATCTTCAGCCTGTGCCCATTGGCCCTTGCCCTGTCACTGAGCAAAGCATCACTGAGCAAAGCCTGGTCCCACCCACTTGGCCCCCACCCTTGAAGTATTGATCAGCATTGATCAGATGCCCCTCAGGCTGCTCTTCCCCTGACTGAAGCCCCAATTCTCTCAGCCTTTCCTCCTCACAGAGATGTTCCAGGCCCCTCAGCATCTTTGTAGCCCTTTGCTGTCCCCTCTCCAGCAAGTCCCTGCCCTTGAGCTGAGGTGCTCAGAACAGTCCTCCAGATGTTGCTGGCAGTTTCTGGGTGTCTGTGTGGCAGTTAACCACCAAGCCTGACGAGGGGATGTGCTCTGCTCTGGGCCTGCTCACTCAGTTCATGTTGCTGTTGGCTGGGAAGTCTCTAAGTGCGAATAGAATAGGATAGAATAGAATAGAATAGAATAGGAACAGGATAGGATAGGATAGAATAGAGTAGAATAGAATAGAATAGGATAGAATACAATACAATACAATAACCAAGTTGGAAAAGACCTTTGAGATCATCAAGTCCAACCTATCACCCAACACAATCTAATCAACTAAACCATGGCACCAAGCACCCCATCCAGCCTCTTCCTAAACACCTCCAGTGATGGTGACTCCACCACCTCCCTGGGCAGCACATCCCAATGGCCAATCTCTCTTTCTCTGAAGAACTTCTTCCTAACATCCAGCCTAAACCTCTGGTGCAGCTCTGTGGTCTTTGATGGCTTCCTGAGCTGCAGAGAATGTCCAGCAGGTAGTTTAATGTCTGGCAGATCTCTGTGAGAAGGCCTTTTCTTCATTAGCTCTTTGGCAGGCACTGAGCATAGCTCCAGCGCTGCAGGGTGGACTTTGGCTTCCCCCTGGGCCTGGGTAGGCTTTTCACTGGCGGCTGCTGTGAGGCTGTTGCCAGAAAAAGAGGTTTGATGGAGCCCTGTTCAGACAGCACTGCAGGGCCTCACCAGAGAGCTTGGAGCTTTCCAGACTCTTGGCCCTTCAGGAGCATGAGGCAGCCTCACAACTTTTTCTTCACATGACATTTCCATCCACTTCTCTTGAATCAGAAGTGATCTGGCCAGGGTTGAATCAGATCCTAAAGGTAGCTACAGAACCGTTGAAAATCAAAGTACCAAGGTGGTCCTGTGACCCACACTGAGTGCTGGTCATCACCTTGTGCCTTAGGGATGTGTGTCATCAAAGTGGATGTTGTCAGGTTACAAATTGGCCCTCCCTAAAGGGTCTGAAGCACCTGAAACCTTCCTAAAGCACCCACAGTGGTGCTGGTTCACATCCCTGTGAGGAAAAGGCTCCTCCTTGCTTTGCATTTCATGTGGGATGGTTTAGCTGCTTCTGTGGCAAGGGTGAAGGCCTCTTGTGTCTTGAAACCTGCTCTGGGTGACCCTGCTTTAGCAGCAGGGGGGCTGGACTAGGTCCCTTCCAGAGGGGGTTGGGTTTCCTGCAGGAACTGGCCAGGGGGGGGTTCCCTCTCTGGGAGCAACCTCTGTGTGCTGCTGGATTGCTCTTCCTTATTAAAACTGGCAGCAGTTTTGATGGGCACCTGTTAGAATTTCCTTGCATCCACTCTTTGCAGCCTCCAGAGGATGTTTCACCTCTTTCAGTAGATTTGCAGTTAGGACTCCTGGGATTTCAGCTCCTTAAGTCAGAGCCGAGCCCAGAGTTGCACTCAGGCTAAAAATAGCAGGCAGTAATTAATGCTGGGTGAGCCTGGCTCTGCTCATCTCCTGACATGTTGCACTGCTGCAATTTCCTTTTCCTAAGGAGAGGATGAATTCATATCTGCCTACAGGAGTGAGAAAATGAACCCAAGATGCTTGTTTGCTGCCCTGGCAGGGCCCTTTCCCTGGGGTGCAGGGGGCTGAGAGCTCTGCTCTGCTGTGCAGCCCTGCTGCCTTGGCAGGCTGCTGTGGTGCCAACAGCACAGCCTCTGCCCTCTCCCTCCCTGCCACTGCAGGGCTGGATTAGCTCTGGCTCCATGCTCCCAGCAGCAGAGACTGAGTTCTCCTCAGCTCTGCAGGGGTAAATCCAGGTTTGTGTGGCTCTGCTCCATCCCCTGAGGCTTTAGATAATTTTTTTCTTCATTTCCTTTGCAGACAGGACAGATCAGCAGGAACTTTTTCTTGTCTGCCCTGTGTTTGCACAAGGAGAATCAGCTGCTGGGAGTGTTGGAGGGGAGAGCTGGACTCTGAGGCTGGCTGTGCTGAGTGGGGTTTGGCAGTTCAATGATACTTAAAGCAAAGGGATCATCTTACCTTGTCTGCTGCGAGGAAGGAGGCTCAGGAGGGCAGGGAGTTGCCTTTGGCAGGTCTGGGGACTTGGCTGTATGGATCTGGAGTCAGGAGCAGGGGTTTGTGTCTGGATCTATGAAGAATTCACCCTTAAGCAGGCTGGGGGAGGGGTCTGGAGCACAGCCCTGTGAGGAGAGGCTGAGGGAGCTGGGGTTGCTTAGCCTGGAGAAGAGGAGGCTCAGAGGAGACCTTCTTGCTCTCTACAACTCCCTGAAGGGAGGCTGTAGCCAGGTGGGGGTTGGTCTCTTCTCCCAGGCAACCAGCACCAGAACAAGAGGACACAGTCTCAAGCTGTGCCAGGGGAAGTTTAGGCTGGAGGTGAGGAGAAAATTCTTCACTGAGAGAGTTGTTGGCCATTGGGATGTGCTGCCCAGGGAGGTGGTGGAGTCCCCATCCCTGGAGGTGTTCAAGAGGGGATTGGACGTGGCACTTGGTGCCATGGTTTAGTAGTCATGAGGTGTTGGGTGACAGGTTGGACTTGATGATCTTTGAGGTCTTTTCCAACCTTATTTGATTCTATGACTCTAAGAGAACACCTTGCACACAAGCAATTGCTCTGGTGCCACTTGAGGCTTAAGGGTGAAAGTTGCCATCCTGTGTGGTTTCCCAGGGGCTGTTCAAACCCTTCCATTTCACAGTGTCACAGTATCGCTAGGGTTGGAAGAGGCCTCGAAGGTCATCGAGTCCAAGCTGTCACCACACACCCCATGACTAGACCGTGGCACCAAGTGAAAGGCAGGACATTGCTCCCCAGAGAGAGCACTCCTGCCCACTGCAGGCTTGAACTCACGACCTTCCCAGTAAGAGTCTTATGTGTATTGTTAGGAAACAGAAGGGACTGGAAGGGAAATAAAAGGGAAGCAGAGACAGGAAGGAGCCATTCCAGATGTAAGCAGCATCATCCCCCACCTCTGCAGTGCCTTAGCTCGTTAGAGAGCAGAGAGTTTGTCCTTTACCTTTTCTTCAGGGCTGGTTTGCTCTTGTCTGCTCCCTGAGCTCTCCTCTGCCTTCCTCTCTTTCAGTGGGGACACCTTGCCCTGTGTGCCTGGCCCTGGGGAGCTCTTCCTGCCTTGTGCTGGAGTGCATCCTTCAGGGTAGTGCAGGCCTGGGGTCACCTCCTTCACTCTCCTTTCCAAGGCTTTCCTCATTTACAGTTCTGTTGTGTCCCCTAATTACCATCCCTTTTGTTCCCTCTCAGGCTGCCTTTCCCTGCTCCTGGTCTCCTGAGGATGTTAGGCTGAAACTTCATCAAGCTTAGATTGCTAGAAACAGGGAATGCAGCAGCTTCTGTCAGGGCTTCTCCCTGCACAGCCTGTGCTGACATTTCCAGCAGAACCATTTCACAGAAGGGGTTGGGTTGGAAGGGACCTCAGAGATCATCCAGTGCCAGTCCCCTGCCGTGGGCAGGGACCCCTCCCACCAGCCCAGGTTGCTCAAGGCCTCATCCACCCTGGCCTTGAACACCTCCAGGGAGGGAACATCCACAGCCTCCCTGGGCAGCCTGTGCCAGTGTCTCCCCACCCTCACTCGAAAGAATTTCTTCCTCATCTCCACTCTCAATCTCCCCTCTCCCAGCTCAAAGCCATTGTCCCTCATCCTGGCACTCCCAGCCCTTGTCCAAAGTCCCTCCCCGGCTCTCCTGGAGCCCCTTCAGGTCCTGGAAGGCTGCTCTGAGGTCTCTCCTCATGTCAACAAGTGGTACAAACCCTGTGTCTGTTTATTAACCTGATGCTTCCTTCCCCCATCTCCCACCCCATAAAGAGCTGAGGGTTTGGTGAGATCCTGTCCATCAGAGAAGGATCAGGTTGCTCAAACAGCTTTTGTTGAATCTGTCCCCTGGGTGTTGGGCAGAGAGCTGTGAGGGTTTACAGTGTGTGACTGCTGTGGGGCAGAGCAGTCAGGATTGGGGGTGGGAGGGGTGCTGTGCTAGCCTGTTCTGTAGCTGGGAGGGAAGCTGTGCCTCTGCTGCAGCCTGGAGGTGGTGTGGAACCCATGAGCTGTGGTTTTGGTGTACTCCTCTTTAAACTCTCATTCGAAGTCTTTGAAGCATCCCATTGTGTGCCTTTGTGTGGGGTGACTCTGGAACCCTGGCAGGCAGACTCCCATTTCAGGGTCTTCTGTAAGCCAGCTGCTCTCATGGATAGCTTTGGGCTTTGGCACGTGGCTGGGAGCAGACCAAAATAGCTTCATGACTGCAGAGCTTCCCTTCCTGCTCTGGCTCACCCCCGGCCTGGCCCTGGGCTGGGGGGGATGTGTGACCCAGCCCAGACAGAGGTCCTGGGGCTGCTTTGAGGGGAACCCCAGGTTCCTCTGCTATGGGGACAGGCTGAGGGAGCTGGGCTTGTTCAGCCTGGAGAAGAGAAGGCTCCAGGGAGACCTTAGAGAGCCTTCCAGTACCTGAAGGAAGCTACAGGAAGGCTGCAGAGGGACTGTTCCCAAAGGGCTGCAGGGACAGGATGAGAGGCAGTGAGTGGTTTGAAATGGGGCAGAGCAGATTGAGGTTGGATGTGAGGAACAAGTTGTGCACCAGGAGGCTGCTGGAACATTGCAACAGGCTGCCCAGGGAGGTGGTTGGGGCACATCCCTGGAGATACTCAAGGTGAGGCTCAGCAGGGCTCTGGGCAACCTGATGCAGTGGAGGATGTCCCTGCTGCCTGCAGGGGTTGGACTGGATGAGCTTTGGAGGTCCCTTCCAACCCAGACCATTCTGTGGGTCTGTGTGGCCATGGGCTGGCCCCCAGCCATTGGCATGCCAGGCTGTGGTCAGGATACATCAGGATCAGGCCTCAGAGTGTCACATGTGCTCAGTTTTGTCCATCAAGGTGACTGCTGTGGGCTGGGTGTTGGGTAGCTGACAATGCCACCCTAGAGAGTTTCCCTTGCTGTGGCCTGAGCCATTCCTCTCCTAAAGGCAGAGAGCTTTAGCCTGAGTGCTGCTGACAGCAGAGAGGTACAGAGCAGATAATTCAGTGCCAGAGACCCCAGCTTGGGGCACACACCTTCAGTGGCTGGCTCTGGCACGTTCTGCTGTACAGCACTTGGCCACTCCTGGGTTTTCTGTGTGTCAGGGGCACTTCAGCTGCTCCCACAGTCAGATTCTGTTAGGGTGCATGTGGGAGGGACCTGCTGCAGACACACAGGAGGCACAGGTCAGAAATGGCTCTGCTGTGCACCCAGAGCCAGACCTGCTGCTTTTCCCAGAGCTCCTTCAGAACACGTGTGGTGAGCCATGGTCCTGGTGGCCTCATTCCCACTGGGATGTGCTCACCCAAGGCAAAGGAAGCCTGAAAGTCAGTCCAGGAGCAGGACCAGTGCTGAAAGGATCTGCTGGAGTGATTCCAGAGCTAATGGAACCCCAGCTGTAATGCCAGGGGCTTGGCCTGGTGTGATTAGCTTAAGACTGCACCACATCAGCCTGTGTTCATGGTGGGCTGTTCCCTGCCTCCCTGGCAAAGGGAGATCTTTGCTGCACGCCTTGAATGCAGAGAGAAGCAACACAGGTTCCTCTGCTTGATGTTTATCCCTGCCCATGGCAGAGGGTCAGAACTAGATGGTCTTTAAGCTCCCTTCCAACCCAAACCAGTCTGTTTGGGGTGGGGGTTGAGAGGGTGAGAAGCAAAGCAACACCAGACAGGAGCCCAAAGCAGCTCTGACTTTCCAGCAGCTGTGAATTTCTTGCAGCAGTCAGCCTGTGTCCTTCTGGAGGGGATGTGAAGGGCCAGAGTGCTTAGTCCCAGCACTGTAGACATGGAGCAGTGTCTTTACCTCCAAGTTCATCAGTAGAAAAGTCTCTCCTGAAGAGATTGAAGTTGGTTGGGGGCTTCCTCTAGCAGACTCAAGCCAGACTCTGCCCTGGCTGTTTTAAAAGGCCTTTCTTCTCTCCCTTGCTCTCATCCTGGGGAGCACCAGGCCTGCAGGCTTCCTTGCAGCCTTTGTGCAGAGCAAGGGTTGCTCAGTGATCCACAGCAAGATGTTTCTGCTTTGAGCCAAGGTCCATGCTGGGCTTTTTCTGAGAGAGAAGCAAACCTTTATTGGAATCTGCAAGGTTTTATTTCATTTCCCCCCTAGCCATGAGACATGGGAACTGCTGCAGCCTCCCTCGGGGTGCTGAGTGATCCCTTCCAGTGCTCCCTGCCCTTCCCCTCACCCTGAGCCATTGGATTCCCCCTGAGCTCCACTGGGCAGTACCTGATGATCCAGCTGTTGTTTGCCAGGAGGCTGACCCATCTCCTCTCACCTCCCACCTGAAGGTGTCCAGAAGGAAGTCGCAGAGTTGCTGTTTCCCTCCTGGAGGCATGGTCTGTCCAAGTTTTTTTCCATGGTTTGGTGCCTCTCAGTGTATTCTCTCCCCCAAGACTTGGCTCAGGGGCTGAGGAAGTGTGTTGCTCATGATCACATCTTTGAGACACCTCAGTGTCTTAACATCTTGCACAGGAATGTGTCTGAGGAGCCAGTCCTGAAGTCTGGAGTTTATCAATCCACTTCTTACATGGTAGGAAGATAAAATTAGTTCCAGAGAGAGAGAGATGTTGGAAATGGCACAAAATCCTCCTGGCAGAAAGGGGAGTAATGGTTTGCAGCCATCAGCTATTTCAGATCACACAAGGGGATCAGCACTCCAGATGGGAACACCAACACTGATTGTTACAGGGTTCCTTTGAAGAATCCCCTAGTCTGAATGTCAGAGACCTAGCCAGGGGAGATGCTCCTAGGGGTGCTGCCTTGCTTGGGAGCAGCCAGAACATGGCTGTGTGTGGACAAGGAGAAGGAAAGCTCCAGTCTTGGCCAGGAGGTGGGAGGAAAATAAGCTGTGGGTCAGGATGAATTCTGAGCCACCTCTGCAGCTACCTGCTCTGGAAGGGTCTCCTTCAGGTCTGATGTCAGTCTGTGTTATATTCATTTGGGTTTAGTTGATGACACCAAGCTGAGTGGTGCTGTTGATACACCAGAGGGACAGGAGGGCATCCAGAGGGACCTGGACAGGCTGCAGAGGTGGCCCAGGTGAACCTCATGAGGTTCAACAAGAGCAAGTGCAGGGTCCTGCACCTGGGCTGGGAACAATCCTCACTGTCAGTACAGACTGGAGGATGAGGTGCTAGAAAGCAGCCCTGAGGAAAAGGATTTGGGAGTGCTGATGGATGAGAAGCTGGACAGGAGCAGGCAGTGTGAGCTTGCAGCACAGAAGGCCAAGGGCAGCCTGGGCTGCATCCAAAGCAGGACTGCCAGCAGAGGTGATTCTGCCTCTCTGCTCTGGTGAGATCTCACCTGGAGTGCTGTGTGCAGGTCTGGAGCCCTCAACACAGGAAGGACCTGGAGCTGATGGAACAGGGTCCAGAGGAGGCCACAAGAATGTTCATGGGGTTGGAGCAGCTCTGCTATGGGGACAGGCTGAGGGAGCTGGGGCTGGAGAAGAGAAAGCTCCAGGGAGGCCTTAGAGCAGCCTTCCAATATCTGGAGTGGGCTACAAGAAGGGTGGAGAGAGACTGTTTGCAAAGGCCTGCAGGGACAGGATGAGAGGCAATGGCTTTAAGCTGGAGAAGAGCAGATGGAGATTGGATGTGAGGAACAAGTTCTGCACCAGGAGGCTGCTGGAACACTGCAACAGCTTGCCCAGGGAGGTGGTTGAGGCTCCATCCCTGGAAATAGTCAAGGTGAGGCTGGACAGGGCTCTGGGCAACCTATCTAGTGGAGGATGTCCCTGCTAAGTGCAGGGGGTTGGTCTGGATGAGCTTTGGAGGTCCCTTCTGGCCTGGACCATTCTATGCTTCTATGATGATGGTGGCTGGGGGTCAGGGTGGTGCTGGGAGCTGTCTGCTGGGCATTGGCTCCTACCCAGAAGAGGGGATCAGGCATCTGGTTCACCAGAGCATGAGGGGGAAAGCCATGAGCCCAGACCAGCAGAAGTGCTGGTGTCCATGCTGGTGTCCATGCTGGTGTCCACAGGTCAGACAGAAGGCTGAGCAGCTGAGTCCAGTGTGAAAGCCAGAAGAGGTCAGAAGTGTTTCAGATCACAGGCTGGCAGCCCTCTCATTGCTCAGGTGGCTCCAAGTGCCTTTCTTTCTCCACAACACAAGTTAAAAATGCAAAAAAGAAAGATGCTGATAGAGCAGGCTGAGGTGGTTCCATGCAGCTGGTCATCTTCTGTCTGTGCCTGGTCTGCTGCCACAGCTGGAATGCCACTGGGTGCTGCCATGTCAGCCATAGTGCATGCATGGGCTTCCAGAAGGGTGGCCAAGAAGGCCAATGGTGTCCTGGGCTGCATTAGTAAAAGTGTCCAGCAGGTCTAGGGAGGGTCTCCTCCTGCTCTGCTCTGCCCTGCTGACACCACACCTGGAATACTGTGTCCAGTTCTGGGCTCCCCAGTTCTAGACAGATAGGGACCTGCTGGACAGAGTCCAGTGGAGGCTGTGGGGATGGTGAAGGGACTGGAACATCTCTGCTATGAAGAAAGGCTGAGAGCCCTGGAGCTGACCAATGTCTATCAATATCTGAGGGGTGAGTGTCAGGCTGAAGGCACCCAGTAATAGGACAAAGAATCATGGATATGAGCTCGAACCCAGGAGGCTTCACCTGAAGATGAGGAGAAGCTTCTTTGGTGTGAGGGTGCTGGGAGGCCTGGAGCAGGCTGCCCAGAGAGGTTGTGGAGTCTCCTTCTCTGGAGACTTTCAAACCCCCCTGGATGTGTTCCTGTGTGCCCTGCCCTGGGTGACCCTGCTCTGGCAGGGGGCTTGGGCTGGGTGATCTGTGCAGGTCCCTTCCCTCCCCTACCACTGCGTGATGAGGATGTTGAAACAGCACCCAGCATGGCTGGGAAGCTGGAATGGCAGCACCTTTGGTGGGCAGGAGCCTACAGTGCTGCCCTCAGATTTCCCAAGGGAATGTGTAAGGGAGAGCTCTTCCTGACTGGTGTGTGGTGGCAAGAGAGCCCAGAAGAAAAGCTCAGCTGCAGCTGAGGTGATGTGGAGGGAGTGGGCTGGTCGTGGTGCTCACCCTCCCATGCTTCTGTCGACCCTCAATGACTGCAGGCATTTTGGTGAGAAGCCATCAGGATCCTCCTGGGGCTGTCCCATGGGAGCCCCAGGCAGCATCATTCTCACAGAACCCTGGCAGTCTGCAGAGGTTTCTTTCTTTCCACGCTCCTAAGCTGTGGGCTGTGCATCCAGCCTCAACAAACCACTCTGCAGCTTCCCTGTTGGTGGTTTTCTTCCTCTTCTTTCTGCAGACATCTTGCCTGCTGGCAGCTACATTGTCCTGAGAGGTTTGGAGCTTGGCACTCTGTCAGCAAGCCTTCAGTTCCCCCTTCAATCAAAGATGTGAGCAGACTTGGCCTCCATCCCGAAGCTCACCATAATCTTCCTCCTATAATAGGAAGTCCAAACAACCCCAGGAAATCATTCAGATGCAAGTGGTGCCCTCAGTGGAATAAAGAAGTGCCTGGAAGAGACCTTAAGGTCCTCAGCTTTTGGTAATTCTGCAGTGCAGAGGGGTGAGGGCTTTGCAGATAAAGAGATGACAGCCCCCAGGAGGGCTGTGGGGCTGGGCCAGTGTCTCCCACCCACATTTTCTGCCTTTCTGTTTTCCTGCCGGTGCAGTTGCAACACTTAGCGGAAGGATTCTGCAGAGCAGGCTGCCCTCTAGCACCAGAACAAGAGGACACAGTCTCAAGCTGTGCCAGGGGAAGTTTAGGCTCAAGGTGAGGAGAAAGTTCTTCCCAGAGAGAGTTGTTAGCCGTTGGAATGTGCTGCCCAGGAGAGGTGGTGGAGTCACCGTCCCTGGAGGGGTTCAAGAGGGGACTGGACGTGGCACTTGGTGCCATGGTTTAGCAGTCATGAGGTGTTGGGTGACAGGTTGGACTTGATGATCCTTGAGGTCCTTTCCAACCTTATTGATTCTATGATTCTGTGATTTTGTGGTGTTTGAGCAGTGGAGCTGATGGAGAGCAGCAGCCTGAGGTGCCCTGGGATGCTCTTCCCAGCCCTGGCTGCCTCTGCTGCTTTATTTCTGGGCAAGGGAAAGGGAAACAGCCGAGGTGTGAAGCAGTGCCAGGGGGCCCTGGGGTGCTGTAACGCTGCTGGTGCCCCCAGGCCTGGCAGCCTGGCAGGAAGCAAGTGCTGGGCTTTTCCTTGCCAAAAGCCAAGGTGTAGCAGCTACTGTGGGATGTGTTGGGCAGGGCTGGGCCCCTGTGGGTCAGCTGGCACTGGAGGTGTGAGCGCCAGCAGCCTGTGCCTGTCGTGCTGTGACACTGCTGGAGATGCTGCTGTGCTTTGGGTGCCTTTGTCCTTCCTCAGTGTTAGTTACTCCTCTTGCTAGCATCCTCCATGGGGAAGCTGTGTGTCTGGTAAGCTTCCAGTAAGCATCTCCTCTGGAGCTGGGTTTTCAGTGCTTCAGCCCTGCCCTGCTGCACTGGGGAAGGGATCATTTGGAGCCCCCACTTCACTCCCTTCCCACTCCTCCTTGTTTTATGCACCTCTCCTGTGGTCTCTCTCCATTTCTAATCAGGTCTGGGCTTTCAAATCCTCCTTTGTGCAACCCTTTCCCTCTACAACAGCTGAACTAGTTTCTGTCAGCTCTCTGATGTGCTCCTGCTCATATCAAAGGTGCTTAACAGCTGCAGTCCCCTGTACTTGTTGCAAGCCCAACTTAAACTGTGTCAGGTTCCTCAGGGTGCTGTGGCAGGTGGGGATGTTTGTTGGAGTTGTCTTTAAATTTAAATGTGGATGTTTTAAATGAATTAAATATGAAGATGAATAATGCAGCTGCTAACCTCTCCTTGCTGCAGTTAAATGCAAACTTCTCCATTTTGTCTCTGTGCTTTCAGGTTTTGCTATGCCGCAGTGGTTGTGCTGCCTTGGCTGTCTCGTAGGAGGGATGGGGAACTAGAGCCCATGACAGCTCCCTGGAGCCCTTGGCCCTGTTGAGATCTTGGTGAGTGGAAGTTGGTTTGGGCTGTGGGAAGGGCACTCTGCCTGCTGCAAAATCAGTTTGGCCTCTTTAGTTTTTGAAGGCAGCATCCTGCTGGAATCAATTTGCACCTTGAGCTGTCCTCTCAGGACAGAAAGCCTGGGAACCAACAGCACTGGCTAGGCCACACCTGGAGTCCTGTGTCCAGTTCTGGGCCCCTCAGTTTAGGAAACATGTTGAGATGCTGGAACATGTCCAGAGAAGGGCAACAAAGCTGGGGAGGGGTCTGGAGCACAGCCCTGTGAGGAGAGGCTGAGGGAGCTGGGGTTGCTTAGCCTGGAGAAGAGGAGGCTCAGAGGAGACCTTCTTGCTCTCTACAACTACCTGAAGGGAGGCTGTAGCCAGGTGGGGGTTGGTCTCTTCTCCCAGGCAACCAGCACCAGAACAAGAGGACACAGTCTCAAGCTGTGCCAGGGGAGGTTTAGGCTGGATGTTAGGGGGAAGTTCTTCATAGAAAGAGTGATTGGCCATTGGGATGTGCTGCCCAGGGGGGTGGTGGAGTCACCATCCCTGGAGGTGTTTAGAAAGAGACTGGATGGGGTGCTTGGGGCCATGGTTTAGTTGATTAGATTGTGTTGGGTGATAGGTTGGACCTGATGATCTCAAAGGTCTCTTCCAGCCTCAGCCTCCTGCTTTGGGGCTGAATCCCCTCGGTTTGGTTTATTTTAAATAACAGTGGCATTGACAATGCCTCATTTTCTTCCACCCCTTGCTGGGAGCCCCCTGCAGCGTGGCTGAGGGACTCTGGCAGTCGCAGTGTGCTTGGGGAGCATCTGAGGTTGCTGTGCTTGCTGTCTGTGTGAGGAAGGAGGGTGCAGCAGTGTCACAGCTTCCACGAGCGGTCACAAGCGGTTCCTCCAACCCTTTCTGCAGGGAGGGCTCACCTGGCCCTGCCAAGCAGGGCTCTGACCTGCTTTTCAGAGGCTGTTGAGTGGCCCAGGAGCACCAGTGCCATGCCAAACTCTTCAGAAGGTCCCAGCTCCGGAGGGGCCGAGCAGAGGTGCAGAGCCAGGGCATGCCTTTGGAGGAGCCCTTTGCCCCGGGGGGTTATGGCTGGGGGCTTTTCCTCCCAGCCCTGCATCTGCAGAAAATGCTGCAGAGCAGCACTGCAAGCTGTACAGAAGCCAGAGGCAGACTGCCTGCTGCTGGTGAGAGGGCAAGAAACTGCTGCTCTCACAACCAAACGGGGTGGATGAGAGGGGCAGTGAGAGACTCTGGGTGCTGTGGGGGGGGAAAAGCAGCCAGGGGAGTTCCTTCAGGGTTTAATGTTCCTTCTGCTCAGTGCTGCAAGCACGGTTTGTAAGGGCTGCAGTTTGTGATGCTTTCATAGAAAATGAAGCTCTTCATTTCTCTTCTCCAAAACCACAGCTCCTCCCCAGGCTGGGTCTGCAGCCTACCCCCAGTGCTGTGTCCTGAGATGGCTTCTTCTGACATCCTCCTGCCTGCCCCTCTCTGAGCAAAGTGGAGCTACACTGACACAGTTAATAGAATCATGGAGTAGTCTGGGTTGGAAGGGACCTCCAAAGCTCATCCAGTCCAACCCCCTGCACTCAGCAGCAACATTCCCAACTAAATCAGGTTGCACAGAGCCCTGTCAGGCCTCACCTTTACTATCTCCAGGGATGGGGCCTCAACCACCTCCCTGGGCAACCTGTTCCAGTGTCTCCCCAGCCTCACTGTGCAGAACTTGCTCCTGAGGTCCAACCTAACTCTGCCCTGCTCCAGTTTCAAACCATTGCCTCTCATCCTACCCCACAGCCCCTTCTGAGCAGTCCCTCCCCAGCCTGCCTGTAGCCCCCATCAGGTACTGGAAGGCTGCTCTAAGGTCTCTCTGGAGCTTTCTTTATTCCAGGCTGAACAACTGCAGCTCTCTCAGCCTGCCCCCGTAGCTGAGGTGCTCCAGCCTTCAGATCGTCTTTATAGCCTCCTCTGGACCCTCTCCAGCAGTGCTCTGGGGCCTTTCCTGCGGGCTTGGCTGCAGCTCAGCCCTCCTCGCTGGTATTTTCTGTCGGGGCTTGGTGAGGCTGGCAGCATGCAGAAGGCACTGCCCTGAGAGGCCAGCCGTGGGCTCTGTGCAGCTCCCCAGAGCTCTGCTTTGCTTCTGAGCAGAGTGTAAATGCTTTCCTTCCCTGGGGCCAGGCCAGGCAGCTTCCCTCCAAGCAGGGTACAAAGAGCTGCGGCTTGGGCGCTCGGCGCAGCGCTCATGGCAGAAATATTTCCCAGGTCATTGTCCCTTCTCTCATCCTCATTCCCCAGCAGTGCTGCCAGCAATTGGAACTGCAACTGTGGCTCTGCTCTGCCAGAGTTAATGTTGTGTTTCCATGTGTTTTCTTTCACAAATTTCAGTCCTGGGCCCTTTGTTAGTGCGCAGGAGCAGCCCCTGCTCCCTCGCACAGCCGGGGCCTGCTGCGGAGCCTGCACCAGGGCTGACAGCTGCTCCTCTCCCTTGTTTGTGCTGCTCCTGCTGCCGTAAAGCTGAAGTTGTCCACGTGCTGGAGCAGGACTTGCAGTGTCAGGGGCTGGAAATGAATGGTCTGTGTTGAGCAGGAGATGTTCCGTGCAGCCCAGGGTGAAAGAGCCTCTCTTTCCTCCCCGCTGTGTGATTAGTTCATGTGCAGATGACTGCCTGCTCCGGGCTGGCGATGTGCTCATCTTGGTTTCTTTTGTCCCAGGCATCTTCAGTTCCCTGACGGCAGCCAGCCCCGGGAGCAGGCCAGCAGCAGGTGATAGAATGCGGAAGCCAGGCCCTCAGAAAGGTGAGCACGGTGCTGGCACAGCCACGGGGCTGAGCGCTTGGGGCAGCCGGCCATGGGGTGGGAGCAGGGGGATGGAATGGAGCTGTCCGTTCCTCCGGCAGCGTGCAGGGGATGGCTCCTCAACCCTCCCTGAGATGGGGGGGGGGAGTCCCTTGCCGGCTGCACCCCTGTGGCTGGCAGGGCACAGGGCCAGGGCCAGGGCGCCCTGGTGGGGCACGGGGTCAGGGCGAGGGTGCCCTGGGAGCCCTCAGCACAAGCCATGCGCTCTTGCTCCCAGTGGGAGGCAGACTGCTCCTGGCTGGCACAGCCTCCCCTTCTAATGAGGCGTGAAAGCAGGAAGCAGCCTACCTTGTGGAGCTGGAATCTGCCAGGGACGCTTCCCTCTGCCCACCCCAGCCCATGCAGGGCCACCACAGTGCTGCCTTGTGTCTGCTAGTCCCAAGCAAATGCTGAAGCCAAGCCGAGCTGAAACCAGCTGAGCTGCCCCTGGTGCTTAAGGAGCCCATTGATTTCCCTCGGTTTGGTGCCAGTGTGCCTGCTCTGGGCTGAGCTGATCCCAGGGGATGGGGGAAGGGAGAGGCTGGAGCATCCTCGGCAGCTCTTTGTTCCCAGCTGCCGCACGCTGGCAGGGTTTATGGCAGGAGATTTCTGTGCTCGAGTTGATCTTGTTTCAAAGGGCTCCTTTGCCCCTCTGGTGGCTCATCTTGCAGCAGCATTATCCTCTTCCTAACGCTGCTTGTCCTCTAATGAAGTGAAAATAAATGAAGGCAGGCAGGGAGCGGGGAGAGCCCTGCTGCGAGGCAGCTGGAGGGCTTGGCAGTAAAGAGGCAGGTTGAGCAGTCAGCAGCTCGGCCTGGCTGGCTTCAGCCTCTCACACAGCTTGTCCTCCATGCCTGCTGCAGCAGGGCTGCCTGCCCTCAGCTCTGCTGCCCTGCCCCGGGGTGCAGAAGCAGCTCCTGCATGCTGCACACGTTGGCTTCCTGCCCTACTTTACCTGCTTCTTAAATAATGCAGCCAGCCTGCCCTTTTTTCCTGATTTGCCTGCAGAAATTCTCCTGTCTCTTTGCCTCTCTGCTGCTTAATGAGGAGTTTTGCATGTGAGAGGTTAAGAATAAAATGGGGCTTCACCTGCAGTGCCTTGTGAGGGGCAGGGATGCTGCTGGAGAGCTCTCCTGCTGCAGGGAGAGGAACACTGCTCATCCTGGGAGGCTTTTTTTTGCTTCTGCCTTAATTACTTCATGTCCTTTATTTTTGCTTTAAGGAGATGGCAGAATGCTGTCCTTGATGGGACTACACTAATAGGGAGGGAGTCCTTCCATACTCCTCATTCATTTGTGTCCCTCCAGGGAGGCTCTTTGCCTGGTCCGTGTCTGCTGGTGCTGTGGCCACACTCACAGTGACACACTGACACGGTGACCACAGTCACAGAACCATGGAGCTGTTTGAGTGGGAAAACCCTCTGAGACCATTGAGTCCACCCCTCAGCCCAGCACCACCATGGCCACTAAACCTTGTCCCCAAGTGCTGTGCCAGAGGTGTCTTGAGCACCTCCACGTGCCCCTGGTGTTCACTTCAGTGCTAAGCTGCCTGCCGCACTCCTGCCCCTCCTGCTGGGAAGAACCTGGCAAGCAGAGGAGATTGCAAAACTTCAGCAGTTTGGAGAGATGCAAACTCCAAAGGGCATTTTCAGACATCTGGAGAGCCACCAGGCCACAGGCCACCAGCAGCAGCTCATGGCCTGCCTCTCTCAGCTGCTTGCCAGGAGATTTCACAACTTTTCCTCTTCTCTGCATCCTGCCTTTCACAAGGAGCTGCTCTCTGCAGGGACCAGGCACATTTCAGAGAGCACAACCAAGCTGTTGTTTATAGTGGCCCTCCAAGTGCTGTGTGAGGTAAATGAGCTGCGCTGCAGCAGTGCTCAGGGGCTGAGGAGCTCGCTGAGGGCAGGCTCAGCCATGGCACACTGACCTGGCACACTCTCCTGGTACCCTCTCCTGGGCTGGAGGCTGCTAGAGGCAGGGCTGGGCATCCCTCACCTCTTGCTCTCTCACTTTCCACAGCTTTCTTGGGAGCTTCATGTTTATTTTTGCAACTCCATGGCCCAGAGCTGTCCTGAGCAAAGAGGAGCTGCTCTCAGAGCTGCTGCTTCTTTGCTGTCCTGCCAGCTGCAGGACCTGTGGTGGTAGCCTGGTGTTGTGTGTGGACAGGGGCAGTTTTGCAGCCTTTTGATGTCCTCCGTCCTCAGCAGAGAGGGTGGAGGCTGCTGGTGAGAGTCAGGCTGGCTGCAGTAACCTGCAGCTGATAACAGGGACTGGTTCAGGGTCCACTTCTCAGGGCACAAGATCCCCATCCCCATTTCCATCTAGTGGCTTTCATGTCTATTCCTCTCGAGCCTAGCCAGCCCCTTCCCCACAGCTCAAGTGGTGAAGCTGGAGCAGTTTGCTGCTCTTTGCCTGATGGCTCAGCATGATGGGAGAGCTCCAGCTGGTGAGGAGCAGGCAGAGGCTGAGATACAAGTTGCAGGTACCTCCCAGCAGCTCTTCCCTGGAGCCAGCTCATAGCTTTACACAAATCACCCTGGGGTGTGTCGGGGAGGACAGGGAGGTCACTGCTCTCCCCTGCAGTGCCTGGAGAGCAGGTGACCCCAGCAGGTGATGCTGAAGAGGACATTAGCTGCTTTCCTGCACTGACACAAATGGTTTGCTTCTTGTCTCAGCCATAGACTGGAAAGATGGTAAAAAGCACAAGTACAGCCGGCCCGCAGAGTCCCCCTCCCAGTACCAAGGTAAGAGAGCTCCCTGCTCCCCCCTTCTCCCCCCCTTCCCCCTCTTCTCCCCCTTCCTCCCCCTTCTCCCCCCCTCACCGTTTTGGATTTTCCCCTGACAGCTTTTTGAGTTGCTTGACTCTGCAGCCTGCCAGATGAATTTGCAGGGGAGAGCTGCCCTTGGACAGTGCTGGTGCTGTGTCTGGTGCTGACAGCCAGGGTGACCCCGGGGCAGGCACACAGCTGGGTTTTAAACGTGACAGGATGGAGGAGATCTGCTCTGTGCTGCCCAGCCATGAGTGCCAGGGGGTGACTCTGCATATTGATCCTTGTGCTCCTCCTCCCTGCCCCCAGCAGCAGCCAGCCCCATTCTCCTTGCTGTGGGAGGTGTGAGCCATGCTCACTCTTCTTGCTCCAGCAGAGGTGGTGCTGGCTGGCTTGACACAGCACAGGGCTAGGACTGGTGGGACTGGGACATGATTTGGTGTCCCAGGCTGTGGCCCTGTGCACAGTGCCTGCAGGCTGAGCTGGTGGCACTGGCAGCTCCTGCTGTCTCTCAGGGGGATATTGCAGACAACTTCCAACTTCAGCAGGTTTCTGTGGGGCTTGTGTAGTGTGGTAAAAGATTTTAGGGCCTGTATTTCACTTACAGGGTGTAAGGGGATGTCCTCATGTCCTTAAGGCCTCAGGTCCATACTTCCCACCAAGTGTGAAGCAACAAGGAATGAAATGGTTGTCTGAGTGAAGCCATTCCTGACAGGACACAGAAGTTTGCCTTCCTGAAAGGCTCTTTCTGAGTCTCCTGGGAGAGCTAAGGTGGCTGCTGTGCCTCAAGGGTTGGGTCACCCTGGGCCCTGAGCTGAGACTCAGGGTGGTGGTTCTCAGGCACTTTGGGCTGTGAGTCACCATCAGCCCTTGCTGCTCTCTCTCTGGTCGTCTCCTCTGTCCTTGTCCACCCCTGTACTGAAGATCTGTGCGCCAGTTTGGGAGGGACCTTCTCCACGAGGAGGAAGTTTAGTAGCACCTCCAGTAAAGCCCTGGCTGCTCTGTCAGGAGGAAATGGCCTGAAATTGTGCCAGGGGAGGGTTAGGTTGGGGATTAGGAAAAATTTCTTTGCTGCAGGAGCAGTCAGGGATTGGCACAGGCTGCCCAGGGAGGTGGTGGAGTCCCCATCTCTGGAGGTGCTCAAGAAGCTGTAGCTGTGGCACTTCAGTGGCCATGGCAGTTGGGTTACTGTTGGATGATCTTAATGACCCTGTGCTGTGGCAGCAAGGATCAGCCAGCAGCTCCCTGCAGGAAACCCTGAGCAGCTCATTGCTGCCCCAAGCTTAGGCACACAGTGAGGGGAGAAACTGCAGCAGCTTCTGGCACGGAGCCTCCCTGACACGGGCTGGAAGTGTTTCTGCTCAGAGCTGCTCCTGAGCTGGGAACCTCCGTGGAGAACCAAGGCAGACAGCACCCTGGTGTCTGAAAGCTCTTGGCTTGGGCTCACACCTTCTTGAGTTTCTGCTGAGCAGACTGAGCCAGGGGCATCCTGCTCAGGAGAAGGAGGAAGAGGAGGAGGTGTGGCTGGCTGGCTGAGCAGGGCCTGGAAGTGGTAATGTGGGAAGCATGCAGGAGCTGTGTGTGGCAGCGGAGAGCTGACCGAGGCGAGACTGCCCCCAGCCAGGCTGCCGGCAGCAGAGCCTCAGCCCCTGCCTGTGCTGCTTTCATCTGCTGCCTGGGTGCTCGTTAGCAGCCACACATATGGGCTGCAGGCTTTAATGGGCTGCCTTGATCTGGGGAGGGCACCTTCCCCTTCCCAGCTGTGACCTGCAGCACACATGGATCCATTCAGTTGGATTGATGACCCCTCGGGAGCTGAAATGCTAATGGGGCCCAAAGCAGCCTTCAGTTGGAGATCTGAAGACAAACTCTGTCTTCATTTACATCCTGGGCAAAAGACCAACATGAAATCAACCTGCTGAGAATCCAGACCCAGGGGTGCAGAGCTGCAGTGTGCACAGCTCCTGCAAGCTGACCTCTTGCTTGTGCAGTGTTTTGGTTGTGGGAAGTACTTTTGAAGGTTAAGACATCAGAGCCCACATCTGACACCCTGCCTGCAAGCAATCCCTCCCTGTGGCACAGCCAGGAGCTTGCCAGAGGCAAGTGAAAAGTGAGGGACAGGCACCTGGAGCAGGGAGCTGCCCCCTGAGCAGGGAGCTGCACAGCTACAGGGAGTGCCCAGGTCCAGAGTCCTCAGCTTGTGTTTAGCTCCCAGGGGTGATGACAGAACCAGAGCCTTTCTTGCTGTGTCCTTCTCTGCTTCCTGGCTGTAGGGCAGGCCTGGTGTGTGTCACAAGTTGGAACAGTCCCAGCAGTGATTCTTCCAGGCTGGGAGAGTGAGGGTGGGGGGAGCATAGAACCACAGAATGCTTGGGGTTGGAAGGGACCTTAAAGCTCATCCAGTGCCAACCCCCTGCCATGGGCAGGGACAACTCCCACCAGCCCAGCTTGCTCAAGGCCTCATCCAGCCTGGCCTTGAACACCTCCAGGCAGGAAGCATCCACAACCTCCCTGGGCAACCTGTGCCAGTGTCTCCCCACTCTAAAGAATTTCTTCCTCATCTCCAGTCTGTCTCCTCTCTCCCAGCTCAAAGCCATTGTCCCTCGTGCTGGCACTCCCAGCCCTTGTCACAAGTCCCTCCCCAGCCCTCCTGGAGCCCTTCAAATACTGGAAGGTTGCTTAAGGTCTTCCTGGAGCCTTTTCTTCTCCCAGCTGAAAAGCCCCAACTCTCTCAGCCTGTCCCCACAGGGGAGGTTCTCCAGCATCATCTTTGTGGCCTCCTCTGGACCCTCTCCAGCAGCTCCAAATCCTTCTTGCACACTTCAGGACTGGTTTCTTACAAAGCCAAAGGGTTCACTGGCAGCTGGAGAGAAAGCACCAGGGGTTTTCCAGCAATGCTCAGAAAACCTTCTCCTGTGATCTGCCCTGGCCCTGCTCTGGCAGAGGTGATCTGCTGAGGTCCCTTCCAACCCCTGCTGCTCTGTGATTCTGTGGAACAAGCAGCTTGCAGACTGAGCTGTGCTGGCCCTCCAGGGCAAGGCATCCCAGTTACTGCCATGAACAAGAGCATTGAGGTCTGTGCTAAGGAGAGAGCCAAGAAGGACTCTCTCAGTGTTTCCCCCTGGCCTTGTAATCTCCATTCCCAGCAAGCTTGTAAATGGCCATTGGCCAGCACCCAGCAGCTGGCAGCACAGCTGCTGTGCAGGCTCCAGAGGGGATCCCTTTGGAGCTGAGTGGGGATCTGTAAGGTGAGCAGGATCCAGAGGCCTAAGGCTGAGGAGAGAGCCAGGAGCAGTGTGTCCATCGTCAGCCCTGGGCGCTCTTGCTCAGGTACAGAGCCTGGGGCTTGTTCCCTGCTCCTTTGATTAAAGCAGCCTGAAGTGCCTCCTGCTTTGTTCTGCTTAATTGGCTGCTCTCCCTCTGCTGTTAATCACTTCTGTGTTGCACCATTTCCTGGCCCTCCCTGTGTTTTTCAGTTGAAGCTGGTGGGCTCTGTTGATGTGTAGGTGTGGGTATAAATTCCTGCTTGAAAACTATCAGAGCTAAACACCAATTCAAAGCCATTCCCTGCATCCTGAGCAGGGCTTCCCCTCCTGCCAAGGCACTGCTGGCAGCCTCCACTTTCACTTTGTGGTTTCTGTCCTGCTTTGAGGACAGTCCTGAAGTGGTGCAGTGTCACTGTGCATGTCACAGTCACAGATTGCATTCAGCTGGAGAGGACCCTCCAAAGGCAGCTTGTCCACTCCCCCTGCAGTCAGCAGGGACATCTCCAACTGCATCAGGTTTGACCTTGAATGTCTCCAGGGATGAGGCCTCCACCACCTCCCTGGGCAGCCTGATCCAGTCTCTGCCCAGCCTCACTGTGCAGAACTTCCTCCTGATGTTCAACCTAACTCTGCCCTGCTCCAGTTCCAAACCATTGCCTCTCATCCTACCCCACAGCCCCTTCTGAGCAGTCCCTCCCCAGCCTGCCTGCAGGTCCCCTGCAGATCTTGAAATGCAGCTCTAAGGTCTCCCTGAAGCCTTCTCTTCTCCAGGCTGAACAGTCCCAACTCTCCCAGCCTGTCCCCATAGCTGAGGGTTTCCAGCCCTCTGATCATCTTTGTGGCCTCCTCTGGACCCTGTCCATCAGGTCCAGGTCCTTCTTTTGTTGGGGGCACTACAGCTGGACACAGCACTGCAGGTGAGGTCTCCCCAGAGCAGAGCAGAGGGGCAGGATCCCTCTCTCCATCTCTGGCCAAGCTGCTTTGGAAGCAGCCCAGGCTGCCCTTGGCCTTCTGTGCTGCCAGTGCCCATTGCTGGCTCCTGCCCAGCTTCTCACCCCCCAGCATCCCCAGGTCCTTCTCTTCTGGGCTGCTCTCAATCTCCTCATCCCCCAGCCTGGGTTGATTGCCCTGGGTTCCCATGCCATCTTGCTGTAAGAAAGGACTGTCAGTGAGCAGCAGGCAGGCTTCACTCTGCTCTTTCTCAGAGGTTGGAGAATTCTCTCTGCTGCTCCTGCTTTTCTCTGCAAAGTCACCAGCACCCGAGGTCCTAACCAGAGCCAGCAGTGGCAGCTCCAGTGCTGTGTGTGCCTTCCTGTGGTCCCAACAGGCTGCAGGATGAGTCTCCAGTGAGGTCCATCTCCAAAGGCTGAGCTGAGGCATGCAGCTGCCTCAGCCATTCCCTGCTGCTCTCAAGCTGCTTGGAGCAAGGGTGCAGAACATTCCCTCTGGGTATGAAATGAGGAGGGATAGAAGGGTCGAAACCATGGCTGCTTGGACAGTCAGGGCTTGGAGCAAGGGTGCAGAACATTCCCTCTGGGTGTGAAATGAGGAGGAATGGAAGTGTCCAAACCATGGCTGCTTGGAGCAGAGAGGGCTTGGAGCAAGGGGAGGAGGTCAAGTTGTCAAGTGCAGCTGCTCCAGCTCAGGGCCTGGAGCCAGAGCTTGCCTCCTCACCCCAGTGCTGCACCCCAGGCATCCTCTCTGCCTCATGGACGAGGATCTGAGGTGACCCCACATCTAGAACCAGGGCTGAGGTGGGGGTTACTGGAAGCATTTCCATGCCAGGAGTGCCTGGGTTTGCTTTTCCTGGGCATTTTTTGCACATTATTCATGCAGAGAGTTTCACTGGCAGCCAAGGGCAGGATCCTTTCTTTGGGTAAAGCAGCAGGGTTTTGGTGTTGTGGGAGCATCTCTGCAGGGATCCACTGAGCTTCCTCATCCACCCTGGTGTGGGATTGTTGGTGGAAAAGAAAAACAAAGAATCACAGAAGTGTTGTGGTTGGGAAAGACCTTTCAGGTCATCAGGTCAGCTAGCATCTACCAGGTCTGGTGCTAAGCCATGGCCCTCAGCACCACATCTCTGCCTCTTCGAAACACCTCCAGGGATGGGGATCCAACCACCTCCCCGGGCAGCCTCTGCCAGGCTCTGAGAACCTTTCAGTGAAGAAGTTTCATCTGATGTCCAACCTAAATTCCTCCTGGTGTACCTTGAGGCCATTTCTCCTCATCCTATCACTTGCTACTAGGGACAAGAGACCAACCCCACCTCACTGCAGCCTCCTTTCTGGGAGTTGTAGGCAGACTCTGTACCACTGGTTGGAAGAGTGTCCTCTGAGGAGTGGAGAGGGGCTGCAGGCAGAGCTCTGCTCAGCCAGTGTGGCAGCCAAGCTGCGCTTGCTCTGCTCCCTCCCACCGTGCCCAGCAGCATGCCCAGCACCCACAGCCAGCAGCCCTCCTGCTCTCCAGCTGAAGCTGGGAGATCATCAAAGCCCTCAAAGCTTCCCTGTGTGCATGAGGCAGAAGCAGAGGCTTGGTGCCTGGGTTCCTGGAGCATGCTGTGCCCTGCAGGGGCTCTCACCGCAGCCCTTGCTCTGCGCGCAGCCTGGTTACAAACCTGCCGTGCAGGGGAAGCTGCTGCCTCTAATTGAGCTGCCACCAATGCTCCTCAAATGGCCTGGAAAGTGCTGTCTCCTGGGAGCCCTTGGGATGAGTACAAGCTAATGTCATGCTGCAAGGAGCCTTTGCCAGCTGCTCAGCTCCAGTGGCAGAAGCCATGGTGTGCTGGGCTCACAGGAGCTTTTAATTGCTCCTTTACTAGCAGGGCTCCCTGGATGGCACCGTGGGGCTCGGGAGGGGCTCCGGGGTGGGCTGTGAGCTGCTGGGCTCAGTGCAGCCCTGTGTGGAGGATCCCTGCTTCCATCCTGCACAGGCTGTGGACTCCCTGTCCACTTCAGGGGGTTAATTCCTGACCTCTCTGCAGGTTGCTGGGGCTGGGCTCAGAGCTGCTCTGAGCCTGGCTCGTGGGGCTGGGAGTGCCAGGGGGAGCCACGGAGCCAGCACCCTGCAGCCTTCAGCCTCCAGTGGCTGCTCCTAATCCCCAGACTGAGCAGTGTGTCTAAGAGCTGATGTGTCTGGAGGCCTGCAGGGCTGCCCATCTGTGCTGGCTGTTGTGTGTGAAGCTGCAGGTTGTTATCCTCACTTCTTGCAGCCCCTTCCCAGCAGTGCAGGGGCAGAGCCACGCCATGGGCAGCACCAAGCTTTGTTCTGCCTGTCAGCTGTAGCTGTAAATCATCTGTGGCCACAGACATCAGAGGCTCTTGATGAAAACATGCTGCCTGTGAGCACCTCCTCTGTGAGCAGTGGAGAACTGCTAGGAGCCCAGCCATCTCTTTGCTGAGATCTTTCCTCCCCAGTTCCTGTCTTGAATCCTTTTGTTTTCTCTTCTCAGGTCACTTCACCTGGGAGAAATACCTGAAAGAGACCTGTGCCATCCCAGCTCCTGCCCATTGCTTCAAGCAGGTGAGAGGCTGAAACAAGAAAGGCCAGGGGTGATGGTGGTGACCCAGGGGTTCTGTGCCTGGGACAGGCCCCTTTTTGGCAAGGAAGATACTTAAGGATATCAGAGACTTAATCTAAATTTGCTGAAGCAATGATCAAAAGGATACATTGAGGTGCTGCAGATGTTGGAGCAACACAGAGGGGTTTGCTCTCAGCTGCATGTGGATGAGAACAGGAGAATGTTTGCACTCTGCCAAGCACAGGCCCCTGGGAAGCTGTTCTGAGTGAGCTGTGATCCAGCTTTTGATGGATCCTGCCCAGCAAGGAGGTTTTCTGCCAAGCTCAGCCAGCCTGTGTGAGTGGCATAGAAGGGGGCACAGAGGTGTGGGTGCTGGGTACAGGGGCACAGGAGGGAGTCCCACAGGGTGCAGCTGGGGCTGGGTGGAGGGGCAGCAGCACAGAGCAATGGCTGCTGGGTCCTGAGTGGGCTTGGTGCTTCTCCTGAGGGCTAGGCTTGGTTGTCTGCTGATCACAGGATGTCAGGGCTTGGAAGGGACCTAAGAGATGATTGAGTCCAACCCCCCTGCCAGAGCAGGACCATAGAATCCAGCACAGGTCACAGAGGAACCTGGACCTTGAAAGTCTCCAGAGAAGGAGACTCCACAACCGCTCTGGGCAGCCTGTTCCTGTGGTCTGTGACCCTTACAGTAAAGAAGTTCCCCCTTGTGTTGAGGTGGAAGCTCCTGTGCTGCAGTTTACATCTATTACCCCTTGTCCTATCCCAGGGAGCAAGTGAGCAGAGCCTGTCCCCTCCCTCCTGACCCCCAGCCCTCAGATATTGATAGACATTGATCAGATCCCCTCTCAGTCTTCTCATCTGCAGACTAAACAGCCCCAGGGCTCTCAGCCTCTCCTCACCAGGCAGTGCTCCAGGCCCTACAGCATTCTTGTAGCCCTCCACTGGATCCTCTCCAGCAGATCCCTGTCCCTCTTGAACTGGGGAGCCCAGAGCTGGATGCAATATTCCAGGTGAGGTCTCACCAGGGCAGAGTAGAGGGGGAGGAGAACCTCCCTGGATCTGCTGGACACACTCTGCTTCATGCACCCCAGGATCCCATTGGCCTTCTTGGCCACCAAGGCATGTTGCTGTCCCATGCAGAACTTGTTATCCACCAGCACTCCCAGGTCCCTCTCCACAGGGCTGCTCTCCAGCAGATCACCTCACAGTGATGCCAGACTGGTGGTTGGGGCTGACTGAGCTTTCTGTGGTGCCTCGTCCCACGCCGTGCTTGCACAACGCTGTTGGGCTCTGTGCGATGCGCCTGGGGCTACCTGGCCATGGGAGTGCATACCCTGGCACTGCTGGCTCTGACTGGCTCCCTGTCTTATTCCTTGCAGTCATACACTCCACCTGCAAATGAATTCAAGATCAGTATGAAGCTGGAAGCCCAGGACCCCCGGAACACCACCTCCACCTGCATCGCCACCGTGGTGGGGCTGACGGGCGCGCGCCTGCGCCTGCGCCTCGACGGCAGCGACAACAAGAACGACTTCTGGAGGCTGGTGGACTCTGCTGAGATCCAGCCCATAGGCAACTGTGAGAAGAATGGAGGGATGCTGCAGCCTCCTCTGGGTGAGCTGAAGCTCAGCTGTCCAGCACAGTGCCTGCTTTGAACGTGGGGAAGACCCCGAGGGGGTTTGCAGTTCTGCGCTTGGGCCAGAGTCCTGCACGCTGCCCCTGAAGGGGCTACAGGAAGGCTGCAGAGGGACTGTTCCCAAAGGCCTGCAGGCACAGGACAAGATCCCCTCTTGGGGTAGAAGTTTCACAGCCTGAGTGAGCTGCTGCTGGAGCTGCCAGCACTGGCACTGCACAGGGGTCTGTGCCAGGATGGTCACTGCAGGCTGTGCTGAGCAGCAGCAGTGTTGCAGCCAAACAGCTCTTTCCAGCTGCTGCAGGCAGTGAGACATCTCCCTGTGAGGACAGGCTGAGGGAGCTGGACCTTGCAGCATGGAGCAGAGGAGCCTGAGGGCTGCCCTCATTGCTGGGGAAAAGATGTGCAGGGCTGGAGCCAGGCTCTGCTCAGAGATGTCTAAGGACAGCACCAGGGGCACTGGGGGCAAGCTGGAGCAGAGCAGGTGCCAAAGGAACAGAAGGGAAAACTTTGTCCCTGTGAGGGTGCTGGAGGCCTGGAGCAGGCTGCCCAGAGAGGTTGTGGAGTCTGCTCTGGAGACATTCAGATCCCCCCTGGGTGTGTTCTGTGTGCCCTACTCTGGGTGAGCCTGCTCTGGCAGGGGCTTGGACTCCAGGGGTCCCTTCCAACCCCTCACATTCTGTGGTCGCAGAGGTTCTTTGCAGCCACAGTGTGTCCTGTGTCCAGAGGCTCTGCAGGAGGTCAGAGCTGACTCCCCAGCTCGGGTCAGAGGGCGGTGTGGGATCAGCAGCTGTGTTCCCATGGGAGCAGGCCTGTGCTGCTGGATCCAGTGCCCCCCCAGCCTGCAAGGCTCCAGCTCTGCTTCCCTCCCCCAGGCTTCCGCCTGAACGCCTCCTCCTGGCCCATGTTCCTGCTGAAGACTCTGAACGGAGCAGAGATGGCTCCCGTCAGGATCTTTCACAAGGTATGTTCCTGGGCTCTTGCTGCCGTGTCCCCTTCACTGCCCAGCACCAAAAGCACGGCTGGCACCTCCTGTCAGATCCCCTGAGCCTAGAGGAGTGAACACTGCCCAGCTTTGCCATGCTGCTGCTTCTGCAGGACAGACTCTGCCCCCATGCCATGGCAGGGGCAGGATGCAGCCAGAGCTCTGCTAACAAGGGAGGGTGGGGAGGCACTGGAACAGGTTGCCCAGGGAGGCTGTGGCTGTCCCTTCCCTGGAGGTGTTCAAGGCCAGGCTGGATGAGGCCTTGAGCAACCTGGGCTAGTGGGAGGTGTCCCTGCCCATGGCAGGGGGTTGGAACTGGCGGATCTTTAAGGTCCCTTCCAACACAAACCATTCCATGAATGCTTGACACTATGGACAAAGAGCCTTGGGCTTCCCATCTTCAGCACCTGGGAGATGTGCTTGGCTTTCCCTTGGCCTTCAGGTGCTCCTCAGAGTCAGGGAATGTCAGCACCTCTCTGGAATTTGGTCCTGTAGCAGAGCTCATATGGAGTGCAAACAGTGCTGAGGCAGCCCTGCAGCAGGGGTTTGGAGCTGCTGTTCTCCCACCCCTGGTGAAGCCAGATAGGGACAGGAACCAGGCTAGAGGTCTCTGCTGCAGTGTGGGATGGTTGGCATGGGATGGTTGATGTACTGCAAGGTGGTTGGTGTGGGATGGTCGGGGTTGTGTGGGATGGTTGGGGTGCTGTGAGATGGTTGGGGTGGTGTGGGGTGGTTGGGTGCTGTGAGATGGTTGGGGTGCTGTGGGATGGTTGGGGTGGTGTGGGATGGTTGGGGTGCTGTGAGATGGTTGGGGTGGTGTGGGATGGTTGGGGTGCTGTGAGATGGTTGGGGTGGTGTGGCCTCAGTGCAGCTCAGGTAGAAAAGACTAGGATGGATGGTGGTTCTCTCGTGTCTGGCAAAGCTGGAGGTGAGGGAAGGATGCTGGAGAGACACTGTCATGGCTGAGGTGTTCCTGCTGTGAGGTAAGAAGGTGCAGTGTCCTCCAGAGGAGCTTTCCTTCAGGGTTTATTTCTGTGGAGTGGCAGAGCTGTCACAGTGTCTGGGCTGGGCCAGCAGCCAGGTGCTGGCAGAGCAGTCAGCAGTGGACTTTGGTGCCTCCTGATTTAAAGGACCTGTGGCTGTGTAGCAGACCCCTCACTGGGGTTCACACCCAGCCCAATAGGAGCAGGTTCTGCACCAGGAGGGTGCTGGGGCACTGCAACAGGCTGCCCAGGGAGGTGGCTGAGGCTCCATCCCTGGAGGTATTCAAGGTGAGGCTCCGCAGGGCTCTGAGCAGCCTGATCTAGTTGAGGATGCCCCTGCTGGCTGCAGGGCTGTGGGACTGGATGAGCTTTGGAGGTCCCTTCCCACCCAGCCCATTCTGTGGTTGTTCACCTGCTGGTGCAGGTGAGTTTGGTGCTGCAGGGGCCCAGCCCCGCGCTGGGTTTGGCCCTGGCGCAGCCTCTCTGAGCGCATCCTCTCCGCTTCTCCCTGTAGGAGCCACCATCTCCATCCCAAAACTTCTTCAAGACAGGTATGAAGCTGGAGGCAGTGGACAGGAAGAACCCTCACTTCATCTGCCCGGCCACCATTGGGGAGGTGAGAGGCTCTGAGGTGCTCATAACCTTTGATGGCTGGAGAGGTGCCTTCGATTACTGGTGCCGATATGATTCCCGGGACATCTTTCCCGTAGGCTGGTGCTCGCTGACTGGAGATAACCTGCAGCCCCCTGGAACTAAAGGTAAGGCCCTGGGTGCTGCTGAGCTTCTTCCTCTCCACTCATCTCTCAAAGAGCAGTAAGACAGGCAGAGGCTGGCAGTGAGGACCTCTGGGTGCCTTGTCTGGCTTCCCGCTGCTGCTCCGAGTGTGCTGGGGGCACAGCTGGTGGTAGCTCCTAGCAGTGTGGCTGCAGGGTGCTGAGCAGCAGCCAGCTGTGCAGCTGGCAAGGTGAGGGCTCTCAGCGTGGTGCTGAGCAGCCATGCAGCTGGGCAGGGTGAGGATGTCAGCATGGTGCTGAGCAGCAGCCAGCTGGGCAGGGTGAGAGCTCTCAGCGTGGTGCTGAGCAGCCATGCAGCTGGGCAGGGTGAGGGCTGTCAGCATGGTGCTGAGCAGCAGCCAGCTGGGCAGGGTGAGAGCTCTCAGCGTGGTGCTGAGCAGCCATGCAGCTGGGCAGGGTGAGAGCTCTCAGCACGGTGCTGAGCAGCAGCAAGCTGTGCAGCTGTGCAGGGTGAGTGCTCTCAGTACAGTGCTGAGCATCACTGCTGAGCTCTGCTCTTCCAGCAACTGCCTTGGAGCCTTTGGTGTCTTTGGAGCACTCTCCCAGGGCTGTTGGGGGGTCTGTGCTCCATGGGTCCAGGGAGGGGCTGAGAAGTGTTGAGCTGTGGGTCTGCACTCGCTGCACTCTGGCAGTGCCTGGCTCTTCCTGGTGCTGGTGGTGTTTGCCTTGTTCCCAGGGCCCTGTTGTTGGTCTGAGCAGGACTTGCTGCCTTGCAAAGCTCTGAGCTGGTGGAGCTCTGAGGTGTCTCCAGCTCACTGGCACTGCAGGAGTGCTGGGACCAAGGCAGCTCTCGCTGTGCCCCTGCATATCCCTCTGGCTCTGCTGCCTGGCCAGCCCAGCACCTGCCTGCCAGTGAAAGGAGAAGCAGGAAAGCAGCTTTGCAGCTGAAGGGTTCCTTAGCAGAGGTGTTTCTCTGACGAGACTCCAGGCTCAGCTTGTCCTGCCCATCAGGCTGGAGCTTTCCTGCTGTCCCTGAGCTTGTTCTGTCCCCCCTGCTGCTGGGTCATGCCTGGCCTGTGGGCTCCCCTCGGGTGGAGGTGGTTGCTGTTGTGGTTGGGAGGTGAGGGCCAGTCCTTTATCTTGGGTTTCTGATGTGGCCTCTCCCTCTCTTCTGCTCTTGGTTGGTGTCCTGCCCCCTGCTTCAGAGCTGCTGGGGTCCTCCTGGCCACTGCCCAACCTCTGCAGTGCTGCCATGGAGTCAGAGGCTCTTCCCTGCACAAGGGGCTAAAGATGTGCTTGTGCTGGGTGGGAGCCTTCCTGGCACTCAGCTGGAGGTGGGAGGTTTCAGGACAAGGTGGAGGTCACCTTCCCAGGAGGAGAGGGAAGCCCTGTCCAGCACAGGCACCTCTGCTTCTCTCCAGCCTCCCTGTGCCAAGGGCTGGAGCTGGGAGGGAGCAGAGCACCCAGAGGTCATGTCCCATCCCGGGGGTGACTCCATGGTGGCTTGGAGCCATGGTGAGAAGGATTTGCCTCCCACCTTGGCAGGCAGCCCTGGGAGGCTCCCTGGCTCCTATCTGCACTGACCCTGCAGCTCCTGCTCATGGGCAGAAAGAGTGACCCCTCAAAGCCACAGCTGCCCCCCAGGCAGGGCAGTGCTTGTCTCAGGCTGGTGTCCTTGCCCTGTGCCATGTTTGCTGAGTGCTGGGGCAGGAGCAGGGCTGCCAGAAGGAGCCATGGAGAAATTCCCTGGAGCTGGGATCAGCCTTGGCTCTGTGGTATTTCACTTTCCTTCCTCTGGCTCCCCAGACTTTCTGATTTCCACTCTGGCATTCAACCAAGGGAAAGGAGTGCTGGGAACTTCCCTGGGCTGTAATTAAATTCCTCCTCTGTTCCTTGACTCCTCAGCCCTGCTTTGGAGGAGGGTTCAGCACAGTCCTCCCAGGACCTGAGAGTGCTGCTCTTGGCAGGCTTGGAGGATCCTTCACCACAGAGGGATCCTCCTTTCCTTCAGTAAATCTTCCCTGTGTGCCAGCCTGGAGCCTGCAGCACCATGCAGTGGAGTCAGGCAGGTTCCCTCTCCTGGGGAGAATTCCCCTTCCATCAGAGAGGCAGCAGGGGGTGGGTGCTGGCCATGCTTGCACTGCTGTGGCACACCCTGGGCTGAGCCTTGCCCTGAGCTGCTGGGCACCCAGGGCGAGGTTGCTGGGGCAGCTGAGGAGTCCTGTGAGAGATTGGTGCTTCCTGGGGCTGGGAGGGGAGAGGCCTCCTGGGATGAGCTCATGTTGAAGGGAAGCAGAACTTCAAAGAGGCCAAACATGTTTGTGCAATGCTAGAGCTCCATTCAGCTCTGATCTGTCCCTTCTGCTCCTTGGCAGCAGAGGTGCAGGAGTGAGGGGCAGAGGAGTGAGGGGTGCAGGAGTGTGGGGTTGTCTCCCAGGCACATCCCCACTGTGGCTCCAGGGCCTCCCACTCCCACCAGTGTTTGCTGAGCTGGGCCCAGCGGGGCTGGGTGCTGCTGGGGCCTGTCCAGCCACACCAAGGGAGATTTCAGGAGGGCACTGAGTGAAGGGAGGAGAGGGAGGTGAGCTGGGCAGGAGGAGCAGCTCAGCACCAGGTTGGTGATCCCATGGCTGTCAGGATGTGCTGGCACAGCCCTGGAGCTCCTCTGCTCTCCTCTGGAGAGCAGCCAGGCAGAAAGGGACCTGGGGGTACTGGTTGACAGCTGCTGAACATGAGCCAGCAGTGTGCCCAGGAGGCCAAGAAGGCCAATGGCATCCTGGCCTGCATCAGGAACAGTGTGGCCAGCAGGAGCAGGGAAGTCATTGTGTCCTGTGCTCAGCACTGGTTAGGCCACACCTTGAGCACTGTGTCCAATACTCAGTTTGAAGAAAAGATGCTCAGAAGTGTCCAGAGAAGGGCAAGGAGGCTGGGGAGGGGTCTGGAGCACAGCCCTGTGAGGAGAGGCTGAGGGAGCTGGGGTTGCTTAGCCTGGAGAAGAGGAGGCTCAGGGGAGACCTTCTTGCTCCCTACAACTACCTGAAGGGAGGTTGTAGCCAGGAGGGGGTTGGTCTCTTCTCCCAGGCTATCAGCACCAGAACAAGAGGACACAGTCTCAAGCTGTGCCAGGGGAGGTTCAGGCTTGATCTTAGACAGAAGCTCTTCCCAGACAGAGAGATTGCCCTTGGGATGGGCTGCCCAGGGAGGGGGTGAGGTCAGCATCCCTGGAGGTGTTGAGAAGAGCCTGGATGAGGCACTCAGTGCCATGGTCTGGCTGATTAGACAGGGTTGGGTGATTGGTTGGATTCTGTGGTTCTGTGAGTCTGTCTGTGCTGCAGCACAGCCTGGGCTGGGGGTGCAAGTAAGCCTCCTCTGCAGGGAGGTGCAGCTCCCGGGGGTCTGTGCAGGTCCTGGTGCCCCCTGCTCTGCAGCAGCCTGTGCTGGGGGGCATGGAGGGCTCTGCTGGGCTTGCAGAGCAGGGTGAGGCATGGCAGAGCTCATCCTGTGCATCCTCTGCTGCTCCACAGCAGCGTGGCACCTGTGGGGAGGGGGCCTTGTGGCTGTCCCAAAGGAGAGAGGTTGCTGTGGGGGTGCAGGAGGCTTCTCCAGCTCCCCAGCCCTGCCAGGGGGCACTCCTGGGCTTGGCTTCTGGCCAGGAATCCCACATGCAGTGTGCACAACTCCTGTGCCTTCCCACACCTCTTCCACAGGGCTCTTTGACCCTTGAAGGCATCTTCTGGGCTTTTAGGAGTACAAGGTGAGGTGAGCTCCCTGAAAGGGAGTGGGGATGGCAGCTGAGAGCTCTGCTGCAGGTCAGGCTGTGCTGATGGCACTTTCTGCAGCTCCTTTGCACAGGAGGTGCTCAGGACTTCTCTGCTGAGACCCCACCTGGAGCACTGTGTCCAGGTCTGGAGCCTCTGTGCCAGGAAGGATCTGGAGGTGCTGGAAGGTGTCCAGAGAAGGGCCACGAGGATGAGCAGAGGGCTGGAGCTGCTCTGCTCTGAGGACAGACTGAGGGAGTTGGGGCTGTTCAGTCTGGAGAGGAGAAGGCTCCCAAGAGACCTAATTGTGGCCTTCCAGTATCTGAAGGGGGCTCCAAGCAAGCTGGGGGAGGGACTTTTGAGGATGTCAGGGAGTGATAGGACTGGGGGGGATGGAGCAAAGCTAGAGATGGGTAGATTCAGACTGGATGTCAGGAAGAAGTTGTTCCCCATGAGGGTGGTGAGAGCCTGGCACAGGCTGCCCAGGGAGGTGGTGGCAGCCTCCTGCCTGGAGGTGTTTGCAGCCAGGCTGGATGTGGCTGTGAGCAACCTGCTGCAGTGTGAGGTGTCCCTGGCCATGGCAGGGGGTTGGAGCTGGCTGAGCCTTGAGGTCCCTTCCAGCCCTGACAGCTCTGTGAGGCTATGGCTTGTGGGTTCACTCCAGAGCTGTAGAAGCTGCCAAGCTTTGGCTGTTCCTGGGGGAGCTGTTCGCAGCTCTGTTCTTGCTGACCCAGGCAGGCACCTGGAGATGCTGACTGAGAAATGTTCTCTGTCCCAGCCTCATTCAGCTTGCCTGGGGCACCAAGGCCAGGCCCCCTGCAGAGCTGCTGCTGCTGCTGTTGCCAGAGCAGGGTGCTGGCTCCTCGCCCTCAGCTGCGGCAGCGCACAGCCCTGGTGCCAGCACGCCCTGGGTGCACGTTGCCAGCTCCTGGCGTTTCCCAGCAGAAGCCCTGCAGGTGTGTTGGGCAGGGCAGGGATTACCCCATCCCTGTGAGCTGTGTGGTGCTGGATCCAGGGCAGGAGGGGGGTGGTGTTCCTCAAGCTGAGATGAACTTGTGAGGCACCTGAGGAGCAGGCGGCTCTGTGCACTGCGGTGCTCTGAGGTGCAGATGTGAGCTGGGAGAGGAGAGCAGGGAGGGAGTGAAATACACAAATCATCTGCTGGGGCTTGGCCCAGTGGGCAGCTGAGCCCCCCCCAGCTGCTCCCCAACCTCCTCAGTGGGATGGAGGGGGGAATGGGAAGGGTAAAGGTGTGGAAGCTGGTGGGAGATGCAGGCAGTGTGACAGCAAAGCCACAGCTGCACCTTCAGGGAGGGCAGAGCCAGATACCAGCTCACTGCTGCCCAGCACAGCCAGGCTGCAGCAGGCCTGAGCTGACTTGGAAGGCAAATCCAGAGCTCCAGTCAGCCTCCCCTCCCTCCCTCCCTCCCTCTCTCCTCCAGAGTCTCTTCCGGAGCTTGATGCCAGCTGCTCTGGACTGGCCCTTTGGTCAGCTGAAGTCAATGGTGCCTGTGTCCCCCTCCCAGCACCTTGTGTCCCCCTCCCAGCACCTTGTGTCCCCCTCAACATGCTCACTGGTGGGTGGCTGTGTCACCAGCTCTGGGTTGGTCACAGATCCCAGGCCCAGCCCCCTGGGAGCTGTTGTTAAAGTTAACTCCAGCCCAAGCCAGTGAAGTGCTTGAGGAGAACCATTGGCATTTGTTTTGCCTTCTCCCTGCTGGCTGGGCAGCCCCTGGGCAGCCCCCCAGCCTTCACAGCTCCTCAGGTCACATGTTGCTCTGTGACCTTCTCCAGGTGACCCTGCCTTGGCAGGGGGTTGGACTGGATGATCTCCAGGGGTCCCTTCCAACCCTCTGTGATTTCTGGGAGTCTAAAAGTGTCTGGCTGGGGATGTCCTGAGCTGCTGGGCACCAGCTTGGTGGCTCTGCCTGACCATCCTCTGCTGCCAGGCTTGGGAGCAGCTCAAGTGCCCAATGTGGCACTTGCATCTTTACTGGAGCCACCAGGAGAGCAGTTTCCTGCCTAGATGGAGTGTTTGAAACAGCACTGAGAGGCTTCACATAAAGGATTTAGGGCTCCAGGCCTAGTTTCTGCCTGTCAGCAGCAGACAAGTGCCAGCTGTTGGTGACAGGAGCAAGGTCCCTTGTAGGGAAGCTGCTTCTGATGCAGGCAAGTGCTGGAGGAACCAGAATGATGGAGCAGAGCCTTCTCAGAGAGCTCTGCAAGGGCTGTGCAGGGTTAAGGGGATAGCTGTGATCAGAGCAGCTCATGGCAGAGCTGGGCCCATTAGGGAGGGATTTGTCACAGTGAGTGTGGGAGCAAGAGCCTTGCCTCAGCTCCTGGTGGCCTGCTGGCTGCTTGCTTCGTTCTTTCATTTCCTGCCTGGTTTTTGGAGGGGGAGGTGAAGGGAGCTGAGCCCAGCTCTGGCCCTGGCTGTGCTGAGCAGCTGTCTTCCCATGGCACAGGCTTTGGTTCCACCAGGGAAGCTGGTCCTGGACATGCAGCCCCCCTTGCTAGAGAGCTTGGCCCCTGGGGGCTTGCTGTGCTGCTTCTCTTGGGCTTTGGGATTTTCATAACTTCTGAACAGCTTTAAAAGAACAAAAGGTGAAATAAACCTGACCCAGCCTGCAGCCTCCTTGTTGTCTGTGCACTGCTGTGTTGAAGCTGTTCTCTAATGTTCAGCCAGGAAGCTGAAGCTAAAATAAGAGCTCCAGAGAAGATGAGAACCAGCAGGAGCTGTCCTGAGTAGCCTGAATACAGCAGGAGCACAGAACCATTCCCAGCACAGGGCTTTGGAAACCCACTGGGGATGAACTGCCAGGATGTGCTCAGGCAGTGCACTGACTGTGGTGGCTTCTCTTGCCACAGAGGTTCTCCAGCCTCTGATCATCTTTGTGGCCTCCTCTGGATCCTCCTTGCACTGGGAGCCCCAGAGCTGGAGGCAGTGCTGCAGGTGGGGTCTGAGCAGAGCAGAGGGGCAGAATCCCCTCCCTGTGCTGCTGCTCTCCCTGCTCTGGCTGCAGCTCAGCACTCAGCTGCCTGCTGGGCTGCCAGAGACCATTGCTAGCTCCTGGGGAGTTAGTCACCAGCTGACACCCCCAAGGCCTTCTCCTCAAGGCTGCTCTTGAGCCTGGATTTGTGCTTGGGATTGCCCCAACCCAGGTGCAGGACCTTGCACTTGGCCTTGCTGACCTTCATGAGCTTGGCTTGGGCCCAGCTCTGCAGCCTGTGCAGGGGCCCTGCCTGCCCTGTGGGTGTGGTGGTGCTGCCCTGTGGGTGCAGAGCACTTACTTTGTCCCCCCCAGAGGAAAGAAGTTAAGACCTGGGTGTAGGGAGTACATAAATTTGTGTGCTCAGCACTAAACTGGAAATGGCTTTTGCTGAGGGCAACACTTTGGCCATGCCTGCTCTTCACAGGCTGGCTCTGAGCCTCTCGCTCAGCTCTGCACAACAGGGGCTGTGCTGACCCCAGGGCACTCTGCTGGAGGAGGACATTGTGCTGCACACCCCTCAGCTTGCTGTGCTGGGTCTCACAGCACCTTCCCTCTGCCCTGAGGAGCATTTCCCCTGGAAATCATCCACACCTGCTGGGTGAGGAGGGCTGTGGGCTCTGAAGTGCTGCTGGAAGCTGTTAGACAGGAGGAGCTGCTCTGCTCTCTAGCACCCTGAGAGGTGACCTCACAGCTGTTGGTGAAGATGTGCAGGGTGAGTGCCCAGAGGCTGGGGCCAGGCTCTGCTGGGTGATGCCCAGTGCCAGCACAAGCAGCAATGGTGGAAGCTGAGGCAGAGGAAGTTCCATGGAAACAGGAGGGAAATTTTTTTTCACTGTGAGGGTGACAGAGCCCTGGCACAGGCTGCCCAGGGGGTTGTGGAGTGAACATCTCTCTGGAGATGTTCAAAACCTGCCTGGATGTGCTCCTGTGTGACCTGCTCTCGCTGACCCTGCTGTGGCAGGGGTTTGGACTGGATCATCCCTCAAGGTCCCTTCCAGCCCCTAACATTCTGTGACTCTGTGATTCCTGGGTACAGCCTCAGCTGTGTTCCAGAAAAGATTTCACCCAGGTGTGGTTTCTGCCTGAGGCCAGTTGGCAGCCTGGCTTCAGCAAAGGCCTGGCTGAGTGTGGGGGGGGTGTGAGTGGAAAGGCAGCCTTGGTGATGGGGAGGTCTCTGTGGGTTGGGAGTGCTGGTGTCTGAGCCATGTAAGCAGGCCCTGAAGATCCAGAAGAGGGTTTCTGGTTCTAGCTCCTGTAGCACCAGCTGCTGTCCTCAGCTGCTCTGCCTCAGGGGTCCCTGTGTGGCAGGGCTGGGAGGTTCAGCAGTTCTGTGACTGGGCTACACTGGAGGCAGCTCTCTGCCCTGCAGCTGTGGGGGTGCTGCTGGCACCCCTGAGCTGTGCCACAGGGTGCAGTGAGCATCTGGGAGGGTTTGTTGCAGCCCTGGCTGTGCTCCGCGCAGTGACCAGCACGGTTCAGGGCACACAGGAGAGCTGTGCAGGTAAGGTTTGTGCAGAAGGCAGGCAGCTGTTGCTGGGGTCCCTGGGGCTCTCCCCAGACCCTTTTGTTGTGTTCAGTTGTTGGCTGTTTGGTTTTGTTGTAAATCAAGCAAACATAAAAATGCCACAGCTTGTGCCAGGGGCTGTGCAGAGGCATCTGCAGTGCACAGAGCTCAGCCCAGCACATCCAGACAGGGAGATTCACGGAGTCACAGAACTGTCAGGGCTGGAAGGGACCCCAAGGCTCAGCCAGCTCCAACCCCCCTGCATGGCCAGGGACACCTCACACTGCAGCAGGTTGCTCACAGCCACAGCCAGCCTGGCTGCAAACACCTCCAGGCAGGAGGCTTCCACCACCTCCCTGGGCAGCCTGTGCCAGGCTCTCACCACCCTCATGGGCAACAACTTCTTCCTGACATCCAATCTCAATCTCCCCATTTCTATTTTTTCTCCATCCCCCCCCAGTCCTGTCACTCCCTGACACCCTCAAAAGTCCCTCCCCAGCTTTCTTGGAGCCCCCTTCAGATACTGGAAGGCCACAATTAGGTCTCTTGGGAGTCGTCTCTTCTTCAGACTGAACAGCCCCAACTCCCTCAGTCTGTCCTCACAGCAGAGCAGCTCCAGCCCTCTGCTCATCCTGGTGGCCCTTCTCTGGACACCTTCCAGCACCTCCAGATCCTTCCTGGAACAGAGGCTCCAGAACTGGACCCAGAGCTCCAGCTGGGGTCTCAGCAGAGTGGAGCAGAGGGGCAGAATCCCCTCCCTGGCCCTGCTGGCCACACTTCTCTTGCTGCAGCCCAGGCTCTGCTTGGCTCTCTGGGCTGCAAGTGCTGACTGCTGGCTCCTGTTGAGCTTCTCCTCCTCCAGCACCCCCAAGGCCTTTTCTCCAGGGCTGCTCTCCAGCCAGTCCCTGCCCAGCCTGAAGCCTGGGTTCTCTAACAAGTCTCTGTGCCTGCAGGAACCTCACACCTCATGTTCACACTTGTCCTTCAGAGACCCAGGAGCCAGGCAGTGGTTCCCATCTTTGGCTCTTAGCTCAGCAGTGGTCAAGGCTGCATTTCAGGGTGATGTTCCTCACTGCAGCCAAGCTGATCCCATGCCAGGCAGCCCACCCAGGGGCCAGCCCATTGCTCCATGGCTGCCCTGCTGCTGGGTGCTGTGTGACCCAGAGCAAGGCAGCTCAGCCAGCAGGAGACTTTTTGTTGCTCAGTTTTCCATTAACAAGCTGAAATGATTAACCACGAGTCCAGGTCACAGAGTAATGCAAGCTGGGAGGGTTCTTTGGGGGTTACATGACCTAAAGCAGGGAGGTGATGCTTTAGATTGCTCAGAGCTCCTGTGAGCACCAAAGCTGTGGGGCAGAGGCTTTTCACAGTGACAAGCAGCTTCAGTTTCTAAAGAGAGTCCCACTTGGTTATCTGCAAGCTGGGCTCTTCCCAGTGGCTCACCATGGGGGTGAGGACAGTGGTACAGGGAAGAGCAAGGTGAGGACATCCCTGGCAGAGGCCCACTGCAGGGCTGGCAGCAGCACCAGCTGAACAAGGTGAACCTCTGGGCAGTTAAAGGATGTGTGGGCAAAGGTTTGTAGCTGTGAGAGGTGTGCTGGGCACAGCTGCTGCTGAAGCTCAGCTGGGGCTGGCTGGCTGCAGGCAGGGCTGAGAGCTCCATGCTGCTCCTTACTGCAGCAGCCCTGTGCTCCTTGAGCACCTCCTTGGAACTCAGGGCTGCAATCCTGAAGGAATGTTAACAGGCATCTGGCACAAACCTTTTAGGCTTGTGTGGGAAACATCCTGTCACCAGGGGTGGTCAACAGCCAACTGAAGATGAGCCAGCAGTGCCCAGGTGGCCAAGAAGGCCGCAGCATCCTGGCTTGGATCAGCAATGGTGTGGCCAGCAGGCCAGGGCAGTGATGGTGCCCCTGTGCTGGGCACTGCTGAGGCCACACCTTGGAGTCATCCTGGAGTCAGTTCTGGGCCCCTCACTCCAAGAAGGACATTGAGGACTGGAGCAGGTCCAGAGCAGGGCAACAGAGCTGGGGAAGGGTCTGGAGAACAGGGCTGGGGAGGAGCAGCTGAGGGAGCTGGGGGTGTTCAGCCTGGAGGAAAGGAGGCTGAGGGGAGACCTCATTGCTCTCTACAGCTGCATGAGAGGAGGCTGCAGTGAGGTGGGGGTTGGGCTCTGCTCCCTAGTCTTGGGTGACAGGAGAGGAAATGGCCTAAAATTGTGCCAGGGGAGGGTTAAGTTGGAGATGAGTGAAAATGTCTTCCCCAGACAGGTGGTGAATTCCTGGAACAGGCTGCCCAGGGCAGTGGCGAGGTCCCCATCCCTGGAGGAACTGCAAAGCTGTGCAGATGTGGTGCTGAGGGACCTGGTTTAGTGGTGACCTGGCAGTGTTGGGTCAGTGGTTGGACTCCATGATCCTAAAGGTCTCCTCCAGCCTAGCTGGATGCCATTCACTCAGTCTGTGCTTTGCTAGCAGTGAAGGAGTTAACAGAGCTCCCTGGCCCGTCCCTGGAGGGTCTCCTGGCTTGGGGCTCTCTGCTCTCACCTCACAGCCACAGATCTCCAGCCCTTAGGGAAGTGGCCCTGGCTCAGTTTGCTGCTCTGAGCTGTGGGCAGGAAACGATGTCTGTGTGCCCAGGGAATGGATCCCTGCTCCTTGTCATTGCTCATAAACCCTCAGGAAAACCTGGGATCTCCCTTTGTGCACGCCCAGGGGTGCCACCCTTGGGTGCCTGCCAGCCTGGCAGCAGTCTGCTGCTGCACTCTGCTCCCAGCATCTTCCCCTGCAGCAGAAAGCCTCTTGCTCCAAGAGGGAGTCCTTTTCCATCAGCCCACCCATGCTGAGCTCCCAGTGAGGCTGCCAGGCCTGAGGAACAGCACAGCCCAAAGGTCACCACTGTGCATTGCTCACAGCCCACAGGATTGGTTGTTTTGTCCCAGCAGAGCTGTCAGTCTCAAGGTTTGCTGTCTGCTGGGCCTGAGCAGCTCACCTCTAGCCTTCAGCAGGACAAATTGAAGGCATCTGTGGGCAGAGAAAGCAGGAACCTGGGATTGTGATGGGAAGCATGAAGAGATAAGAGGGACTGAGCTGTGCTGGCATCACTCACAGATGAGAGGAGCAGCTCAGCCCATCCCTCTCAGCTGGGCTGTTGCTTAGGGCCAGCAGCAGTAGTTCCTACAGGCAGGGAGGGAGGATGGAGCCTTCCCCTGCAGTTCACTGAAGTGAGGGGATTTCCAGGGCAGCTCTGGCACTGTGACTGCCAGGCAGGTGAAGACTGGCCCCTGCTGCAGGAATGCTCTCGGGGCATCCGGGAGAGCTGTAGTTGCCAGTTCTTTTCAGGAAGGAAGGTGGCTGGAAGCAGGAGCCTTGTGGAGTGCAGCCCCTCCAGGCTAAGCCACAGTGTCCCACAGCTCCAGGGCTGTGCCCACAGCTCCAGGACTGTGCCCAGGGGCAGTGTTTGGTTTTGCTGCCAGCGTGGAGGCCGTGAAGGCTGCAGGGTTTCCCGCATGACACTGTCTAAAGAGGGAGGCTGCTGTGGCTCTGATTCTCACCTGATCTGATTACATTTGCTCTTTCTCTTTCTGTTTCAGTTGTGATTCCAAAGAGCCCTCTGCCTGCCTCTGAAGTGGGCTCGGAGAAGCCAGGCATGCACAGCAGCACGAAGGCTGCTCTGGGGCACCAGCAAGGGCAGAGGCGTCGCAAAGCGGGCAAGAAGCGTGGCCGAGCGACCAAAGCACTCATCCACCACCCCATGCCTACACCCTCCAAGGCAGTGGAGCCTTTGAAATTCCCCAGAAAGAGAGGCCCCAAGCCTGGCAGTAAGGTAAAAGCTGATGCTGGTGCAGGCATGGGTACAGCAGGGGCTGCCAGGGGGTGCTGCATGCTTGTGTCTGGGCATCGCGGGACAGCCCCCGGCCCCCGGCTGCAGCAAGTAAGAGCCCCAAAGGGTGTGTGGGCTGGGAGTGGTTCCTCAGAGGCCAGCCCCAGAGCTGTAGAGAATGTCTGTGTCCTAGAGATCATTTCCATCCAGAAGCTGTGTCCTGGGAGCTGCAGAGCTGGGTGAGCTGTGACGTAGCGTGGCAGATGCTGTGACCCAGAGAGCGTGGTGGCCCTGCAGGGGAGCAAACTCTGCTGTCTGTGGTGTGTGGCTGCTCTGGGCCAGGCAGAGGCGGCAGATCTCAGGCTTGTTGCTTTTTCAGGGCTGTGGTTTATAAAATGCACACAGAGTGAAGTTCTTGTGGCTCCCCATCATCACCATCAGCAGTGTGTCTTGTCCCACAGGGCCTTGTCTGTTGGATGCAGAGGAGAGAGTGAAGTGAGCAGGGGTGGGGAGGGAGAGCAGAGCTAAAAGGAGAAACATCTCCTCTTTTTCTGCAGAGGAAACCTAGGACATTGCTGAACCCAGCACCCACCTCTCCAACAACCAGTACCCCAGAACCAGACACAAGCACTGTGCCCCAGGATGCTGCTACAATCCCCAGCTCTGCCATGCAGGCTCCCACAGGTAAGGGTCTCCAGGGGCATTCCTGGGGAGCTGCAGAGTCAGGAGCTGCAGAAGGCTCCAAGGCTCTGCCCTTGCTGCCTGCTCCTGTGCACAAACACCACTGCAGTCCTATCAAAGCTGGCCTGGTAGAGAGGGAAGGAAAGGGCACTGAGTGCAGAGCTGCTGCTGAGTTCCCTCTGGGTTGGAAACAGTGAAGTCACGGAAAGGTTGCAAGTCCAGGGGCAGTGCAGTGTGTGCAGCACCTCTCCTGAGTCTAGAACCATGCCAGGCACAGCTGCTGCAGCCACAGCCAGGTACAGCAGCTCAGCAACAATGCCCTGTCCAGCCAGGGAACCCAGGCAGAGAGGGGCAGGAGGGAGCAGGGGTGGAGAGGCAGTGTATGCTCTGCTGTGGCTGGGAGGTAGCAGCAGATGAATCCAGGCAGGAAGGTCTAAAGCAAAGCTGCATTCTCTGTGTTGGTCAAGCACAGGACATGGGCTGAGCCCTCCATCTACCCAGAGCAGAGCTGGCCAGCAATCAGAGGAACCTAAAGAAGGCTTTTCCCTACGAGGTGGGGAGGAGCTGCACTCCTTCATCTCTTTTGAACATGGTGGCCACCTTAGCTGGCTGGCAGGGAAACCCCTTGGAGCCTGCCTTGGGGAGCCTGAGAGCTGGAAAGAGAGTAGGTGATTGTGAGGCAGGAGGATGTTGGGATGCAGACAGGCAGCTGTGGTGGACTCACCCCTGTGACTGTGACAGGCAGAACCCCAGCAGCTCTCGGGCTGGGCTTCAGGCATCTGTGCCTTGCTTTCTGGAGCCGGTTAATGGCCAACACGTTTCTCCTCTTGGCAGTTTGCATTTACTTGAACAAGAATGGCAGCACTGGGCCTCACCTAGACAAGAAGAAAGTTCAGCAGCTGCCTGACCACTTCGGCCCAGCTCGAGCCTCTGTAGTGCTGCAGCAGGCAGTGCAGGCCTGCATCGACTGCGCCTACCACCAGAAAACTGTCTTCTCCTTCCTGAAGCAGGGCCACGGGGGAGAGGTCATCTCAGGTGAGAGCTGGCACACAGCACTTGGCCTTCAGAGGTGTGAGGGCAGGAGGTCGCTGCCCGGGAGATGTCTGTCCCACAGCCTGCTGCAGCCATGGCCCAGGGACAGACAGAAGATTTCTGTCTTCTCTTTCCTGTCAAACACCTGTGGCAGCAAAGCAACGGCTGGGGGCTGGCCCAGAGCAGGGCAGGTCAGGCAGAGCTGCTGGGGCGGGCAGCCGGAGCAGGGCAGCTCAGGCAGAGCTGCTGGGGCGGGCAGCCGGAGCAGGGCAGCTCAGGCAGAGCTGCTGGGGCGGGCAGCCAGAGCAGGGCAGCTCAGGCAGAGCTGCTGGGGGCTGGCCCAGAGCAGAGCAGCTCAGGCAGAGCTGCTGGGGCGGGCAGCCGGAGCAGGGCAGCTCAGGCAGAGCTGCTGGGGCAGGCAGCCTGCAGCCCTGGGCCCAGCCCTTCGGCCCCAGCATTGCCCCAGCCCCCAGGAGCAGGCAGGCCCCGAGGGACTACAGAACTCCTGCTGGAAGGACAAGGATGCCCCGGTGTTAGCTTTGCCTTTAAGGCCGCCCCTGCCCGGTGCTGGAGCACAGCCCCTGCCCTGGCAGCGGCAGGCTGGTTGTGGCCTGTCCCGGGGCAGGCAGTGGCTGCCGGCTGGCTGTGGAGCGGCGGTGCCGAGCTCCAGAAGCTGGCAGCGCAGCCCTGGGCGTCGGCTCTGCCTCGGCTGGGGGTTTACGTGTTGGGCTCTGTTTGTTTCTGTCTCCAGCTGTGTTTGATCGGGAACAGCACACTCTGAACCTGCCAGCAGTGAACAGTATCAGCTACGTGCTGCGCTTCCTGGAGAAGCTGTGCCACAACCTGCGCAGCGACAACCTCTTCGGGAACCAGCCCTTCGCCCACCCCTGCCACATGCAGCGCCCGCACCAGTGCGACCACGACAGGTACCTACCAGGTAGGAGCTGGGGCGGGGGAGGCCTTGTGGGGCCCCAGGTGCTCCGTGTCCTAGCCCAGGTGTTGCCTTCGGCGGGGGAGGCGGGCTGCCTCCGGAGCCCTCTCCGCGGGGCTCCTTGCGTCACAGCCGCTGGTGCCCCCGGGGCTCCGGCTGTGCGGGATTCCAGTTGCTGTGCTTGCTGCCTGTCGCTCTGGTTCCCATCTCTGCCTGCAGCTCATCTGTGCTGTCTCCTTGTCCTCCCTCCTTTCCTTGTCCCCCAGCCCTTCCTGCTTCCTGTAATGCGATTATGGTGACTTCACCCGCTTAGGAATCCAGGTGGAAGCCTGCGTGAGAGGTAGAGGAGTGCTGAGGTGCAGCAGGCAGAGTGCCATCAGCGGTGGAGCCCCAGGCCAGCAGAGGAGTTTCTGCAGCGGCCGCGGCTCTGCGGCCAGCCCGGCGCCGCCAGGCCCCAGCCGGCCGGGGTGGTGCCGCGCTGCAGCCGTAGGTGGCTGAGTTCTTCCTGGCGTGGCTTCTCTCCCTGCACTGTGCTGAAGCAGCACAGCCCTGGCAAGATTGTTCATGCCGTGGTGCAGACCACCGGGCTGCAGAATTGCTCTTGGAAAAGAAGAGGCCCAGCCGCTTTCCCCACGCTGCTGGGCAGTGGAGCTGCCTGCCAGGGCTGGCTGGGGGGCTCAGGAGGAGCTGCCGTGGTAGGAATGCCAGCCAGGGAGAGGGTAGAGCTTCCTGCACCCTCTAAAGGAAGTTGAGAAGTGCATTGTGCTGGTTTGCTCTCCTCCCTTGCTTCCTCCACTACCTTTCCTCTCTCCAAGCCAGCAGCAAGCTGTGGTAGCATCTGAGGTCTTTCCAAAGGGAATCCTTTGGCCAATCGTGGCTCTGCTGAGGAAAGCAGGAATTCCTGATGGGAACTGAGAGGCACTTGGGAAGGACTGGATAAGGAAAAGCTGCTAAGCATGATGCTTGGGAGCAGCAGCCCCAGGGCACTGTGCTGCATGGTGTCTCACAAGGCTCCCGTGCTTGGGGAAGGGATTCACAAGAGATGAGGAGGGTCTCAGAGTGACTGCCCTCAGCTTCCTCCATGGCTGATCACCTCCAGGCTGGGTCTGTGCACAGCCATGCTGGAGCTAGCAGTGCCAGGAGCAGGCACCTGTGCTGTGCTGGAGGAAGTGGGTTGGTTGCTGGAGCAGCATGTCTGGTTACAGGGATGAGAGGTTAGCCCTCTGGGGAGCCCTCACCCTGCTGTGGTGAGGCAGGGCAAAGCCAGAATGGGAAGGAGAGGATAACAGGGTCTGGGCATGGCAGCAGGCTTGGATGGAGAGGGTCCTGTAGCACACCTGTGGTATCCAGCCCCCATGAGAGGTCAGTGGTGGCTGTGCTAAGAGCTGGGCTGCCTGGCAGGGGAGAAAAGTCAGACTCAGGAAAAGTCAGAGCATGGTGCTGAGCCCTGCCCATCCTGATGCTGAGCCCTGCCCATCCTGATCTCTCCTTCTGAGTGTCTTCAGGGATCACAGACAGGTTAAGCACAGCCCAGGGCAGTGGGAGCCCTTTGGGCATCAGTGGGCACCTGGTCATCTAACACCTTCCTCAAGCACCTGGAAGAAGACATTGGACATTGTTAGCCACAGATGGCAGTGGCCTCTGGCCAGGGCCCAAGAGCAGTACTCAAGGGGTTAGGGCTGGCAGAGTGAGGTGCAGCTGTGCCGCTCAGACCACACCAAGTGTCCAGGCTGCCCTGGGCTCCCCTTCAGCTGCCTGTGTCCTGCCTTGGTCCCTCTGCAGTACAGCTGCTTGTGTGCCTGACTGGGGCTGGGGGTTCCAGCAGAGGTCAAACCTTCTCTGGCTAGAGCTGGGAACTGCTCTCATTCCTAGATGCTGTGGAGAGTTCATCTGTGTGCTTGAGGCAGGAGAAGGAAAGTCTGCAGCAGCCCTTAGGCCAGCTGCATCCTGGCCTTCTGCCTTGCTCAGGCATGATCCTGGAATCAGGGGAAGTAGATCCAGTTGTCCAGCAGGGGACTGTGGACTTGCAAGCAAACAGGAAGTTGACTGCAGGTCTGGAACAGGCAGGGGCTGTGAAAGGTCAACAGGTAGATCTCACCTGGAACCGTCTGAAGACACAGGGCTGGAGGACCTTTGGACCTGGCCCCACAGCATTTGGAGTTGCTTTAATTAGCCCTGGACTTGGGGATTTTGTGTCTCCACTACAGGCTGCTCCAAGCTGTTCAGCTGAACCTCTGCCTGTGTTTGTTCTTGGGCAGCTTGGTGTCCCTGCCTCCTTGTCTCAGCATTGCCCTTTAGCTCCCTTTAGGGAGTAGTTAGAGAGCAGCTGCACCCTTCAGAGGAGCTCACCTTTGGCTGCTCTGTAGGACAGGCTCCCTGCTCTCCTCCTTAAGGGTTGGCTTCAGTTCATCTTGCTGAGGTGAGCAGGGTGGCACCCAGCACTCTGGGGAAGAGCTGATGGGGACCTGGTGCCACAGCACTGGCACCACCACCTTCACAAGAAATGGCTGTGGAAGGCACTTTTCATTGTGGTGCCCTCATAGGTGGGGATGGCTAACCTGTCCTGGTCACAACTCTTGTTCTTACACCTTGTTCTGTCAGCTGCAGCTCCTGGGCCAGTGCTGCCAGTGCTGCCAGTGCACATTGGTGCACTACTGCTGGGTTTCCTCCCTTTTGGGAGGAAATACATCCCCTTCTGGATGTATTTTCATTTCTGGCCTGATGTGGGAGGCCAGCAGCAGCTGTCAGCACTGAATCCTTAAAATGTGTGTCAGTGCTTAATACAAACATGAAAGGAACCTGGGCTCAAGAATGAGCCCCAAGAGAACTCCTTGGCAAGTGCCCTCCAAGCTGATGCTCTTGCTCAGTGCCCTGCCACTGCTGCTCCCTACAAGCAGGTAACAAGGCTCTGGGAATCCCAGAGTCACAGGATGGAAGGGCCTGGAAGGGAGCTCTGGAGATCATCCAGTCCAAACCCCCTGCCAGAGCAGGGTCACCCAGGGTCAGGTCACCCAGCAACACATCCAGGGGGGTCTTGAAAGTCACCTGAGAAGGAGACTCCACAACCTCTCTGGGCAACCTGCTCCAGGCCTCCAGCACCCTCACACCAAAGAAGTTTCTCCTCATGTTGAGGTGGAACCTCCTGGCTTCCAGCTTATACCTGTTGTTCCTTGTCCTGTCACTGGGCACCACCAAATAGAGCCTGGCCCCTTCATCCTGACCCCCAGCCCTCAAATATTGATAGACATTGATCAGATCCCCTTCCAGCCTTCTCCTCTGCAGACTGAGCAGCCCCAGGGCTCTCAGCCTCTCTTCGTGGCAGAGATGTTTCAGTCCCTTCAGCATCCTTGTAGCTCTCTGTGGGACTCTCTCCAGCAGATCCCTGCCTCTCCAGGACTGGAGAGCCCAGAATGGGACACAGCATTCCAGGTGTGGTCTCAGCAGGGCAGAGTAGAGGGGGAGGAGAAGCTCCCCAGCCCTGCTGGCCACACTGCTGAATGCAGCCCAGGACAGCATTGGCTCTCTTGGCCACAAGGGCACATTGCTGGCCCGTGCAGAGCTTGCTGTCCACCAGCACTCCAAGGTCTTTCTCCATGGAGCTGCTCCAGTTCCAAACCATTGCCTCCCATCCTACCCCCACAGCCCCTTCTGAACAGTCCCTCCCCAGCCTGCCTGCAGGTCCCCTGCAGATACTGGAAGGCTGCTCTGAGGTCTTCCTGGAGCCTTCTCTTCTCCAGGCTGAACAGCCCCAACTCTCTCAGCCTGTCCTCACATGGGAGGTTCTCCAGCCCTCTGATCATCCTTGTGGCCTCCTCTGGACCCTCTCATCAGCTCCAGGTCCCTCTTGTGCTGGGGACATATCTGGACCTAGCACTGCAGGTGAGGTCTCCCCAGAGCAGAGCAGAGGGGCAGGATCCCTCTCTCCATCTCTGGCCACCCTGCTTTGGATGCAGCCCAGGCTGCCCTTGGCCTTCTGTGCTGCCAGTGCCCACTGCTGGCTCCTGCCCAGCTTTGATCTGCTGCTCTCAGCATCCTTCTCACAGTGAACATTTCTGCACCTGGATTTGGGGTCCTTCCCTCACTGCTCACTCACCATGTTCAGGGCACTCCAGGTGCTTCCCTCTCTTCCCTGTGGTGCCTGCTGAGTGCAGCTCTGTGTTATTGCTCCATTGCTTCACTTTCTTCTTGTTCCTCCTTTCAAATCAGAGACCCTGACTACTGCAGATCTGCTTTTGGTTTGGCCTTCCATTCATTTCCCCTGACCTGACTCCTCCTTCCCTGGGTTGTGTTCTGCAGCTGACCTCCTATGTTTGCATTGCTTTTAGACTCAGCCAGTCTTAAAAGCAGCCCAACCCCACACCTGACAAAACCTTCTCAAAGCTTCACCTTTTGGTTTGCTCCCAGGACTTTTGGAGCTATCCAGAGACATTTCCAAGGGCATTTGTTTCCCAGCCTTGCCTGGGCACTGGAGCTTTGTCACAGGGATGTGTCCTCAGGACAGTTTGTCCTTCTAATGTGACAGAGGGTTTGGATCAGGGTCAGGTGGAGTCCCAGGGCCTCAGCACAGGCAGCTTTTCATAGACTCACAGAACTGTTTGGGCTGGAAAAGCCCTCAGAGAGCATTGAATCCAACCATCAACCCAACACCACCATGGCCCCAAGCGCCATGGCCTCCCTCCAGAAGGATGGGGACTCCCCAGGCAGCCTGTGCCAATCCCTGACCACTCTTGCAGCAAAGAAAGTTGTCCTCCTCTCCAACCTAACCTTCCCCTGGCACAATTTCAGGCCTTTCCCTCTCGTTGTTTCAGCTGCTGGCAGGCAGCAGAGGCCTCCCTCCCTTCCCCAGGGGGCTCTGGCCCGGCAGGGACTCTCCCCTTGCTTCGTGTTTCTCTTTCGTTATCCAGGTTGTGCCCAGGCGATGCCTCCCCCTCCCTGTCCCTTCGTTTCTCTGTTGGCTGTGATGCATCTCCTGTGGTTTCTGGTCCCAGTCACCCCACATTGTATTTGTCCCCCCTCAGCACCTGTTCCTACCCCTGCTCCTGGGGCTGCTCCATGCTGTGCTCCTGGCATTTGTCAGCCCTTCCACCCCTGCTCCCTGCACGCCGTGGCCGCTGCAGCTCACAGGGCACCCGAGCTGGGCCAGCTGCAGGGGCCAGCTGGGAGCTCTGGTGGCCTGCATGGCCAGGCAGGGCTGGTGGGTGAGCTCTCCATGGCTTCCAGCTGACCATGCCATGTCCAGATGGGTCTTGTCCTGGCACCCAGGGGCGGCTTGCCTGCTGCCATCCCCATCGTGTGAGCACTTCCATTCTGTGTCCATCCACCCTGACCCTGCTTGTGCAGCCCTTGGCCAGCTGCACAGAGGAATCTCACACCACCTCAGCTGCTTCCTGCAGAGAGCCCAGTGGCTGGGAAGCATTTGGGGAGGAGCAGCAGCAGCAGCTGGGGCACTTGGGGGTCCCTCTGGGGCAAGGTTGAGAGCTTGAGCACGTTTCATGAGGTGCAGCGGACGGCACCAGGGGCTGTCTGCAGGGCACCCAAGGGTTCCCTGTGCCTGGAAGGGGAAGAGTGGGGAGGAGCAGGATGAGCCAAGGGGGAGAAGGAGGAGCCATGGAATGGAGCCAGTGAGAGGTGATATTTGAGGTGCAGCACAGCAAAACGTGGCCCAGGTCCTTGGCTGGGTTGCTCTGCTGGCTTCAGCCTGCCGAGCACTGAGGTGTGCTGGGTGCCCTTTAAACAGGCTGCCCCCAGGCTGGTGACGCAGGGGAGGCTGGAGTGACTCTGGCAGGGCTGGAGTCACCAGCAGGGCTGCACTCTAAAGAGGGCTTCTTCTCTTTTCCTAGACAGAAGCAGCTCCTTAGACGTCTCTCAGCAGGGACCAGGCCGGGGGGCCAAGCGCTATTGCCAGGAGTCCCCTCCCTACAGTGCTCCTCTCTCCCCCAAGTTACCAAAGAATGACCGGCACCCCTTGGAAGGTGAGCACTCTGCCCTCTGCCCAAAGCTGCCCCTTCACACAGGCCTCTGCTGGGCACGGCAGGGCCGGGCCTGCCCTGCCAGCCCTGCTCCAGCGGGCTGCCGCGCTCCCTCTCTGCCGTGGGGTGGCGCTCGGTGTGCTGCAGAGGCAGGAGGAAGCCGCTCGGTGCCGAGGCAGAGTCTGCAGGGGGCTGCGTGAGGCATGTGGAGCACAGGGAGGCTTCACAGAGTGACAGCATGGTGGGGTTGGAAGGCACCCCCAGAGATCATCCAGCCCAAGCCCCTGTCAGAGCAGGGGCACCCGGGGCAGGGCACACAGGAACACATCCAGGTGGGGCTGGAACGTCTCCAGAGGAGACTCCGCCAGCTCTCTGGGCAGCCTGCTCCAGGGCTCTGCCACCCTCGGAGAAGTTCCTCCTCATGCTTAGATGGAACTTCCTCTGTGCAGGTTTATGCCTTTTGCCTCTTGTCCTGTCCCTGGGGACCACTGAGGAGAGCCTGCCCCCATCCTCCTGGCTCCCACCCTCAGATGTTTGTAAGCATTGATCAGATCCCCTCAGCCTCCTGCAGGCTAACCACCCCCAGCTCTCTCAGCCTTTCCCCACATCAGAGCTCTTCCAGTGTCCCTCAGCATCTCAGTCCTGTGCTAGGCTCCCTCCAGTAGCTCTCTGTCCTTCTTGTGCTGGGCAGCCTTCCAGCCCCAGCAGCCATCATCTAACACCACATCCTCTGGGGTTCCTCACCCACACTTGAGCTCTGTGTGGTATCAGCCACCACAGAACTGCCTGCTTGCTTCAGTCCATCTTCCCCAGGCTTTCCCATGGTGGTTTGCTGCAGTGTGTTGGACAGATGCTGATGTGCAGCTGGACAGGCAGGAACCTGCTGCCCTTGCCCAGGATCTCATCTTGTCCTCCCTAAAGAGCAGGGAGGCTCTCAGGAGCTTGTGCTCCACCAGCTCACCCAGATCAGCCCTGGCCTGCATCACTGCTGCAGGGGAACTGTGCCAGGCCTCACAAGCAGCTGCAGAAATGTCCTCTTTGCTGTGTGGTCCATGGGCAGCTGGCAGATTTCCAGGGGGCCCAGGGGGCTGGAGGACTTCCCAAGCCTCAGCAGGAGTCTTCTGTGACTACTCTTCCACCTCCCCCTTCCTTTTGAACCTCAGACACCCAATAATGCCACCTGGAGACATAACCTCGCTGAAGCCTTTTAATGCATCGATGGTGGAGTCTGCCAGGTGTTAGTCTGAACCCTCTGCCATGTTCCTGGGAAGCTGCTAGAGGCTCTTGGCCAGGCCATGCTTCAGTGGCCCTGTGCTCTGCTGCTGTCCCTGTCCCTTCCCCTGCTCCTTGCTGAGTTGCTGGGCTTGGGTGGTTGACCCTAGATTGGGGGCACAGCCTCCTGGGGCTGAGCTGTGCCTTCAGCCTGCACCCAGCGCTGTGCCTGTACTCTTCAGCATCACTGAGCTGCACTAAGCTCAGCTGACCTGAGCTTACAGCCCGTGGGGGCCGTCTCTGGGGGCTTTGGTATGGGCATAGGTTCAGCTGCAGGTGTCACACAGCTAAAGCAGCAGGTGACACCTGGGCTGCCTCAGCCATGCCACCACACTGACAAGGCAAAACCAGTTCCCTGAGGCTGTTTCTGACCTCTGGGTGCTCATCCTCGTGGTCTCCTCACTGTCCTCTCATGCATCAACCACTGCACTCAGGTAACCACTAGCAAAGGGGGCCAAAGGAACCCCAGCTCCTGAGCCAAGGCCTCTCCACTCCTCCTCCACCTGCAGGAGGGGCAGGCAGTGCTCAGCCTGCTGCTGGAGCAGTGGTGTGCTCTGGGGGTGCCTTGGTCAGGTGGTGAATGCTGTAACAATCTGCATGGGCAGGGAGGAGAGAAGGCTCTCTGCTGGGCAGTCCCAAGGAGGAACCTGCATTGGGATTGAGCCTTAGCCTGCTTTGGAGTCTGTTCAGTTATCTCTTGGCCTGTGAGTGGGTCACAGAGCCATGGAAGGGCCCAGGTTGGAAGGGACCTCAGAGACCATCCAGTTCCAACCCCCTGCCATGGGCAGGGACACCTCCCACCAGCCCAGGTTGCTCAAGGCCTCATCCAGCCTGGCCTGGAACCCCCCCAGGCAGGAGGCAGCCACAGCCTCCCTGGGCAGCCTGTGCCAGAGTCTCACCACCCTGACGCTCAAGAACTTCCTCTTCAGCTCCAGTCTAACCCTGCTCTGCCTCAGCTTCAGACCATTTCCCCCTCCTGTCTCTAGACTGTCTCATGAGAAGTCTCTCTGCAGCCTTCCTGCAGGATCCCTTCAGGCACTTGAAGGCAGCTCTGAGGTCCTCCCAGAGCCTTCTCTTCTCCAGGCTGCACACCCCCAGCTCCCTCAGCCTGTCCTCACAGCAGAGCTGCTCAGCCCTTGGCTCATCCCTCTGGCATGCCCAGGGCAGTCCAGGCCCTGGTGTGCAAGTGGAGAGCAGTGAGCAGATGGAGTCCTTCCTGTGAGGGTGCTGGGCCTGTTGGGGTGTGAGCTGCCTGCAGCCTTCTCTGCTGCTGGCCCAGGCAGGGGCTGTGCAGGGCAGGGAGTACTGAGCTGCAGTTCCAAATCTCCTCTAGAAGTGAACTTTTGTCCCACAGCTAACAGCCTGCTCCTCCTCCTCGAGGCAATGCCGGCCCAAGCAAGGAGGTTTGCGCCTAGAGGGGTGTATGGGGAGCAGGAGCCTGCAGCAGGCAGCTCTG
>CM026895.1:8244272-8283952 GCA_015227895.2 Colaptes auratus
TCCTCTCCTCTCCCTTTTTTTCCCCCTCCAGGGGAATTCTGCTGTTTTCCTGCTCTGTGTGACACCCTACACCGGCTCCCCCAGCCCTCCCCGCGGTGTCACCCGAGCTGGCACCCTGCAAACTGTCACCTAAAGGTCAATTGCTCTGTTCCAGGGCTGCCAGCAGAGCTTTGCTGCTGACCCTGGAGTCACTGTCCCAAGGCAGAGCGGCTCAGGGGCAGCTCCTGGCAGATGGCAGCTGCTCGCTGCTGCCCTTCCTGCCTCCCCCAGGCGCCTGCTGCCCTCTCAGCACCACCGGATGTGGCCCAAAGGGTGCTGGGCAGGCTGGGAAAGGTTGGGGACAGCCCTGGGGCTCTGTGCAGGCTCCGTGACACTGCTGTGCTTGTATGAATCAGAGCTCTGTCCACATGGGAAAAGAAGTGTTCAGAGCTAGCTGAATGAGGAGTCCCTGCACTGCAGCTCCCTCACCACAGCTCCCATTCAGCCAGACTTGGACAGGCTGAGAGCTGGGCAGGGAGAAATGGAATGAAATTCAACAAGAGCAAGGGGAGAGCCTTGCACCTGGGAAAGAACAACCCCAGGCATCAGTACAGGTTGGGGACTGACCTGCTGGAGAGCAGTGAAGGGGGAAAGGCCCTGGGGGTCCTGGAGGATGGGAGGCTGACCATGAGCCAGCAATGTGCTCTGGTAGCCAAGAAGGCCAAGGGCATCCTGGGGTGGGTTAGAAGGGCTGTAGTTAGTAGGTCGAGAGAGGTTCTCCTGCCCCTCTACTCTGCCCTGCTGAGGCCACATCTGGAATATTGTGTCCAGTTCTGGGCCCCTTCAGGTCAAGAAGGACCTCAGAGAACTGCTTGAGAGAGTCCAGCACAGAGGCACAAAAAAGATGAAGGGAGAGGAACATCTTCCCTTAGGAGGAGAGCCTGAGGGATCTGAGGGCTCTGTAGCTTGGAGCAGAGGAGCCTGAGGGTGACCTCATTGCTGTTGCTAAAGATGTGCAGGGTGAGTGCCCAGAGGCTGGAGCCAGGCTCTGCTGGGTGGTGCCCAATGCCAGCACAAGGGACAGTGGTGGAAGCTGAGGCAGAGGAAGTTCCATGGAAACAGGAGGAAACTTTTTTCACCGTGAGGACAATGGAACACTGGAACAGGCTGCCATGGGGGGGTTGTGGAGTCTCCTTCTCTGGAGATACTCAAACCCAGCCTGGATGTGTTCCTGTGTGATCAGCTCTGGGTGATCCTGCTCTGCCAGCAGGGTTGGACTGAGCAGCTTTTGAGGTCCCTTCCAGCCCCTGACGTTCTGCTGAGCTGCTGTTGATGATCAGAACCTCTGCTGCACCGCGACAGTGGCTGAGCAAGCAATGACGAGAAGGTGCCCATGTCACCATGGGCATGGCTCGTCTTCCAAGTGACTTCTGGGCATGGTTCAGGGCTCTTGCAGAGCAGGTGCTAGCCCTGCTCACAGACTGCAGCTACCCTGGGGTTCTGGAGGCTCAGGGAGCCTAACAGCAAGGTTGTGGAGCATCTGGACCACCTGATCCCATGCCAGCGGTTTGGGAAACGTTTAACTCACTCCCAGAGGCCTGAAAGGGTGCTGGATGTGGGATCTTTAGCACTGACAGGTTTCAAGGCTGCTCTTGTTGTTGACACAAAGCAAAAGATAAGCTGCTTGAAAGGAAGCAGCAGAGCTGAAAACCTGCTGGAGCCAAGGCAAGAATGTGGCACATGAATGAGCTGGGGGCAGACAGATGGCTCAGCTGGCAGGGCAGTGCTTCACTGAAGCTTGGCTTTTGGGACAGGTTTTCACAGGAAGGCTGAGAGCTGAGCCAGCTTCCTCTTCACCACCTCAGCCCTGCTTAGTGCTTCTCTCCTTGTGGCTGAGCAGGAGGTTGTGCTGGGCACAGGCTTGGCAAAGGGCCTCTTGTTTTGGCAGTGTGGCTGAGCCCTAATGGCAGCAATAAACGATGCAGATGCCCAGAAGGCAGCAGTGTCCAGCTGGCTGTGTCTGTTGATCTCTAATTTGCACTCTCAGGCTGTTCTCAAAGCTGCTCTTTAGCTGCTCATCCTGGGGTGCTGCTCACAAGGCTCAGAAGCAGTCCTGGCTGCCCAGTGCCCACTCACCTCTGTGGCAGAGCCGAGGCACAACCTTCCCACAACGTGCAGATCGCTCCCCAGGGTCTGGTTCCTACCTATCTCCCAGCCCAACCACCAGCTGCATGTCTGGAGCCACCATCCAGAGTCTCCCAAGCCCTTAGAGAAGATGACTCTGGGCACCAGTGGTGTTCCTCAGGGCTCAGTGTTGGGACCACTTCTGTCTGTCATCTTTATGATGACCTTGATGAAGACACAGAATGTCAGCAGTAAGCTCATAGATGACACCAAGTTAGGTGGAGAGCTGATCTGCAGCAGGGTAGGGAGGCTCTGCAGAGGGACTTGCATAGATTGGATCCATGGCCAGCATTACCAGGATGAGCTTCAACATAGCCAAGTGCCAGGTCCTGACCTTGGGTCACAGCAACCCCAAGCAAGGCTGCAGGTGTGGGGCAGCGTGGCTGGAAAGCTGCTGGCAGAAAGGGACCTGGGGGCGCTGATGGACAAGCAGCTGAACAGGAGCCAGCAGTGTGCCCAGTGGCCAAGAAAGCCAAAGGCCTCCTGGCTGGGATCAGCAATGCTGTGTCCAGCAGGAGCAGGGAGGGGACTGTCCCCTGGTGCTCAGCTCTGCTGGGGCCACAAGTGTTGTGTTCAGTTTTGGGCACCTCAAGACAAGAGAGATGTGGAGGTGCTGGAGCCAGGGCAGATGAGGGCAAGGAGCTGGGGAAGGGCCTGGAGAATAAACCTGATGAGGAGAGACTGAAGGAGCTGGGGATGGTTAGTTTGGAGAAGAGGAGGCTGAGGGGAGACCTCACTGCTCTCTACAGCTACCTGGAGAGGTTGGTGCTAGTCTCTCCTCACAGGTAATTAGTGATGGAACAAGAGGGAACAGCCTCAAGCTGCCCCTGGGGAGGTTTAGACTGGAACATCTCTGTGATGGAAAATTTTCCCCAGAGTGGTCAGGCACTGGGATGGCTGCACAGGGAGGGGTGGAGTCACCAACCCTGGAGGTGTTCAAAGGTGGTTTGGATGTGGTGCTTGGGGCTATGGTTTAGGGGTCACCCTTGCAGAGCAGGGTTAGTGGTTGGACTTCATGATCCCGAAGGTCATCTCCAACCTGAATGTTTCTGTGGCTCTGTGCCTCCTGCAGAACCAGGAGCTTGACTGGCCACAGCCTTCCACACTGATCCTCAGCCTGCACCTACAGCCTTGGTCTGGAGCAGGCAGGGCAAGCAGACCCTCCACATCAGGAACTGCCATGAGTGGGAAAGGACCACCAGGAGATCAGTGAGCAGAGCACTCTGCTGGGCTTGGGGCAGTGAGAGCTGCCCTGTTAAGGGGTCATGCTGAAATCACACTGGAGGGTCTCCCTTTCCCAGGGGGACAGCCCTGCCTGGCTGGAGTCCAGGACAGGTCCCCAAGACACTTTGCTTAAGCCACATTTCTGAGCTCTGCTTGCCAGTGAGGATGGCACCGAGCCAGCTCAGTGGTGCAGGAAGTGGGGGCAGATCTCACTAGCTCAGGGCATGGCTTTGCTACTCTTGTTGGGACCTGGCTGGAGAGCAGCTCTGGTGTTTGCTGGCCACTGTGCAGACCTGCCCTGCATTCCTGGTTTAATCATCTGTCCTGCTGAGAACACCCAACCCCATGGGCTCCTGACTGAACAGCAGGCTGTGGGTGGCTGAGGAGCTGGGGCACAGAGCCCAGTGGGTTTTCCAGCTGGATCATGGTCTCAGCTTGGACATGGAGATGATTTTGCATGAGGCAGATTCCTGGAGAGCTGCTCACTGCTGTGAGAGCTGCACTTTGGTCATCTCCTGCCCATCAGTCATGAGAGCTAAGGCCTGCTCTCCTCTACACCCACAAGGGCTTAGCTCCTGGCTCCTGAGTCTTGTCTGGGGTGAAGGGGAATTCTGACTGAAATGGCTCAGCAGTGGCAGTCTGAGACTGGGGAGGGACAGGACAAGAAGGGTAAAGACACCCAAATCCAAAAGGGGTTAAAGTGGCTGGAAGCAGGAATGCCAAAGACAGAACTGCTCCTGGCAAGGGCCTGGTGCTGGTGCAAGGGTGCTCAGGAACCTGCTTGTGATGCAGCTCTGCAGACTCCATGCAGCTCCCCACACAGCAGCAGAACTCTGCCCCATGCACTGCTCAGGAATTGGTTTTTGTCTCTATTCAGACCCAAATGTGGCCAACTCACCCTGAGGGCTGTCATAACAATTCCCAACAGGGACATTTGCCTTCTTTTAAAGCAGTCAGTCTGGATTTGTGCTGACACCACTTCCAGTGCCCCACAGCTTGGCTGGCACACTGCTGGGGGCAGGAGCTTGCCAGTTAAGGAGCCAACCCACATCCAGGGTGCAGCATTCCTCAGGAGTGCCCTCCTCCATGGGCACCTCTCAGCACCTTCCCTCCCACCTCCTCCTCATGGCAGCAGAGCAGCCAGAAACGAGGCTCACTCAGGGTCTGGGTACAGGCATGGCTCCAGCATGGGAACTGGGGTGTCTGGGCTCCATCTGAAGAGGTTACACTGAAAGAGAAAAGAAGGAGTTGGCCAGAGGAATGCTTGGGCCAGAGGAATGCTCAGCACAGAGGGATGCTCTGGACAGAGGGATGCTCAGCACAGAGGGATGCTCTGGACAGAGGGATGCTCTGGACAGAGGGATGCTCAGCACAGAGGGATGCTCAGCACAGAGGGATGCTCAGCACAGAGAAACATTGTCCAAGTTGCAAGCTGAAAAGTCTCTGATCCTTTCATTGCCCAGACTGAGGACCTGGCACTAGAGCTTCTCAGCTTCTTCACCCTCCTTCTCCCCTGGATGCAGAGATGTGGGATGTGCTGTCACTGCCTCCCTCCAAGCTGTCTAGACCAGGGTCAAAACAGGGAGTGAGGCACTCCTGGGCCATGTCTCACCTGCCTGATGGGCAAAGCAGAACCAGATGGAGCACTTCTGTGCTCTCCTCTCTGGTGCTTACAGAGTGAGCTGTGTGAGCAGCTCAGGTGGCATTCCCTTCCTCTCAGCCGTGGTCCAGGGGAGGTGAGATGCATCCCTCTTCAGTTCTGGGTTCTGTTGTTTGCTCTTCATGTTGCACTTCACTTTGGGGCACGCTGGTCCTGCTCCTTGGGGCAGGCAGATCTCTCTTTCTCCTTCCATGGTCGAACAAGAGGACTTCTGAGAACCACAGGAGCATGCTGGTGGTGTGTGTGTGTGTGAGGATGGAGGATGGAGCCTTAGGAAAACCACTCACATCCCCCCTGCAGACCTGCAGGCAGAGTTCTGCTGCTGCTGAGCCATTTCAGTGCAAAAGCTGCACGGGGCTGAAGGCAACAAACTGCTCATGGGCCAAGGGAAGAGAGACAGTGGAAATAAACCATAACAAGGAGTGTCCTGGTTCAACAGGAATGGAAGCCTGGTGGCCACAAGGAAGGCAAAGGATGGGGGAATTGGCTGGGGAGCATCTTGTGACCCCAAGCAGGTCAGACACATTCCTGTCACAGCAGACAGAAGTGCCCTGGTGCTGGGCAGGGGATTAGCTGACACCTCCCAGTGTGTCCCAGCCCTGCTCTCTGTCATCCATCCATCTTTTTATGGAGATGCTGTGTAAGCAGCTTGGAATCATTATGCAACTACTACAGCCCTGTCCTCCTCCTGCTGCAGCGCCGAGAGCCAGCGAGCTCCTGCGGGGCAGCCTGGGGATGTTCCTCCAGCGGTGCTGCAGGGCAGGGCTCCAGGCACACACACCCCCGGCGCGGCTCGGGAGCTGTCACTTGCCTGTGCCGTTCGTGAGGCTGGGGCCTGTCATTTAGGGAGCTCTGAGATCTCATCAGCTGCCTCTCACCAACAGGAGCAGCCACAGCCCCGAGCAGATCCAGGACACTTGTTGAACCCCGTGTTCCCTTGCTGAACAGCACCAGGGGGACACTGGGGTTGGGGGCCAAGAGGCAGCAAGGGCAACCAAGATAGGGAAAGGTCTGGAGAACAGGGCTGGGGAGGAGGAGCTGGGGGTGTTCAGCCTGGAGAAGAGGAGCTGAGGGGAGACCTCATTGCTCTCTACAGCTCCCTGAAAGGAGCCTGCAGTGAGGTGGGGGTTGCACTCTTCTCCCAAGTAACAAGTGATGGGAGAAGAGGGAACAACCTGAAATCGTGCCAGGGGAGGGTTAGGGGAGATGAGGAAAAACTTCATTTGCTGCAGGAGTGCTCAGGGATTGGCACAGGGAGGTGGTGCAGTCCCCATCCCTGGGGGTGTTCCAGAAACCTGTGGCCATGGCACCTGGGGCCAGGGTTTGGTGGCTGTGGTGAGGTTGGGTTGATGCTGGACTGGATGATCTCAGAGGGATTTTCCAACTCAAACCATTCTGTGGTGCTGTGACTGAGCAACTGGCCCAGAGCTTCAGCCAGCTGCAGCTGCCCTGTGCCACTGGGATCAGTCCTTGCAAGTCACTGCTCCCTGCTGGGGCTGCCTGCCCTGGCACACCCTGCTGCAGCCTGGCAACGTGGGGGGGGGGTCAGTGCCACACTGCAGGGGCCCGGCCTGGGAGGTCTCCTCGGCCATCAGCTCTCACTGTGATTGCAGGCCCTCGGCAGGGTTTTGGGTCAAGCCAACCAGGGCTTCCAGAAACAGCTTCTGGTAGAAGTGTAAGGGCATTGTGGGCTTGAGATCCCTGCCCTCTGCCTCCAGCCTGGACTGGGGAGCAAGGAAGCTGAACAGATTGTTGTGTCTCAGTGGCCTCAGGGCCAGGACTATTCAAATTGCTGGTGCAGATGTAAGGGCTCTGGCTGCTGGTCAATCTCTGAGCACAGCCCAGGCAGTGATGAGTGGGGTGAGGGAGGGTCAGGGCTCCCCTGCAGGAGCCTTCTCCTTCTGCCCAGCTGGGCATCCGGAGGGCTGCTTTCCACCCGGCTCCTCATCACCTGCTGCAGCAGCCCTGCGGCGTGCCAGGCTTACACAACGCTGTGCTGAAGGAGCAGGCACTAAGGTGTGAGCTTTCCCAGCCCTCCTCTGGACAGCAGACTGCCAGTTCTTAGAATACCTGAGCGCAGAGCTCCTTTCATAACCGCCCTGAGAGTGCATCCTGGGTGCAAGGAGCCGGCGTCCCGGGGCAGTGCCGAGGGAGCCGGGCAGGAGCCGCAGCCCGGGATCAGTTTTCACCTCGCCAGGCTCTTTTTTTGCCCCCTCCCTCTCCCCTTTCATCAGATCACACAACCTCCCAGTGTGACCTTGCGGGAGCAGTGTGGGAGGAGGAAGGCAGGGCACAAGCTGCTCTGGGAGGAGTTCTGCAGGAGGCTCTCCTGGGGCGATGCGGAGACCCCAGAGGTGTGGGGGAGTCAGAGCTGGAGGGAGGAAAGTGAAGACCCCGGGGCCCACGAAGAGCCCAACCCTTGCTGAATGATTTGCCAGCCTCATTCAAAGCCCCTTGCTGGGAAGGGCTGCAAAGTACCTCACAGGACAGCACAGAGGACAGAGGAGCCATGGTCGGTGCAGGGGGGAGCAGAAGGGCTCTGCCCTCCTTCCTGCTGCCCTGGGCTTGCTGTGCAGGCACTGCCCCTCTGCTGCAGGGAGCTGCACATGGCCAGCTGAGAGCCACAAGCTGCCCACTGCTCCTGATCCAGTCACTCACTGCCATGGGGTGAAGGGGGAAGGACTCTGCTGCTGGTCCTAGGTGCCGTCCCTGGGCAGTGATAAACCCAACCCAGCCAGTTCACAGCTTCTTTGTGGTGATTCTGCCCCTTGGCTCTGCTCTGCTCAGACCTCACCTCCAACACTGCCTCCAGTTCTGGTGTCCCCAGCAAAAGGAGGACACAGAGCTGCTGGAGCAAGTCCAGGTGCTGTGAGGCCAGGCTGAGGCAGCTGGGGGTGTGCAGCCTGGAGAGCAGAAGGCTCCAGGGGGACCTCAGAGCTGCCTTCCAGTACCTGAAGGGGTCCTGCAGGAAGGCTGCAGAGAGACTTTTCCTGAGGGTGTCTGGAGACAGGACAAGGAGGAATGGTTTGGAGCTGAGGGAGAAAAGCATGAGACAGGAGCTGAGGAAGAAGTTCTTGAGTGTGAGGGTGATGAGACTCTGGCACAGGCTGCCCAGGGAGGCTGTGGATGCCTCTTGGAGGTATTGAAAGCCAGGTTGGATGAGGCCTTGAGCAACCTGGGCTGGTGGGAGGTGTCCCTGCCCATGGCAGGGAGCTTGGAGTAGAGGAGTTCTGAATCCCCTTCCAGCCTGAGTCATTCTGTGATTCCTGTTTGTGGCCCAGCAGCAGCTGGGGGTGGGCTTTAAAACACATTCCCTGCCCACCTCTGCCTTGGCAGAGAAGGAGCAGCAGAGAAGGGAAGAGGGCTGTGACCTTAGCACAGGGGCTGGGAGTGAATTATGGGCACGTCGAGGATCATGCCCAGGCGAGGAGAACCAGTTCTGCTGCAGAGGAGTGCAGGGTGTGGAGCAGGCTGGAAAACCCCCAGACACAGCAAAGTGATGAAATGAGGCACCAACAGTTTCTTTAAAACACTTGGCACCACTCAGAGGCACAGCAGGTCACAGGCTGTGGGGCATGGGCTGCCCCGGGGAAAGGAGGCAGCCTGCAGGGGACCTGTCCTGGAGCATCCCCCCGCAGAGCCACCAGGGACGCTGAGCAGCAAGCAGAGCCTGGCTGGCTGGGCTGGACCCAACAGGCAGGGCAGGGCTGTGCCCTTTCCTAGTCACCCAACAGCTTGAAGCTGTGGTGTCAGAGCCAGGCCAAACCCTGCGCTGGAAGGGGGCTGCACTGCTCCCCCAGAGCATTTCTGGGCTGCTTGGCCTGAGTCCTTGGTGGCTGTGTTGGGATAGAGTGGCCCAGCAGGGGCTTTTCTCCCTTTGCAGCTACAACCTTAATTGCATTTAACTTCCTTGGCTGTAGTTTTATTTCAGTTTGGCTTTTCATCTTCCTCTGAAACACTGCAGCTCCAGAAACAAACCCAAACCATCATTTCAGGGAGAAAAGAGCAAAAAGCTTTGTGTGTGAAACTTCCCAGCAAGACTGATGACACAGCACAGGCCTGGGCAGGGCAGCCAAGCTTTGCACCCAGCCAGCCATCCTCAGCCTGTCTCAGTTCTTCCAGGACTGACTGCTGAGGCAACCAAGCATCCAGCTCTCAGCTTCTCCAGGGGCTCCACTAGGGCCGCGCAGCTGCTGGGAGGCTGAGGAGGCACCAGCTGGTTGCTTTGGGTCTCTGCAATCAGGGTTTGTGGAGGCAGCAGGACAGGGAGGAGAGGCACAGAGAGCCCAGGAAGCGACTGCCAGAAGTGGCAGCGATTAACATGCAATCAAATGTTTGCCTTCTGCTGCCGAGCAGGGAGTGTGGCTGCGTTCTGCTGAGGCAGCAGGAGTGGCTCTGCTCCCTGAATGAGCAGCTAATGAAAAGCATCTCGAGCAGGAAGCAAGGCTGATGAAGATTACCAGGCTGATGATGAAGATTACCAGGCTGCTGATGAAGATTACCAGGCTGCTTGGATCGCACAGAGTTCAATGGCCCGGGCTGGATCCTCCCGTTTGACACCTGAATTGGCACTGATCAAAGAGGATTTGCTCTGCTCTGCACCAGAGTGGAAAGAGGGGGGTTACCCCACAGTGCCAGGGCTACCTGGCAGCAGGACAAGCCCTTCCCACAGACCAGGACAGGGCAGCTCAAGCAGATCACAGCCCAGGGTGAAATCAGCCTGGCAGCAGCCATTGGTGCTGACTCCAGTCCCACGGCAGCAGACCTGAGGGTTCAGAGCCTCCCACTGTGCCCCTTCCTCCTGTGCCCCCTGTGGGGCTGCCAGCACTGCTGGGATAGATGCAGGAGTGGCTGGACCCACAGCCTCCTCATGTGGGTGCCCCTGTGCCATCTTCCCTCACTCAGCCTCCTCATGTGGGTGCCCCTGTGCCATCTTCCCTCACTCAGCCTCCTCATGTGGGTGCCCCTGTGCCACCTTCCCTCACTCAGCCTCCTCATGTGGGTGCCCCTGTGCCATCTTCCCTCACTCAGCCTCCTCATGTGGGTGCCCCTGTGCCATCTTCCCTCACTCAGCCTCTTCATGTGGGTGTCCCTGTGCCATCTTCCCTTGCTGTCGTTGGCTGCTGGTCCTGGGCAAGCACTGGTCTGTGTGGTGCCCAGCCAGGAAGAGACAGCAGCTCCTGCCCTGCAGAGCACAGACAGTGAAGGAGTCAAGGCAGATGCAGGCTGTGGGGCAGGACCAGGGGCAGGCACTGGCAGGGCAGCCCAGGGTGGTAAAACTCTTCTGGGAGATGTGGGCATGGGATGCTCACCCTGCTCAGCTCTGCTCATCCAGGTGTCTCCAGAGTCACAACTGAGCTGCCAGCACCTGCAGCATGGGCTGTGTGTGCAGCCAGCATGCCTCAGGTGGTGTGATGCAGCTTGGAAAAGCCAGGGCTGGGGTGGGGGACAGAGCAGGGAAGGATATTGGAGATGTTTGCATTTGGAACCTTCATGTGACTCTGGAAATGAGGGGAGATGATATCAAGGTGTCCCAACCTGCCTGGCAGAAACCGAGAAGCCTTTTGCTGTGGGGGAAGGGAGTGGGAAGAGAGCTCAGGAATCACACACAGAGAATGCCAGAGCCCCAGCATGGTCTAGCTTCAAAGGGAGCTCGGGGGATCACCCAGTCCAACCCCCCTGCTCCAGCAGGGCACCCACAGCAGCTTGCCCTGGGGCATGATGGCCAGGGCGGGCTGGAAGCTCTTCAGGAGTCTCCACAACCTCTCTGGGCAGCCTGCTCCAGGCCTCCAGCACCCTCACACCAAAGAAGTTTCCCCTCCTGTTCAGGTGGAACCTCCTGGGTTCCAGTTTGTGCCCTCTGCCCTTGTCCTGTCCCTGGGCACCACTGAGCAGAGTCTGGCCTCAGCCTCTTGCTCTCCTACACTTCAGCTCTTGCTGAGCATTGCTCAGATCCCCCCTGGGGCTGCCCTTCTCCAGGCTCAACAGCCCCAGGGCTCTCAGCCTTTGCTCCTCACAGGGCTGGCTCCATTTGTCTCCCACTTTAATCATCAGTCCTGGGATGTGGGTTCCCAGGAGCAGCTGCTGGCAGGGAGCACTGGGAGCCAGCCAGCAAGGCAGCTGGGACTGCCAAAAGCCTTGTGGGAAGCTGTTGCAGGACAGTGTGGACCAGGGCTGCTCTGGGGCAGAGCAAGTGATGGGGACACAACTCACAGTTTCATAGTTTCAGTTAGGGTTGGAAGGGACCACAAGGATCATCTAGTTCCAACCCCCCTGCCATGGCCAGGGACACTCTACCCTAGATCAGGCTGGACAGAGCTTCACAGCTGGTCTTAAACACCTCGGGACGGGGCCTCAACCACCTCCCTGGACAACCAATTCCAGGCCCATTCATGCCAACAAACACAACCATTCTGTCTTGGGGAACCCTTTGGAATTGAGTAGCAGGACTGTGGAGCCTGGCAGGCTCAGGCCTGTAAGGTGAGGCTGCCTCTGAGTGAGGGCAGAGGGGGAGGTGATGTCAGGGGGGTGCTGGAGCCCACAAGGCTGTTGCCTCTGCTCTGCAGGGTGGTGCCCACTGTCACTTCAACTGCTCTGAGGGGGCAGTCAGTCCCCTCCACGTCTCCCTTCTCCGGGGGGGTGTTCAGTGGTGGACTTTGCTTTGGCACCTTTGCTACTCCCCAGTGTGTCCTTTGGAGGTGGTCTCTGCTCACCCCCAGCTGAAGCAGCGTGGCATGGTGAGGGGAGAATGAGAAGCCCCAGGGAAGTTGTGTCCTGAGAGGGACTCTGATGTCTGGTGAGGACTTGGCTGCCTTTCCCCTGGAAGGATTCAGAAGCCAGCAGCACACTGAGAGCAGCACCTGCCTGGGCACTTCCCATGCCCGGTGCTGCCACTTGGTTGATTCCTGGTACTGTTAACCCCCTGCCTCTCTCCTGCAAAAGGGGAGGTGTTGCTCCATGAAACATGCTCCACCAGAACATCTTCACTGAAACCACCGCCTGCCGTGCTGGCTGCATGCAAAACAGCCTCCGTGTGCAGTCAGCCACACCTGGAAGCTTCACAGTCCCTGGTTAGCAATTCCCTACAGTGCAGGTGTAGGAAGGAGACTCCACCTCACCAAGTGGGAGCTGCTCTGTGGCCTTACAGCCCTGCATGGCTGTGCTGCTCCCAAACCATCTGCAGGGGCTGCCTTGGGGTAGCCAGATGCTAGCAGAGTGCATTGTGCATGGCTGTCCCATTCTCCTCAGAGGGACAAGGTCCTTACCAGACTCTCCAGACTCTTCCACCCCATGGCAGCAAGCAGGTTACAAAACCCTCTCTGTGTACAAACTTGTTTGGAGAGATACTCCCTGCCTCATCCCTTCCTCTGCCTCCAGGGCAGGAGATGTAATCATCCTTGACAGCTGCTTCACACTGCAAACCCTCCTGTGCTGCTCAGCTGTGCTGAAGGTGGGCAAAAGTGCCTTTGCAGGTTGAAGGCTGGCAAGGGGCCATGCATTGTAAAGCTCAGCTCGGGCAGAGCCCCAGAAAGGCTCCTGGAGAACAAGAGCAGGCTTGTCTGCTCAGCCTGACCCTGAGAGCCCAGCAGCAAGAGAGAGGCGGCAGGGCAGAGCTGGAGGCTGGGACAACACCTTCCTGGGGCTGCTCACAGTCACATCTTGTGAGGCAGAGGCAAAGCAACAGTCCCTCCAGTGGCTGGAGAAATGGACATGGGATTTTGTAACACAGGAAGGACCTGGACCTGTTGGAGAGGGTCCAGAGGAGGCCACAAAGGTGATGCGAGGCTGGAGAACCTCCTCTGTGGGGACAGGCTGGGAGAGTTGGAGCTGTTGAGCCTGGAGAAGAGAAGGCTCCAGGGAGACCTCAGAGCATCTTTTCAGTACCTGAAGGGCTCCAGGAGAGCTGGGGAGGGACTCTGAACAAGGGCTGGGAGTGCCAGGATGAGGGACAATGGCTTTGAGCTGGGAGAGGGGAGACTGAGACTGGAGATGAGGAAGAAATTCTCTAGTGTGGGGGTAGGGAACCATTGAACAGGTTGCCCAGGGAGGCTGTGGCTGCCTCCTCCCTGAAGGTGTCCAAGGCCAGGCTGGATGAGGCCTGGGCTGGTGGGAGGTGTTTAAGGTGCCTTCCAACCCAGCCAATTCTGTGGATCTGTGATTAGGTTGATGCTGTGCTCTGGCTAGGACCAGACTGCCAGCTATACAGCAGCTGTGCTTCCTCCTCCTTGCTTACAGGCTAAAACATCACTCCTAAGCATGTTGCTCACCCATGAGCCTTCCTGTGTGCTGCCAGGTGTGCCAGGACCCAGGTCTGGGGGGCTGCAGCAGTGCCCAAGGCAGATTCCACAGCCTGTTTGGGATCTGCTGCCATGTGGCTGCACCAGCAGCCCATAGATGCTCATTGCCTGCCTTGCCCTGCCTGCTGCCTGGCAGTGGCTTCAGTGGCAGCCTGGATGCTCCTGCAGGGACTTGCTGGCTGGTTCTGTCAAATGGGTTCAAGCAGCCTGGGGAAATTGAGCTCACCTGGCTCCAGCTGTGAAGTCCCCAGGCAGCTGGTCTGGGATGACTCTGGCACCCCTTCAGCCAAGGCACACAGACAGAAACTCCTGAGGAGTCTGATGTCAACTGCCAGCTTGTCCCAGAGTGCAGCCCTGGTGAGGCAGCCAGGGTCATGGGACCATTTCAGGTGGAAAAGACCACCTAGGTTGAGTCCAGCCATAAGTGGTGGATGGGCACAGGAAATCCCCTGGCACTGCACAAACCTTCTGAGAACCTTCTGCTTGGCAGCTGAAGTGTGGCCCCAAGCTTTCCATCCCAGGCTCCAGAATGTTCTCCAGACAGCTGCAGTCTCTTGCAGCCTTCATCTTCCCAGCTGGACAGGCCAAGCCCCAGCAGCTCCCTGCTCCCCTTCTCCCACCACCACCACTGCAGCCCTGCTGTGGTCATGCTTCACTGGGCAGACCTGGGCTTGCTGATGTCCTCTCCTCAGGAATCACAGACATATTCAGGCTGGGGTGGTGGGTTGAAAATTCCCTCCCCCAGCAGTGAATCTTGCCAGAGCAGCCCAGCTGGAAGCAAGAGGAGCTGTATGTGCATCTAGAGCTACAGCCTACAATGGAATGCAATCACCATGTACAAAACAGCATTTACAGAGGGCTACAAGGATGTACAACTTATAAACAGCACAAGAACCTCCCTGGCCAAAGCCAGGGGAGCTGCAACAGCTTCTCCCTCCCTGCCTCCTTCCTTATGCCCTGCACACCAAGGGACAAGAGAAAAAGAGCAGAGGGAAGTTGTTGTTGAGAGCAGTCACAGCAAAGCAGTGCAGCCAAGGTCAAGCAGAAGCCAGTGAGAAGAGGTGAAGAGAGAGATGGTTTGTGCAACCAGTTTGAGTCACTTCTCTCCCCAATGGAACTGCTTAGAGCTGTCTTTGTTTCCTTTTGACACCCAGCAGGGATTTATTTACATTCCACTACTTGCTGTCAGACCTGTGGGAAACTTTTAAAGGCATAGCCTAAAACTGCCACAGCTGGAGCAGACCCTCAGGATCACCAAGTCCAAGCACTGCCCCTACTCTGCAAACCTAAACCCTATCCCCAAGCGCCACATCCAAGCCACCTTTGCACACCTCCGGGGCTGGGGACTCAGCCACCTCCCTGTGCAGCCATCCAGTGCCTGGCCACTCTTTAAGTGAAAATTCTTTTCCTGAGGCCATTCCCTCTTGTTCCATCACTAATGACCTGTGAGAAGAGCTCAGCACCATTCTTACTCAGTGGCTCTCACAGCTCTTCCTGCTCGCTGCAGACACTCTGCTGACACTCTGGGGTCACCCAGGCTGCATCATGCTGCTGGGGGAAGGGCTTCTGAAGGACCTCCTGGCCCCTTGGGTGATGTCTGTGTTGCCACTTGGCTGTGCCTTAGTGCAGTGAGCAGCAGGGAGTTCTGGAGCTGTGAGGAGCAGAGGGGTGTGAGGGAGGGGGTGATGCCCTGGCTGCCTCCTGCTACAGTGCCTGGACATGCCTGCCCCCATGTGCAGGCTGCCCAACACCGGGGCTGGTGTTTGGAAGCTCAGACACAGAATCACAGAGCATTAGGGGTTGGAAGGGAGCTCCAGAGATCATCCAGTCCAACCCCCCTGCCAGAGCAGCAGCACCCAGGGGAGTCTGCACAGGAACACATCCAGGTGGGTTTGGAAAGGCTCCAGAGAGGACTCCACAGCCTCTCTGGGCAGCCTGCTCCAGGGCTCCAGCACCCTCACACCAAAGAAGTTGCTCCTCTTGTTGGGCTGAAATCTTCTCTGTTCCAGTTTGTCTCCACTGGTCCTTGGCTTCTTGCTGTGCACCACCCAAAAGAGTTTGGCCCCCTCCACCTGCCCCCCACCCCTCAGGTATCAATGGACATTGATCAGAGGCTGCTAGAACACTGCAACAGGTTGCCCAGGGAGGTGGTTGAGGCTCCATCCCTGGAGGTATTCAAGGTGAGGCTGGACAGGGCTCTGGGCAACCTGACCCAGTGGAGGATGTCCCTGCTGAGTGCAGGGGTTGGACTGGATGAGCTTTGGAAGTCCCTTCCAGCCCAGAGCATTCTGTGAGACTGTGCTCTTAAAAATGGCTCAGCCTGGAAGGAGACTTCCTCCTAATGCCCACAGCTCTCAGAAACATCCCTCTCCTCTCTGTGCCTAGTTGCAAACCTCTCAGTCCATTCATTTGGGCTTCCACCACAGATTTTCTGCAGCTGGCTGGGCTGAGGACTTTATCACACTGCTCTTGAGCATGCAAGTAGGCAGCTCCCACCTTCCTCTTCCCCTGTTCCCAATTGGTGGAACCAAGAGATTGCCTTGGCCCTAGGACATGGAAGGACAGAGATGTCCTGGACATCAGTCAGGGAGCCAGGAGAGGAGGGCATCTTTGAACTCGTGTGAACAAGACAAAAGAGCTCTTATGGAGCCTTCTCAGCCCCTGAGAGGGCTTAGCCAGGTCACCATTCATGAGATCAACCTGCAGCATGTCAGGGCAGGAGAGAGGCAGCTGGGGCTGCTTGGAGAAGCAGGGCTGGGCTGGCACGGGCCTGGGGTGTCTGAGGTTATTCTGTGTGTGCCTGCAGCCAGCAGTGTGGGCTCTCAGAAGACAGATTTGGAAGTGAGACAGGGTAGGGAGGACACAAACAGCCCTGGGCAGCTGGGTGTGTGGGCAGCCATGGACTGGCACTGCCCTGGGCACCTCTCCATTGAGGCACTGGCTTCAAACTAGAGCTGAGCAGATTTAGATTAGATGCAGGAACAGGTCTGCACCAGGAGGCTGCTGGAACACTGCAGCAGGTTGCCCAGGGAGGTGGCTGAGGCCCCATCCCCAGAGGTATTCAAGGTGAGGCTGGACAGGGCTCTGGGCAACCTGATCCAGTGGAGGATGTCCCTGCTGAGGGCAGGGGGTTGGACTGAAGGAGCTCTGGAGGTCCCTTCCAGCCCAGAGCATTGAGTGAGTCTCTGATCTCTCAGGCTGCCACAGGGCTGTAAGTCAAACACCAGGTTCAGCAGTTTGTCAAACAGGTTGTGTTTGACCTGGGGAACTCCTGATGCTCTGCTTGCCTCCATCCATGCCAGGCAGCATCCCAGCTCATCACCACAGGCAAGCTCCAAGCCACCACCACTGCCTGACCATGCACCAAGCACCACAGCAGCAGGGATAGGCCTCAGCAGGGGCTGGGCTGGCACCAGTGGAGATCTTGGGAGTGAAGAAGTGTCCTAGGGGCAGCAATGGATGGGCACAGGAGTCAGCCAGAAGGCCTGCTCTGTGGTGCCCAGGAGTCAGTGCTGTCCAGATGCCCTGTCCTGCCTCTCCAGTGTCACTGTATCCAGTGTCACCTGGCCAGGGGCTGCCATCAAGGGTCTGGCTGCAGCCAGCCCACTCCACTTGTCAACTCCTGGACCCTCTGGCTTTGGCTGTCTTTAGCACCCACTGAGCCACTTCCAGCTTCTCCAGGGTGTCTCCACAGAGTTTAGTGTCAGTGCTCTGTGCTCCTGCTCAGCTCATGGGCCATCTGGTGTGCCAGAGGCAGGCTTCACTCTGCTTAGAGTCTCCCAAGCTGTAGCTTCACTGACCTTGCATTGTCAGAGGGAAGCTCTCCTTGCAGCCACATCTTTTGCTTTCTCATGGGGGCTCCCAAGAACCTCTTTATGTGAGCCCATGCAATGGCAGCCTGCCCAGGGGGTGAGCAGGACTCCATGCCATGACTTCACCCATGGGAGACCTTCACCCACTGGTGCAAAGGGAATGGCACCAAGCTGTGCTGGCAGCACCTCAGCTGGGCTGCCTGTGGCAGCCTGGTCTCCAGGGCTGACCCAAGCCTCCAGGCAGGAGGCAGAGCAGGCTGGTGCAGGCAGTGGTCAGCTGCTGTGGAGCTTGCAGTTGCCTGTGAAGCCCAGGAGGGTTGGGATGCCGTCAGGCTGTCAGCTGATGAGGTTTTCCCTGGCTGCAAGGTTGGCTTAAGGATTTTCCACCCCCTGGCTGCTGGTTCCTGCTGGGTCTTGGTGCCCTCCCTCCTGGGCAGGGTCTCCTCGGACTCCTGACCTCAGGCAGCTCTGTGAGAGTGCTGCCTCCCAAACACCCTTCTGCTGTGAGCATGCCAGCCAGCCAGATTGCCACCCAGCTCCCCAGACAGCTGTATTGACACAGCTCAGGAGGTGGGGGCAGGAATTTCCCAAGCTGCCTTTGCCACTACAGAGCTGCTTGGTGGCACCACACCCTGCAGCCTGGGAACAGAGTCCTTGGAAGGTGGCAACTCAGCCTGGCAGGAGGCTGAGCCTGGTGTGAGAAAGCAGCAGAGCACAAAGGCTTCGTGTGTTCCAGCACCCAGCAAGCTCCAACAACGTTCCATTTGCATTCTCACCACCAAGAGCTGGGAGCCAAGCTGTAAGTGCCATAAAGTCCCTAAATTGGTTAAACAGAAGGAAGAAGAGGAGGGGGGTGAGGGAGGCTGAACTGCTTTGAGGATCCCTCCACGCTCAGGGCTCACCAAAGGCTTCTCCCTGAGAAACAAACATTTTTCTCACTTATTTGCTCCCAAGGTGGCTACTGAAGGGCTCTGGAGTGGGGCTGGGTTCATAAGCTCACACTGCTGGTGCAAAGGAGAAGTTTGACCCAAGGTATGCCAAATGCTTTTGGTTTCCCTCAGGAAAGCGCAGACCAGGCTGGTACTGCAGATGGCAAGTGCCCTCTGAGTGCCCCCAGGGCCCTCCCCTGGAGGAAAGCCACCCAGAGGAGTGTGGAGTCAGGTGGGGTTGGTCTCTTCTCCCTGGTCTCAGGTGATAGAAGGAGAGGAACTGACAGAATCACCTGGGCTGGAAGGGAGCTCCAAAGCTCATCCAGTCCAACCCCCTGCCCTCAGCAGGGACATCTTCCACTGGATCAGGTTGCACAGAGCCTGTCCAGCTTCATCTTGAATGTCTCCAGGGATGGAGCCTCAGCCACCTCCCTGGGCAACCTGTTGCAGTGCTCCAGCAGCCTCCTGGTGCAGAACTTGTTCCTCACATCCAATCTCAATCTGCTCTGCTCTCATCTCACACCGTTGCCTCTCATCCTGTCCCTGCAGGCCTTTGGGAACAGTTCCTCTGCAGCCTTCTTGTAGCCCTTAAGGTCCTGGAAGGCTGCTCTAAGGTCTCCTTGGAGCCTTCTCTTCTCCAGGCTGAGCAGCCCCAACTCTCCCAGCAAAGGTTCTCCACCCTCTGATCATTTTGGTGGCTCTCCTCTGGACCCTCTCCAGCAGCTCCAGGTCCTTCTGGTGTTGTTTGGAGGGCAGCCTACAAGGCTGGCCAGGCCCATCCTGTGCTGCAGCTGGAGCAAAATGATCTCTTTCCTTTTGCTTCTCTTTTAGTTGGTTTCCTCACATTTTTGGGTCAAGGACAACTCAGAACCAGGGAAACAGAAGGTGCAGCATCAGGTGTTCCAGGCCAGGCTGGATGAGGCCTTGAGCAGCCTGGGCTGGTGGGAAGTGTCCCTGCCCATGGCAGGGGCTGGAAGTGGATGACCTTTGAGGTCCCTTCCAGCCCAACCATTCAGTGGCTGTGGGTCTGTGGCAGGCAGTGTGGGTCTGAGGTGCAGGGCAGGAGGGCTGCTTCCCACAGGAGGCTGCAGAGCTCCTGGGTGCTGCACTCAGAGGAGACAGCAGCAGGATTTCATGGCACAGGTGACTACTTCAAGGTCCCTGTCCATCCTAAACCATGCTGGGGGTCTGTTTTAATCCTTTATAGAGAGAAGCAACAGAGGGACATTTCCAGCTTCTTGGGAAGTGGAACTCTGTGTGTTGCACACTGAGAGCTGAACCCAAAGGGAGTTTCTGCAGGCCCTGCCCTGTCCCCCTTGCTCTCGAGGGATTTTTGGTGGTTTTCCCTTTCCTCTTGAGCACAAAACTGCTGCTGCTGACAACATTTTGTACATCTGAAGATGCTGACCTGGCACTCTCTGACCTGATGCCACAGATGAGAGTGTCCAGCTGCAGGGCTGGGGAAAGGAAACCAGAACCAAGAGGAGAAATGTTAAAAGCCACATGGGGAGCAGCAGCAGCCCAGGCAGGGAAACCAACAAGTGCAGGCAGAAGTGATTTGTAGACTCAGAGTCACAGAATGAAGCAGGCTGGAAAAGACCTCAGAGATCATCAAGTCCAACCTATCCCCAACACCATCTGATCTCTACTAAACCATGGCACCAAGCACCCCAGCCAGTCTCTTGCTAAACACCTCCAGGGATGGTGACTCCACCACCTCCCTGGGCAGCACATTCCAAGGGCCAATCTCTCTGTCTGTGAAGAATTTCTTCCTCACATCCAGCCCCAACCTCCCCTGACACAGCTTGAAACTCTGTCCTCTCCTTCTGTGCCTGGGAGAAGAGACCAAGCCCCCCACTGGCTACAACCTCCCTTCAGGCAGCAATAAGGTCTCCCCTGAGCATCTTCCTCTCCAGGCCAAGCAAGGGAGGGGAGGGCTGGAGCCCACTCCAGAGGCTCACAGCTGGTTTTGTCCCCACTGCCTGGGGCCTGCCACCAGAGCTAATAAAATAACACAGCCCCCAGGGAAACAGCTTCCAGGCACCATGGGCTGCAGCAGGGACTCTGCAGCTGCATGGACTTGGCAAAACTGGACTTACCCTGAGTGCTTCTCCTGCTTTGGCTCTGTCATGTGGGCTTTAGAACACATGGGGCTTTTTGGTTGCATCTCAAATCCTGGGTTCAGTTCAGGGCCTCTCAATCCAAGAAGGACATTGAAGGGCTGGAGCAAGTCCAGGGAAGGGCAACAAAGCTGGGGAAGGGTCTGGAGGACAGGGCTGAGGATGAGCAGTTGAGGGAGATGGGGCTGTACAGCCTGAAGAACGGGAGGCTGAGGGGAGACCGCATTGCTCTCTACAGCTCCCTGAAAGGAGGCTGCAGTGAGCTGGGGATTGGGCTCTGCTCCCTAGTCTCAGGTAAGAGAAGGAAAGGAAATGGCCTAAAATTGTGCCAGGAGAGGGTTAGGTTAGAGAGGAGAGAAAATTTCGTTGCTGCAAGAGTGGTCAGGGACTGGCAGAGGCTGCCCAGGGAGGTGGGGGAGTCCCCATCCCTGCAGGTGTTCAAGAGGGGATTGGATGCGGCACTTGGGGCCAGGGTTTAGCAGCCATAACAGGCTGGTGTTGGACTTTGATGATCCTTGAGGTCTTTCCCAGCCTTATGGATTCTGTGATTAGTAACAAAACACTGCAGAAATGAAGGGAAGATTAGGTCACAGGAAATTACTGCAGGTCCTGAATGCTGCAGGGAACTGCCCAGCAGCTTGCTCAGGCAGCTTTAGGAAGGCAATTGGAAACTTGTCAGCAGCACTGGGTGCCTGGGCATTGCTATAAGCCTGCCCCTAAAGGAGCTGGGCCAGGAAAGAAATGCCTGACCCAGGGCTTTACTGCCAAGAATGCTCCCAGCAATGCCCAGCCCCAGCCAGGAGCCCCAGCCAGCACCCGTGGAGGAGATTGGAGCAGTCATCAATCCTTGCCCTAACAACCGGGGGGCCACCAGGCCCCCCGGCCTTTGTTGTCACCACCACCATCACCCAGTGTGCACCAGGGGCACTCACCAGAGACGAGAGGAGGATCCTCAGCCCAGATGGGCTCAGCTTAGGGCTGCTGCCCTTCCTGGGGGGGATTAAATAGGGCAGTGGGTGGGGAGGGCCAAGTGGCCACACCTGGGGTGGGAGGAGACTCCAACAGAGCCCAGGTGCTGTGGGATTTGAGGGGAAAAACAGGGGAAATGGGGCAGGTGAGGGACTTCTAGGCTGTCAGGGAGTGACAGGACTGGGGGGGATGGAAAAATAACTAGAAATGGGTAGCTTCAGGTTGGATATTAGGAAGAAGCTCTTCCCCATGAGGGTGGTGAGAGACTGGCACAGGTTGCCCAGGGAGGTGGTGGAAGCCTCATCCCTGGAGGGTTTTGCAGCCAGGCTGGAGGTGGCTGTGAGCAACCTGCTGCAGTGTGAGGTGTCCCTGGCCATGGCAGGGGGCTTGGAACTGGCTGATCCTTGAGGTCCCTTCCAACCCTGACAGTTCTATGATTCTAAAACAATTTTGCAGTTTAGGCTGGAAGAAATTCTTCCCAGCAAGAGAGATTGGCCTTTGGGATGTGCTGCCCAGGGAGGTGGTGGAGTCCCCATCCCCGGAGGTGTTTAGGAAGAGACTGGCTGGGGTGCTTGGTGCCATGCTTGAGTTGATTAGATGGTGTTGGGTGATAGGTTGGACTCAATGATCCTGAAGGTCTTTTCCAACCTGGTTAATTCTGAGATATTCCCAACAAGCCCACAGGGTGAAGACCTCCCAGGTGCTTTATTAGCTGGAAAAGATCAGGTTGTCAGCAGCACTCTCCTGGGCTCAGCACGGCCCTGAGGAGTACAGCAAATTGCTTTGGTAATATCTGGAAAGAATCACAGAATGGTGGAGGTTGGAAGGGACCTCTGGAGATCAACCAGTCCAACCCCCCTGCCAGAGCAGGGTCACCCAGGGCAGGGCACACAGGAACACATCCAAGGGGGTCCAGAAAGTCTGCAGAGAAGGAGACTGCACAACCTCTCTGGGCAGCCTGCTCCAGGCCTCCAGCACCCTCACACCAAAGAACTTTCTCCTCACGTTCAGGTGGAGCCTCCTGGGTTCCAGTTTGTGTCCATTGCCCCTTGGCCTATCCCAGGACACCACTGGCATGAGCCTGGCCCCTTCTTGCCCCCCACCCTTCAGCTGTTTGTAACCATTGCTCAGATCCCCTCTGGGGCTGCTCCTCTCCAGGCTAACCAGCCCCAGGGCTCTCCTCACACAGATCTTCCAGGCCCTTCAGCATCCTCCTAGCCTCTGCTGGACTCTCTCCAGTAGTTCCCAGTCCCTCTTGAACTGAAGAACCCAGAACTGGACACAACAGTCCCAATGTGGCCACACCAGGGCAGAGAGCAGGGGGAGGAGAGCCTGCCTTGCCCTGCTGGCCACACTCCTCTTGATGCACCCCAGGAGGCCATTTGCCCTCTTGACCACAGGGCACTTTGTTGTCACATGGAGACCTCACTGAAGTGGGAGACACTTTCCCACACAGCTGAGACAACAGAGAGGTGTCTGCTCCACCTCTGAGAGCAGGACTGGGTTAAAGTGTGATGGAGAAAAACAAAGTTCATTGATGGGGTAAAAACCTTTTCCAGTGTCTCCCCACCCTCACTCTAAGGAATTTCTTCCTCATCTCCACTCTCAATCTGCCCTCTCCCAGCTCAAAGCCATTGTCCCTCATCCTGGCACTCCCAGCCTTGTCACAAGTCCCTCCCCAACTCTCCTGGAGCCCCTTGAGGTCCTGGAAGGCTGCTCTAAGGTCACCCTGGAGCCTTCTGAGCAGCCCCAACTCTCTCAGCCTGTCCCCTTAGCAGAGGTTCTCCAACACTATGATCATTTTAGTGGCTCTCCTCTGGACCCTCTCCAGCAGCTCCAGGTCCTTCTTGTGCTGGGGGCACCAGAGATGAGCAGAGCTGTTTGCCCTTTGTCAGGGTGAGCTGTGCTGATTGACAAACCCTCACACTTCTGCTTGCAGAGTCTCAGGCTGGGGAATGCTGTGGAGTTCAGATGTCAACCCTGGGGGCTGGTGGACAGCTCCTGCACCTCCTGGCCCCATTGCCACCAGCTGGGAGACCTCTGACTGGGGACACTGAGACTCCTCCAGGTGCTGGACTTAGGCAGGTTGCTCATAGCAGTGATGCTGATTGACAGCTGTCACTGTCACAGCCCTGGACAGGACTCTCTTTGAGAATGAAATGCAAAAGCCTTTCTGTTTCAGCCTGGTTTAGACTGAAACTAAATTTTCAGCTACCCCAAATAATTCCTCTTCCTAGAAATGGAAACTTCCCAAGCAAGTTTCAATTCCTTTTCCCCAGGAGGTGCCTGCAGACGTGGCAGCTGGTCAGCAGAGTCCAGTTCAGCCCACGGCTGGTCCCAGCCACTCCAGGCTGCCCCGGAATGGGGACCATCAGGGCACAGTCAGAGCTATGTCCAGGCTGCTACAAGCAAGAAATGAAATGTTTGCCTAAAATCCCCTTCCTGGGTTTTCCCTGCCCTGCCTGATACCCATAACAATCAACATGCCTGAAGAGGTGGCCCAGAAGTCATCAGGACCCTGAGCAGTTGTGACAGCACTGAGCGGCTCATCAGGACAGCTGAGCCCCTGAGGCTCTGAGGGGAGAAGAATCACAGAACCATCGAGTTGTCAGGGTTGGAAGGGACCTCAAGGATCAGCCAGTTCCAACCCCCCTGCCATGGGCAGGGACACCTCACACTACAGCAGGTTGCTCACAGCCACAGCCAGCCTGGCCTTAAACACTCCCAGGGATGAGGCTTCCACCACCTCCCTGGGCAACCTGTGCCAGGCTCTCACCACCCTCATGGGGAAGAGCTTCTTCCTAGCATCCAACCTGAAGCTACCCATTTCTAGTTATTTTTCCATCCCCCCCAGTCCTATCCCTCCCTGACAGCCTAGAAGTCCCTCACCTGCCCCATTTCCCCCCTTTTTCCCCTCAAATCCCACAGCACCTGGGCTCTGTTGGAGTCTCCTCCCACCCCAGGTGTGGCCACTTGGCCCTCCCCACCCACTGCCCTATTTAATCCCCCCCAGGAAGGGCAGCAGCCCTAAGCTGAGCCCATCTGGGCTGAGGATCCTCCTCTCGTCTCTGGTGAGTGCCCCTGGTGCACACTGGGTGATGGTGGTGGTGACAACAAAGGCCGGGGGGCCTGGTGGCCCCCCGGTTGTTAGGGCAAGGATTGATGACTGCTCCAATCTCCTCCACGGGTGCTGGCTGGGGCCCCTGGCTGGGGCAGGGCATTGCTGGGAGCATTCTTGGCAGTCAAGCCCTGGGTCAGGCATTTCTTTCATGGCCCAGCTCCTCTAGGGGCAGGCTTCTAGCAATGCCCAGGCACCCAGTGCTGCTGACAAGTTTCCAATTGCCTTCCTAAAGCTGCCTGAGCAAACTGCTGGGCAGTTCCCTGCAGCATTCAGGACCTGCAGTAATTTCCTGTGACCTAATCTTCCCTTCATTTCTTCAGTGTTTTGTTACTAATCACAGAATCCATAAGGCTGGGAAAGACCTCAAGGATCATCAAGTCCAACACCAGCCTGTTATGGCTGCTAAACCCTGGCCCCAAGTGCCACATCCAATCCCCTCTTGAACACCTCCAGGGATGGGGACTCCACCACCTCCCATGGCAGCGCATTCCAATGGCCAACAACTCTCTCTGTGAAGAACTTTCTCCTCACCTCGAGCCTAAGCTTCCCCTGGCACAGCTTGAGACTGTGTCCTCTTGTTCTGGTGCTGCTTGCCTGGGAGAAGAGACCAACCCCCTCCTGGCTACAACCACCCTTCGGGTAGTTGGAGAGAGCAAGAAGGTCTCTCCTGAGCCTCCTCCAGGCTAAGCAACCCCAGCTCCCTCAGCCTCTCCTCGCAGGGCTGTGCTCCAGTCCCCTCCCCAGCCTCATTGCCCTTCCCTGGACACCTTCTGGCATCTCAATGCCCTTCTTAAACTGAGGGGCCCAGAACTGGACACAGGACTCAAGGTGTGGCCTAACCAGTGCTGAGCACAGGGCAGAATGACCTCCCTGCTCCTGCTGGCCACACTATTGCTGACCCAGGCCAGGATGCCACTGGACACCTGGGCACACTGCTGGCTCATGTTCAGCTGCTGTCAACCACTACCCCCATGTCCCTTTCTGCCTGGCTGCCCTCCAGCCCCTCTGACCCCAGCCTGTAGCCCTGCATGGGGCTGTTGTGACCAAAGTGCAGCCCCTGGCACTTGGACTTGTTGAATGCCATCCTGTTGGACTCTGCCCATCTGTGCAGCCTGGCAAGGTCCCTCTGCAGAGCTCTCCTACCCTCAAACAGATCAACTCCTGCTCCCAGCCTGGTGTCATCTGCAAACTTACTGCTGATGGACTCAATCCCCTCATCCAGATCATCAATAAAGATATTGAACAGGGTGGGGGCTCGTTCCAAGCCTACTTCAGCAGGTCCATCTCCTCCTGGTGGCTGTTCAATCTTCACTTGTTTTGCAGCTTGCTGAATGCATCCTTGCAGGGGATGTTGTTGTCTGTCCAGGCTGTGCTTTCCCACAGCCATGAGGTGTTACCCACAGCCAGGCTGGAAGCCAGCAGCCAGCTGAGATGGTTGCTGATAAGGCAGGGATCCAAGGGCTTCCATTCCACCTCTGACTCTGTGGCAAATGACTCTGGGCCTGCCCATGCCCTCCTTAGCCACTGAAAGGACTGAAAAATTAGGTCCTAAGTAAACTTTGGTCATTCACATTGTGGCTGTTGAAATTCAGCCAAGTTTAATCACTACCAAAGCCAAACTCAATCCTGACCAATTAAAACCAATGTTGAGAAGCTATCCAGAGTTACCTTCAGTAGGCAGCTGAACTCTCCTGCCTGTGTGAGCTCACACAACCCCAACACCCTGCACAGTGCCCCCAACTCACACCTCATGCTGGCTGCATCTTCAGAGGGCAGCTGGGGCTGCTCTACTCTATCAGCTGCCAGCACAACCCCAGCCAGGCACCCAGAGGCTCTTTCCTCTTCTCCCCTGGCAGGTGCAGGGAAGGTGGCAGTGAGCTCCTGTCCTGGGCAGGCTGGCAGTGGGTAGTGCCTGCCTGGAACACACTGGTGTGAGCCCACAGCGACCTGGACTCCTGGGCCAGGAGATGCCTTGCTAGGGAGCTGGTGGGGCAGGCTCTGCAAGGCTTTGGTGTCCCTTTCCCAGTCAGCTCTGCAGGGGAGACTTTGCCCTGCACCCTACCAAGCACATTTGTGAACAAGGAAGAGAATGTGGGGGGGATATTGAACCCTCCTGGTGCTCACTGCAGAAGCTCAGCCTGCCTGGGCCACCCTCACAAACACAGATCAGCTGCACTCAGGGGCACACTCTGCCACTGTTTGCCCTGGGGTTGGTGTCTGAGTGACCTCCTGAGCTGCACAACACTGCAGGAGGCTGCAACACCACTGCTGTTCCTGGGTGACATTCCCTCGAAGCCACAGGGCAGCTCTGGGATCTTGGTGTCCTGCAGGGTCTGGGGCAGAGGGGAGAGCTGGGGTTTATTCTCTTGCCAGGCAGCCACCCTTGCTTTCTTCCCTGAGGAGAGGTGACACAGGCACTGAAGGCACTGGTGGCATTTGAAGTCCTTTGTCATGGCATCAGAGTCACAGAACCATTAAAAGACCTCTAAGAGCAGGAGCTGAACATAGATGGGTACAAACTGTGCCCAGCTCTTGCACTGTTCACATGGAACCACAGAATTGTTTGGGTTGGAAGAGCCCTCTGAGATCATCCAGTCCAACATCAGCCCAGCACCACCATGGCCACCAAACCCTGTTCCCAGGTGCCATGGCCACAGGTTTCTTGAACACCTCCAGGGCTGGGGACTCCACCACCTCCCTGGGCAGCCTGTGCCAGTGCCTCCCTGGTTTTGATGTACTTATTTTTTTCCTTTGGCCAATATGAAGCAAGATCCACAGCGAGCAGGCTGGTAAACCACACAGACACCCAACCAGCTGCAGCATGGAGATTACTGCAGCTTGAAGAGCCTCCAGGAGAGCTGGGGAGGGACTTGTGACAAGGGCTGGGAGGGCCAGGACAAGGGACAATGGATCTGAGCTGGGAGAAGGGAGGTTGAGACTGGAGATGAGGAAGAAATCCTTGAGGGCGAGGGTGGGGAGACACTGGGACAGGTTGCCCATGGAGGCTGTGGCTGCCCCCTCCCTGGAGATGTTCAGGACTAGGCTGGATGAGGCCTTGAGCAAGCTGGGCTGGTGGGAGGTGTCCCTGCCCATGGCAGGGGGTTGGAACTGGATGAACTTTGAAGTCCATTCATTCCAACCCATTCCATGCTTCTATGGTTCTACTGAGGTGACAGCTTGGGGGTGCCCCCTCCAGCCCCTGCCATTTGGTTCCACAGGTCCATGCAGGCACAGGCAGCAGCACAGCCTGGATCACAAACCACTACAACCACCTGGGAATGAAAGAGCAGAGAAGTTTGGATCCCTGATGGAACTGAAAGCACTGTTGGGGCCATGCTGAGCCTGCAGTGCCTGAGTTGTGCAGGGTGCTATGGTTCAGCTCTGTGTGTGGCTGCAGGGCAGCAGCAGCCTCTGCCTCTGATTCACATCAAGCCGTGATTCAGAACAGTTGGCCCTGCACCTCTGGTCCTTGCTCACGAATCAGATGTGGGCACTTCTCTAGATGACCAGAGATACCTCCAGGGCAGTGCTGGGAGCTGGTGCCCGCAGCAGGTCAGAGAGGCTGGCCAGGCCAGTTGCTCTCGGCCTGCAATCGGTGCCCACGGAAAGGGGCCAAAAGGAAGGAAGGAAGCCAAGGAGGAAGCCAAGCTCGGGCTGGCAGCAGCTGCGCTGAGGCCAGGCTCGGAGGCAGGGGCACGGTGCCACGGCACAGCCTTTCCCTGTGCCACCAGCAGTGACTCAAACCCAGTGCAGCAGCGGTCAGTGTGCAGCTGGCAGCTGAGGGAGCTGCCCGGGCTGCCTGGAGCTGCGGCCACGCCACGGCAGATGAGGTCATTTCGCTGCCTGACTCAGCCCAGGCCGCAGCAGCGCAGGTTGGAGTTGATGATTGGGGTTTCTCCCTCTGGTTTCACCACTTGAGACCTTTTGTGGCTGGTTAAGGCTCTGGCCCCTGATGATGCCAGTATTTTATTTTTAGAAGCAGAGCCAGGGTCCAAGTTCCTCAGAAGCCCTGAGGTGACTTCCTCCCCAGGCAGAGCCTCTGCCAGTGAAGCAATTTCCCTGGGAGGGCGACTGGAGGGCCTCGGCTGTGTCACCATGCTGGAGGTGCTGGCATTTCCTCAGCACAGCCAAACACACACAGAGGGAATTCACAGCCCCTTGGATGGTTTTGCAACCAGATTTTGTGATTCTGAACCTCTGAAACTCCCTCAACCGGTGCCTGAAGACCTCATGGGCTGCTAGCGCTGCTGCCTGAGGGGGTTTGGTGTCCTGGCTGCTTGGCATCTCCACCTCCACAGCCACCAAACCCTGGCCCCCAGTGCCATGGCCACAGGTTTCTGGAACACCTCCAGGCATAGGGACTCCACCACCTCCCTGGGCAGCCTGTGCCAATCCCTGACCACTCTTGCACCACAGAAGATTTTCCTTCCTCTCCAACCTAAGCCTCCCTGGCACAATTTCAGGCCGTTTCCTCTCCTTCTATCACCTGAGACTAGGGAGCAGAACCCAACCCTCACCTCACTGCAGCCTCAAGTCCTGTATCACCTCTCTTATGAGGACAGATTGAGAGAGTTTGGGGTGGTTCGGTGTGGAGAGAAGGCTCCAGGGAGACCTTCTGGTGGCCTTCCAGTATCTGAAGGGGGCTCCAAGAAAGCTGGGGAGGGACTTTTTAGAGCATCACGGAGTGACAGGACTGGGGGGGATGGAGCAAAACTAGAAATGGGGAGATTGAGATTGGATGTCAGGAAGAAGTTGTTCCCATGAGGGTGTGAGAGCCTGGCACAGGCTGCCCAGGGAGGAGGTGGAAGCCTCATCCCTGGAGGGTTTTGCAGCCAGGCTGGAGGTGGCTGTGAGCAACCTGCTGCAGTGTGAGGTGTCCCTGGCCATGGCAGGGGGTGTGGAACTGGCTGAGCCTTGAGGTCCCTTCCAGCCCTGACAGCTCTGTGATTCTAGGGTCTGGAGCTATTACTGGGTCACAGAACTCATGCTGCAGGCTCAGGGAAGCCAGAGATTTGGCCTCAACTCTTTGGCAGTAAAAGTCATTTTGACAGCAGCAAAATAGGCAAATTTTTCCAAGAGGCCTCTGTGCTGGCTGCAGGCTGTCTCTGGGATTGTCTCTGCTGCTGACCCTTTAGCACCTTTGAGTTCCTGCCTTCCAGCTGCCTCTCAGCTCAGCAAATCCCAGCAAGACCTCCTGACAGCGAGGGGCTCAGGAGCAGAGAGCTGTCATGGGTTCTCTGGAGGGGAGGAAGACGCCGCAGAGAGCCCTGGCCAGGCTGGGTAGATGGGCTGAGGCCAAAGGGATGAAGTTTAACAAGGCCAAGTGCAGGTTCCTACCTTTGGCCACAACAACCCATGCAGGCTGCAGCCTAGGGGTGAGTGGCTGGAGAGCAGCCTGGCAGAGAGGGACCTGGCAGTGCTGGATGGCAGCAGATGAACAAGAGCCAGCAGAGTGCCCAGGGGGCACGGGAGCCCAATGGCATCCTGGCCTGGGTCAGGAATAGTGTGGCCAGCAGGACTGGGGATGGAATTCTGCCCTGTGCTGGGCACTGGTGAGGCCTCACCTCCAGCACTGGGTGCAGCTCTGGGCCCTCACTGCAAGAGAGATCTTGAGGTGGTGGAGCAGGTCCAGAGGAGAGCGACCAGGCTGGATGATCTCAGAGGTCTGTTCCAGCCCCAGTCATTCTGTGACTTTGTGAATTAGCCTCAAGGAGCAGAAGCAGCACAGGCTGTTTGGAGCAGGGTGAGGGAACAGAGAAGGGGAGTGGAGAGGACCTCCAGCCTGTAGAGGAAACATCTGGGCTTGCTGATGGCCCAATCCTGCCAGGGCAACTGCCTTGAATCCCTGCCTGGTCCTTAGCCTGTGGCTGTGAGTGTTCCAGTGAGGAGATTCAAGGGCTTGTGACCCATCCTGTCTGCAGAGGCTTCCTGCCTTGGGGTGAGGCTGGAGAGAAGCTGCTGTCCTCTGGCCCATGCCACGCCTGGCCCCAGCTGTCACAAGCTGCTTTTGGGTGGCAAGGGATGCCAGCAGCCCTCACATGAAGGACTGCTGTGGATGGGAGTCTCTTGGCTTCTTGGTCCCAGATCTGTAAGGAGAGATGCTGGCACAGCGTGGAGTGTCCCACACAGCAGAAGCAAAGTCTCAGCACTGTCCTCTAATGATCTCCACCCCCTGAGTCCCACAGGTGCAAATCAGCACCTGGGCTACTCCTGGCTTGGCTCAGGCAAACAGCTTCGAGTTGACCAAGGGTGGGAAAGGGCAGTGTCCTGTGGAGGAACAGTCAGGTTAGGAGGCAGAAGAGCCCAGATGACTTCCCTGAGAGTACTCACTGCCTCCTCCAAGGTCTGGTGGTTCCCCTTCCTGTGGCTCTTCCTTGGTGAGATCATTCCTGCTTCCTGGGGTGCATCAAGAGTGTGTCCAGCGGATCCAGGGAGGTTCTCCTCCCCCTCTACTCTGCCCTGGCGAGACCTCACCTGGAATATTACGTCCAGTGCTGGGCTCCCCAGTTCAGGAGGGACAAGGATCTGCTGGAGAGGGTTCAAGGGAGGGCTACAAGGATTCTTAGGGGACTGGAGCACTGCCTGGTAAAGAGAGGCTGAGAGACCTGGGGCTGTTCACTCTGGAGAGGGATCTGATCAGTGTCTATGAATATCTGAGGGGTAGGGGTCAGGAGGGAAGGGACAGGGACAGGCTCTGCTCAGTTGCACCCTGTGACAGGACAAGAGGCAGTGGATGGAAACTCCAGCACAGGAGGTTCCACCTCAACAGGAGGAGGAACAACTTCACAGTGAGGGTCCCAGAGCCCTGGAGCAGGCTGCCCAGAGAGGTTGTGGAGTCTCCTTCTCTGGAGCCTTTCCAGCCCTGTCTGGGTGTGTTCCTGTGTGACCTGTGCTGGATTCTATGCTCCTGCTCTGGCAGGGGTTGGACTGAAGATCTCCAGAGGTCCCTTCCAAGCCCTAACATCCAGTGACCCTGTGTGTCTGTATGCACCATACCAGGGCAGGCTGTCCCAGTCACACAGCCCTGGCCAGAAGGAGACACAGGTTTTGGAGGTGAGAGAAGACAAATGATCAGTGGGGGAGGTGGAGAAATGAAGAGAATTCAGTGATTCTATGTGAATTTTGGCACTGCATGTGCTGGTTCCTCTCAAAAGCAGACTGCAGACCTGCCTGGGGCAGCCTATGGCAATGCCAGGCCTGCTGCCAGGCTGGGAAATGCAGCCTTTGGAAGACACAGTTTGTCTCTCAGGAAAGATTGGACCTGGAAAAGATGGAATTTGCCAGGGGAGAGGTTTGCAGTGTGAGGGGAGCCATGTGTGGGGTGGAAAGTGCACCCAGGCTGGGAGCAGACACACAGCAACCACCCCTGGGAGGTGCAGCTTTCAGCTCATGAGGTGAATTGTCCATGAAGGAGAAAAGGACAGCCCTGGAAGCAGAGTGAACCCCTTCAATTAGAAAAAGCCCTTGTGCAGGAGCAAGTGAGAGGTGGTTTAATGAGCCTGGGGCCCAGTGGAGGGAGGACTCTGCTCCTCACCTCTCTCTGCACCGTGAAACCTCTCCTAAACAAACAGCTGCTGTGGGCACGGAGCTGCTGAGCACAGGGCTGGCTGCACATCACACCCAGGCTGTTATCACTTGGCCAAAACATTGCCTCCCTTCCAGAGCTGTGCAGCAGCCCAGGGCACACAAGAAACCTTATTGTTGGTCCTGTATCAGCAGCTCTGCCCCGAGGGCCTGAGGCTCTGATGTCCATCTTGCTGAGCTCCAAAGCTGAGATTTCCCCAAAGGTAACCGCAAAAAGGACCCCTGCTGTGGTTCCCTTTGACAGCAAGAGCATCCCTGCCACCCTCATCCCAGTGGGTGAAGTCTTCCTGCAACACCAGCTGCCTCTGCAGATGCCTGGCTGGTGAGGGGTGCTGGTGGGGGTCTTGAAAGCTTTTGCAGAACCAGAAATTAGGAAGAAGAAATTCTCTAGAGTGAGGGCAGTGAGACTGTGGGACTGGCTGCCCAGGGAGGCTGTGACTGCCTCCTGCCTGCAGGTGTTCAGGCTGGATGGGGCCTTGGGCGCTGAGTCTGGCTGAGAGCTGTCCTGCCCAGGGCAGGGGGTAGGAGCAGATGAGCTCTGAGGTCCCTTCCAACCTGAGCCACTCTGTGGCTCTCTGATGGGCGGAGAGAGGCTGCCTGGGCACCACGCAGCCAAAGCTGTCAGGGCATGAAAATTGCCATCAGTGTGCCATGGGCTGCTCTGTGAGAGGAAGGGGCAGGTTCCCCCCAGCAACGACATCCACAGGTTTGAAACGTTGGGAGGAGAGCAGCAAAACCATCCGGGAGGGGGAGGCAGAGCTGAGAAGCTTTAGTATTTTAGCACGGCAGCCTCTGCCTCAGCAGGGTCACGACCTCAGCCCATTAGCATCTGCAGAGTGCTCCTCAAAGGGGAGCAAGAACTTGTTTGGAGCAAGGAACTGTCATGGGATGAAAGGCACAGGGCTGCCTTTCAAGTCGGGAGCAGCCTTCTCCAGGCACTCCACTGAGATCTGTGGCAGCCAACTCCCTTCCTCCTCCCGCTGCTGCTGCCACCCAGGTTTCTCATCTGCGGCCTCTGAGGTTCAGATGGGTGGAAATTGCTGCAATAAATATCGATGTGCTGGGCTGGGGGAATGGCCACGCTGGGGGCTGGCAGATTACTGCCCGAGCTGATGTGAAGTGCATGGAAATCCCCGGCAGGACCTGCCGTGGAGCTGGCTGCGGTGCTGCTGGGGGTCTCCAGTCCTGCAGCCAAGGTGAGGCGGTGCAAAACGCCTCTCTGGGCCTTTCCAGCTATGGCTGATGCAGCACTGCTGGGAAAGGGCTGAACAGCTTTGGTTTGCTTCCTGGGGAAACCAGAAAATCTCCTGAGACCCCACTGGAGTACTGTGTCCAATTCTGGTGCCCCCAACACAAGGAGGACCTGGAACCACTGGAGAGGATCCAGAGGAGGCCATGAAGATGATCAGAGGATGGAGAACCTCCCCTGTGGGACAGGCTGGGAGAGTTGGGGCTGTTCAGCCTGGAGGAGAGAAGGCTCCAGGGAGACCTTAGAGCTGGGGAGGGACTTTGGACAAGGGCTGGGAGTGCCAGGACAAGGGACAATGGCTTTGAGCTGGGAGAGGGGAGATAAGACTGGAAATGAGGAAGAAATCGTTGAGGCTGAGGATGGGGAGACACTGGCACAGGTTGCCCAGGGAGGCTCTGGGTGCCTCCTCCTGGAGGTGCTCAAGGCCAGGCTGGATGAGGCCTTGAGCAAGCTGGGCTGGTGGAGGTGTCCCTGCCCATGGCAGGGGTTGGAGCTGGATGAGCTCTGAGGTCCCTTCCAACCCAAGCACTCTGTGACTCCGGACCTGTGGCAGGCAGTGTGGATCTGAAGCGCAGTGCAGGAGGTTGGTTCGTCCAGGGGGCTGCAGAGCTCCTCGCTGGGGGCTGTGAGCCAGCTTTGCATATTCAGAGGGGACAGCAGCAGGATTCCATGGCACAGGTGACCCTGTGGCACGTGTCAGGGATTTAACTCCCCTCCTGGCTGCTGAGAAGGGTGAAGGTCTCTGCCCAGGACCGCCAGAGAGCAGCACCAAAGAGCTGCCTGTGAATTCCACCAGCATCCAAAAAGCATTTCAGATGAAATGGGCAGAAGGAAGGACTCTGAGGCACTTCAAAGTGTTAGGATGCCAATTAATTGGGAGGATCTGAATGTTTCAATTGTTCTCTGATGCTGTTATTGTTTCCAAGCAGCAAAGGAGCTGTTTGGGTTGGAACTCACTTTTCATTGGGCACCATTTACTTTGCTGTAAGGGGCAGGGGATGTGTCACATTTAAAGTCATTTTGTGTCACTTTTAAGTGTCACAGCCTCTGCTCCTTAAAGCAAAGCAAGTTGTGCTTAATTAAACTCAGCCCAACAAGGCTCCATTGTGTGCCCTTGCAAGGGAAGGCTGTGAAGGAGGAATGCCAAAGAAAAGAAACCAAAGCAACCTCCTTGGAAAGGCAGCTGAGGGGAGGGGAGTGCCACTGTTTACAAATCAGAGCCAGGAAAAAACACAACAATCAGGGGGAAAAAACCCAACAAAACCCCCACACAAAAGCCAGGTCATATGGAAAGCAGTCTGCCAGCTGACAGGCCCTCCTGCAGCAAGGATTTGAAGTTCATTCCTCATTGTGCTCCTGCACAGAAGGCTTTTTGTTAATTCTTTTGGTCCCAAGCTGGTGCAGGATGGTTGGTGGATGGAGCAGGGTGGATAAGGAACTGGCTTGAGGGCTGCACCCAGAGAGTGGCTGTCATGGTCCATGGCCAAGTGACTAAGTGGAGTCCTCAGGGATCAGCACTGGGACCAGCCCGGTTAACATCTTTGTTGGTGCTGTGGGCAATGGCACTGAGGCAGCCTCAGCACCAAGCTGTGTGGTGTGGCTGACAGCTGGAAGGAAGGATCCATCCAGAGGGACCTGGGCAGGCTGCAGAGCTGGGCCCAAGCCAACCTCATGAGGTTCAACAAGGCCAAGGGCAAGGTCCTGCAGCTGGGTCAGGGCAATGCCAGGCACTGATACAGGCTGGGCAGGAACTGGCTGGAGAGCAGCCCTGGAGGAAGGACTTGGGGTAGGAGAAGCTCAACAGGAGCCAGCAGTTAGCATGAAGCCCAGATAGCCAAGCAGAGCCTGGGCTGCAGCAAGAGAAGTGTGGCCAGCAGGGCCAGGGAGGGGATTCTCCCCCTCTGCTCCACTGCTGAGACCACAGCTGGAGCTCTGTGTCCATGGGAGCATCTGTTCCAGGAAGGATCTGGAGGTGCTGGAAGTGTCCAGAGAAGGGCCACGAGGATGAGCAGAGGGCTGGAGCTGCTCTGCTGTGAGGACAGACGGAGGGAGTTGGGGCTGCTCAATCTGGAGAGGAGAAGGCTCCCAGGAGACCTCCTTGTGGCTTCCAGCATCTGAAGGGGGCTCCAAGAAAGCTGGGGAGGGACTTTTGAGGGTGTCAGGGAGTGATAGGACTGGGGGGGATGGAGCAAAAACTAGAAATGGGGAGATTCAGGTTGGAAGTTAGGAAGAAGTAGCCCCCAGTGCAGTACTACCCTTGGTGAATCCTGCCACCATGTTTCTCAGTGGCTACTACATCACAGATTTCCTGGAGAGCCAAGGCTTCCAGTGCCTCTGTTAGTACCCATAGTGTGTGTGTTGGTGCCCCGCCCCTCAGCTGGGCTGCTGATTCTCAGCTAGCTCTAGTTGTGTCTCTCTCTCCTCTCCAGAGAGACTGGTTTCCTCCCCACCCCCTTCAAACCTATGCCCCCCAGTGAGCCCTGCCAACTCCAGTGCTAGAGCCCTCTTGCCCTTTCTAGACAGGTTCAGCCCCTCTAGGTCCAGCAGGTCAGGGTGTGGTAAAAGTTGCCCCTTGATCAAGGAGCCCAAAACTCCGCTGCTGGCACCATCCCTTGAGCAATTGGATGGGCTCTCCTCTTCCTCTCAGGGTACACCCCTGCCACTGAGGGAACTGAGCAGAACACCTCTTGAGCCTGCACCATCAATCAGTTCTCTGAGGGCCTTGAATTCCCTTTTGAGCTTGTTCAGCCTAGCCCAAGGTGGAGCTGGCAATTTGTGGTGTCCTGCCTGCTGCCAGATGCCAGCCCTTGCCTCCAGTTGTTTCAGACCAGGGTTTCCTACAAATCCATCCTGTTCCTGCTCCACTGCTCTCCCACCCTTGGTTCCTGCAGCTGTGCTGCTCTGGATGATGCTCTCACACTCCCAGCAGCTGTAATTGTCACATCCTAGTCCCCTCGGGTGATAAGATTGCAGGGTGCTGAGAGCTCCCCCAGCACCTTTAGGAGCTCTCTTGCTGCAGGGAGCTGTGGCAGCTCGCATCAGCTCTTCTGCAGACCCCATCCACCCACACTCCCTGTCCCTGGTGTGAGTCCCTGGTGGCATCCCCCTGTGAGGCCACTGCTGCCCATGAAAGCTCTTGGTGCTGAACCTGGAGCAAAACTGTCAGCCTAGGCAGCAAAAGAGAGGTTTGCTGCCCCTCCCTTCTCCTGGGGATGTCTGAATGCCTAGATGCCCACTCAAGCCTGCCCAGGTGCCAAACATCTCAGTACCCAGCTCAGCCCTGAGGCTCATCAGCATCCTCCCCACTGACCCTCCTATTTCTCTGCTCTGCTGCCCAGTCTGAAAGGAGTTTTCAGAGCTATCCAGCTGGGCTGGGATGGAAAGAAAACAGACAGAGAGCACTGTGGCCCTCACCATGAGCTGCTGGAGCTCTGAGATACTTCTGTGGGACTCTACCTCCCTGAGGCTGCTGCAAGGATGCAGCTGGGATGGAAAGGGCTCTGCATTCTGGCCAGGGGCTGCTTGTCTTGAAGCAAAGGCACTCAGTCAAGCAGCCCTTCTACATCTCAGGCTGTGTGAGGGCTTCACCCTGCTGCAGACACAGCTGAACATTTCCATCCAAATGGTTTTCAGCCAGAGCTGATCTGCATCAAACACAGAAAGCAGCCTCTGCCGTGGGGGAGGGGGGAAACTCCAGCATCTCATTAAGAAAATTAGCCTGGAAAAAAACCCAACCCAAGCAATGAGAGGAATCTCAGGGGGGGCTGTCGATAAAACCCTGGCAAGAAGGGGAACATCTTCAGCAGAAGTCTTTGCTGTGAGCCGGTGCCGGTGCTCCAGTGAAGGCAGAGCTGCCAGCTCGGGGTGCGGGGCACGGGGCAAGCACTAATAGATTTGTTCCCTCCGTTTGTTTGCCTGAAGAGCCCCGGGGCTGTCCTGGAGGCAGAGGATGCACAGAGCTAACACAGAGCTTCATTAGTGTCCTTGCTCATTAACCCAGACCTCTGTGCCACTGCTGTGGCTTCTCTGATTTGTGTCAGCGGTGCAGGGAGTGTGGAGCAGCCCAGCTGCCCGCCCAGCCCTTGCTGACAGAGCTGTGGCCAGACGCAGAAGCAGAGAGGGTTTGGGTTGGGAAACTCCAGGATCAGCCAGGGCAACATCAACCCAACCCCACCAGGGCCACCAAACCTGCCCCCAGTGCCATGGCCACAGGTTCCATAAACACCTCCAGGCATGGGGACTCCACCACCTCCCTGGGCAGCCTGTGCCAGTCCCTGACCACTCTTGCAGCAAAGAAATTTTCCCTGCTCTCCAACCTAAGCCTCCCCTGGCACAATTCAGGCATTTCCTCTCCCTCTGTCACCTGAGACTAAAGAGAAGAGCTCAACCCCAGCTCACTGCAGCCTCCTCTCAGGGAGCTGTAGAGAGCAATGAGGTCTCCCTCAGCCTCCTCTTCCCCAGGCTGAACACCCCCAGCTCCCTCAGCTGCTCCTCCCCAGCCCTGTTCTGCAGACCCTCCCCAGCTTTGTTGCCCTTCTCTGGACCTGCTCCAGCTCTCAATGTCCTTCTGGGAGTGAGGAGCCCAAAACTGAACCCAGGATTCAAGTGTGGCCTCCCCAGTGCTGAGTACCTCCTGAAGGACAACTCCTGCCCCCCTCCAGAGGCTCAGTGCCCCTCTCTGATCCCTGGCACCACCTGTCCTGGGGCTGTGCTTACTGATGGAGAATATGGATGCCCCTGCTCCAGGTCTGATGCTAATGGTGGGGGTTTGGTGGGATGAGCAGCTAGAAAGCTGAGCATTAGACTGGGGACAGAGGTCAGGGCTCTCTGGGTTAGGAAACACAGCAGCAGATGTCACTTCTTTGCTCCTGCCAGGCAAAGCCCTCAATCTGCCCCCCCGCCAGAAGAAACCAATGCTCCTAATCAGCAGTGTCTGTTTGCAGGGCTAAGTGGGGATCAGGCTGTCTGAGGCCTCCTCTCTTTCCTGAAGAGCTTTGGTTATTTAAAGAAGTAATTTGCTGTCCTCATTACCAGCTCCTCGGGTGGAGCTGCTCAGTGTTCCAGAGCTCTGCTCCCTCAGGTGGTGTCTTCAGAGCTGAGAGCCAGGCTGTGGCCATGGCACAGAAGGGATTCCTCTGGGCTGGCTGTTATCCTGCCCGGGGTCAGGGCAGGCAGCCTGGACACCTTTCCCCATGGTTGTGTCTGAGCTGTCACCCAAGGAAAGGAAGATGAGGGGCTGGCTCTGCCTGTGCTGCAGGGAGACTTGGAGCCACTCTACCCTGAGTCCCCATTGACTCCAAATCTCCCTGCTGGGCTCTGTGCCCACGTGGCTGAGCGATGCTGCGGATGCTCCTGGGAAGCTGAGGCTTTCCTGCTGCTTTCTCTGGTCCCTCTGCACTGGCTCTCACAGCTTTGTCTCCATGAGGAGCTGCTGGCTCCCAAAGCTAAGCACCCAGTTCCTGACCATCTCCCCTCTCCAGGCAGAGTCTTGCAGCTGAGAGTGGAAAAACCTTCTGGAGATGTCCTGCAAAGTGCAAGGAGCTGAGTCCTCTGCAGCAGCCCCTCCACAAGGCACAGAATTTGTCAGCAAGGAACTGGCTCAGGACTGACACCTCCTGCACCTGGCTGCAGGCCTGGCTTCACTTTCCAAGGCTGAGAACTTTGGGCATGTCCTGGTTATTGGCTTTGGGTGGATGCCTTAATCCCCCTCTGTGCTGCCCAGGGCACAGAGGGCAGAGGTTCGTGGGGATGAGGGGCTCTGTCTTTTCTGCTAGAGGCTGATGTGGACACTGGAGAGGTGCTGGGGTGCTGTGCTGTGCCAGGATGCTGTCCCTGCTGTGCACTCAGAAGATGGTGGTGAGATCTGGGGGGCTCACAGCCCATTCCTCTTGTGTCCTTCATTCCACACCATCAGCTGCAGGCTCTGCTGCAGTGAGAGTCTCCTCTGCAGGCTTCACTCCAGCCCTGCTCAGTGGGAAGTGCTTCCCTGCCTCCACAGCAGGACAGCACAAGTGGGCACTGCACTGGGCAAAGGGAGGTTGGTGTCCCAGCAGCCCCTTCTCATGTTGGCTTGGAGGACTTCTGCCAGGAAGGCTGTGCCTGTGCCTTCAGTGGACAGAAGCACAGAAAGAAAGGACAGATCAGTGCTGGCAGCTGCCCTGCTCTGAGTGAGAGGTGGACTGCAGACCTTCAGAGGTCCTTCCATCAATGCAAAGACAGATTCACAGAGACAGAGAATTGTTTCAGTTGGAAAAGACCTCTGAGGTCATCCAGTCCAACCATCAGCTCTGCTCTCATGACACCCCCCTGGAGATCTGCCCCAGAAAAAGGACCACCTGGAACTGTTGGAGGGATGCAGGGGAGGCCACAGAGATGAGAGAGGGCTGGGGAACCTCCCCTCTGGGGACAGGCCGGGAGAGTTGGAGTGACAGCCTAGAGAAGGCTCCAGGGAGATCTCAGAGCTGCATTTCAGGATCTGCAGGGGCCTACAGGAGGCTGGGGAGGGGACGAGGGCTGGGAGTGGCAGGACGAGGGACAGTGGCTTTGAGCTGA
>CM026895.1:8283962-8322826 GCA_015227895.2 Colaptes auratus
GTCCCCTCCCCGCCTCATTGCCCTTCCCTGGACACCTTCTGGCATCTCAATGCCCTTCTTAACTGAGGGCCCAGAACTGACACAGGACTCAAGGTGTGCCTAACCAGTGCTGACACAGGGCAGAATGACTCCCTGCTCCTTCTGGCCACACTATTGCTGACCCAGGCCAGGATGCCAGTGGACACCTGGGCACACTGCTGGCTCATGTTCCGCTGCTGTCACCACTACACCCCATGTCCCTTTCTGCCTGGCTGCCCTCCAGCCCCTCTGACCCCAGCCTGTAGCCCTGCATGGGCTGTTGTGACCAAAGTGCAGCCCCTGGCACTTGGACTTGTTGAATGCCATCCTGTTGGACTCTGCCCATCTGTCCAGCCTGGCAAGGTCCCTCTGGAGAGCTCTCCTACCCTCAAACAGATCAACTCCTGCTCCCAGCCTGGTGTCATCTGCAAACTTACTGCTGATGGACTCAATCCCCTCATCCAGCTCATCAATAAGATATTGAACAGGGGGGGCTCGTTCCAAGCCTACTTCAGCAGGTCCATCTCCTCCTGCTGGCTGTTCAGTCTTCACTTGTTTTGCAGCTTGCTGAATGCATCCTTGCAGGGGATGTTGTGTCTGTCCAGGCTGTGCTTTCCCCAAGCCATGAGGTGTTACCCACAGCCAGGCTGGAAGCCAGCAGCCAGCTGAGATGGTTGCTGATAAGGCAGGGATCCAAGGGCTTCCATTCCACCTCTGATTCTGTGGCAAATGACTCTGGGCCTGCCCATGCCCTCCTTAGCCACTGAAAGGACTGAAAAATAGGTCCTAAGTAAACTTTGGTCATTCACATTGTGGCTGTTGAAATTCAGCCAAGTTTAATCACTACCAACCAAACTCAATCCTGACCAATTAAAACCAATATGAGAAGCTATCCAGAGTTTACCTTCAGTAGGCAGCTGAACTCTCCTGCCTGTGTGAGCTCACACAACCCCAACACCCTGCACAGTGCCCCCAACTCACACCTCATGCTGGCTGCATCTTCAGAGGGCAGCTGGGGCTGCTCTACTCTATCAGCTGCCAGCACAACCCCAGCCAGGCACCCAGAGGCTCTTTCCTCTTCTCTCCTGGCAGGTGCAGGGAAGGTGGCAGTGAGCTCCTGTCCTGGGCAGGCTGGCAGTGGGTAGTGCCTGCCTGACACACTGGTGTGAGCCCACAGCAACCTGGACTCCTGGGCTGGGAGATGCCTTGCTAGGGAGCTGGTGGGGCAGGCTCTGCAAGGCTTTGGTGTCCCTTTCCCAGTCAGCTCTGCAGGGGAGACTTTGCCCTGCACCCTACCAAGCACATTTGTGAACAAGGAAGAGAATGTGGGGGGGATATTGAACCCTCCTGGTGCTCACTGCAGAAGCTCAGCCTGCCTGGGCCACCCTCACAAACACAGATCAGTTGCACTCAGGGGCACACTCTGCCACCGTTTGCCCTGGGGTTGGTGTCTGAGTGACCTCCTGAGCTGCACAACACTGCAGGAGGCTGCAACACCACTGCTGTTCCTGGGTGACATTCCCTCGAAGCCACAGGGCAGCTCTGGGATCTTGGTGTCCTGCAGGGTCTGGGGCAGAGGGGAGAGCTGGGGTTTATTTCTCTCTGCCAGGCAGCCACCCTTGCTTTTCTTCCCTGAGGAGAGGTGACACAGGCACTGAAGGCACTGGTGGCATTTGAAGTCCTTTGTCATGGCATCAGAGTCACAGAACCATTAAAAGACCTCTAAGAGCAGGAGCTGAACATAGATGGGTACAAACTGTGCCCAGCTCTTGCACTGTTCACATGGAACCACAGAATTGTTTGGGTTGGAAGAGCCCTCTGAGATCATCCAGTCCAACACAGCCCAGCACCACCATGGCCACCAAACCCTGTCCCCAGGTGCCATGGCCACAGGTTTCTTGAACACCTCCAGGGCTGGGGACTCCACCACCTCCCTGGGCAGCCTGTGCCAGTGCCTCCCTGGTTTTGATGTACTTATTTTTTTCCTTTGGCCATATGAAGCAAGATCCACAGCGAGCAGGCTGGTAAACCACACAGACACCCAACCAGCTGCAGCATGGAGATTACTGCAGCTTGAAGAGCCTCCAGGAGAGCTGGGGAGGGACTTGTGACAAGGGCTGGGAGGGCCAGGACAAGGGACAATGGATCTGAGCTGGGAGAAGGGAGGTTGAGACTGGAGATGAGGAAGAATCCTTGAGGGCGAGGGTGGGGAGACACTGGGACAGGTTGCCCATGGAGGCTGTGGCTGCCCCCTCCCTGGAGATGTTCAGGACTAGGCTGGATGAGGCCTTGAGCAAGCTGGGCTGGTGGGAGGTGTCCCTGCCCATGGCAGGGGGTTGGAACTGGATGAACTTTGAAGTCCATTCATTCCAACCCATTCCATGCTTCTATGGTTCTACTGAGGTGACAGCTTGGGGGTGCCCCCTCCAGCCCCTGCCATTTGGTTCCACAGGTCCATGCAGGCACAGGCAGCAGCACAGCCTGGATCACAAACCACTACAACCACCTGGGAATGAAAGAGCAGAGAAGTTTGGATCCCTGATGGAACTGAAAGCACTGTTGGGGCCATGCTGAGCCTGCAGTGCCTGAGTTGTGCAGGGTGCTATGGTTCAGCTCTGTGTGTGGCTGCAGGGCAGCAGCAGCCTCTGCCTCTGATTCACATCAAGCCGTGATTCAGAACAGTTGGCCCTGCACCTCTGGTCCTTGCTCACGAATCAGATGTGGGCACTTCTCTAGATGACCAGAGATACCTCCAGGGCAGTGCTGGGAGCTGGTGCCCGCAGCAGGTCAGAGAGGCTGGCCAGGCCAGTTGCTCTCGGCCTTGCAATCGGTGCCCACGGAAAGGGGCCAAGAAGGAAGGAAGGAAGCCAAGGAGGAAGCCAAGCTCGGGCTGGCAGCAGCTGCGCTGAGGCCAGGCTCGGAGGCAGGGGCACGGTGCCACGGCACAGCCTTTCCCTGTGCCACCAGCAGTGACTCAAACCCAGTGCAGCAGCGGTCAGTGTGCAGCTGGCAGCTGAGGGAGCTGCCCGGGCTGCCTGGAGCTGCGGCCACGCCACGGCAGATGAGGTCATTTCGCTGCCTGACTCAGCCCCAGGCCGCAGCAGCGCAGGTTGGAGTTGATGATTTGGGGTTTCTCCCTCTGGTTTCACCACTTGAGACCTTTTGTGGCTGGTTAAGGCTCTGGCCCCTGATGAGCCAGTATTTTATTTTTAGAAGCAGAGCCAGGTCCAAGTTCCTCAGAAGCCCTGAGGTGACTTCCTCCCCAGGCAGAGCCTCTGCCAGTGAAGCAATTTCCCTGGGAGGGCGACTGGAGGGCCTCGGCTGTGTCACCATGCTGGAGGTGCTGGCATTTCCTCAGCACAGCCAAAACACACACAGAGGGAATTCACAGCCCCTTGATGGTTTTGCAACCAGATTGTGATTCTGAACCTCTGAAACTCCCTCAACCGGTGCCTGAAGACCTCATGGGCTGCTAGCGCTGCTGCCTGAGGGGTTTGGTGTCCTGGCTGCTTGGCATCTCCCCTCCACAGCCACCAAACCCTGGCCCCCAGTGCCATGGCCACAGGTTTCTGGAACACCTCCAGGCATAGGGACTCCACCACCTCCCTGGGCAGCCTGTGCCAATCCCTGACCACTCTTGCACCACAGAAGATTTCCTTCCTCTCCAACCTAAGCCTCCCTGGCACAATTTCAGGCCGTTTCCTCTCCTTCTATCACCTGAGACTAGGGAGCAGAACCAACCCTCACCTCACTGCAGCCTCAAGTCCTGTATCACCTCTCTTATGAGGACAGATTGAGAGAGTTGGGGTGGTTCGGTGTGGAGAGAAGGCTCCAGGGAGACCTTCTGGTGGCCTTCCAGTATCTGAAGGGGGCTCCAAGAAAGCTGGGGAGGGACTTTTTAGAGCATCACGGAGTGACAGGACTGGGGGGGATGGAGCAAAACTAGAAATGGGGAGATTGAGATTGGATGTCAGGAAGAAGTTGTTCCCATGAGGGTGGTGAGAGCCTGGCACAGGCTGCCCAGGGAGGAGGTGGAAGCCTCATCCCTGGAGGGTTTTGCAGCCAGGCTGGAGGTGGCTGTGAGCAACCTGCTGCAGTGTGAGGTGTCCCTGGCCATGGCAGGGGGTTGGAACTGGCTGAGCCTTGAGGTCCCTTCCAGCCCTGACAGCTCTGTGATTCTAGGGTCTGGAGCTATTACTGGGTCACAGAACTCATGCTGCAGGCTCAGGAAGCCAGAGATTTGGCCTCAACTCTTTGGCAGTAAAAGTCATTTTGACAGCAGCAAATAGGCAAATTTTTCCAAGAGGCCTCTGTGCTGGCTGCAGGCTGTCTCTGGGATTGTCTCTGCTGCTGACCCTTTAGCACCTTTGAGTTCCTGCCTTCCAGCTGCCTCTCAGCTCAGCAAATCCCAGCAAGACCTCCTGACAGCGAGGGGCTCAGGAGCAGAGAGCTGTCATGGTTTCTCTGGAGGGGAGGAAGACGCCGCAGAGAGCCCTGGCCAGGCTGGGTAGATGGGCTGAGGCCAAAGGGATGAAGTTTAACAAGGCCAAGTGCAGGTTCCTACCCTTTGGCCACAACAACCCCATGCAGGCTGCAGCCTAGGGGTGAGTGGCTGGAGAGCAGCCTGGCAGAGAGGGACCTGGCAGTGCTGGATGGCAGCAGATGAACAAGAGCCAGCAGAGTGCCCAGGGGGCACGGGAGCCCAATGGCATCCTGGCCTGGGTCAGGAATAGTGTGGCCAGCAGGACTGGGGATGGAATTCTGCCCTGTGCTGGGCACTGGTGAGGCCTCACCTCCAGCACTGGGTGCAGCTCTGGGCCCTCACTGCAAGAGAGATCTTGAGGTGGTGGAGCAGGTCCAGAGGAGAGCGACCAGGCTGGATGATCTCAGAGGTCTGTTCCAGCCCCAGTCATTCTGTGACTTTGTGAATTAGCCTCAAGGAGCAGAAGCAGCACAGGCTGTTTGGAGCAGGGTGAGGGAACAGAGAAGGGGAGTGGAGAGGACCTCAGCCTGTAGAGGAAACATCTGGGCTTGCTGATGGCCCAATCCTGCCAGGGCAACTGCCTTGAATCCCTGCCTGGTCCTTAGCCTGTGGCTGTGAGTGTTCCAGTGAGGAGATTCAAGGGCTTGTGACCCATCCTGTCTGCAGAGGCTTCCTGCCTTGGGGTGAGGCTGGAGAGAAGCTGCTGTCCTCTGGCCCATGCCACGCCTGGCCCCAGCTGTCACAAGCTGCTTTTGGGTGGCAAGGGATGCCAGCAGCCCTCACATGAAGGACTGCTGTGGATGGGAGTCTCTTGGCTTCTTGGTCCCAGATCTGTAAGGAGAGATGCTGGCACAGCGTGGAGTGTCCCACACAGCAGAAGCAAAGTCTCAGCACTGTCCTCTAATGATCTCCACCCTGAGTCCCACAGGTGCAAAGCAGCACCTGGGCTACTCCTGGCTTGGCTCAGGCAAACAGCTTCGAGTTGACCAAGGGTGGGAAAGGGCAGTGTCCTGTGGAGGAACAGTCAGGTTAGGAGGCAGAAGAGCCCAGATGACTTCCCTGAGAGTACTCACTGCCTCCTCCAAGGTCTGGTGGTTCCCCTTCCTGTGGCTCTTCCTTGGTGAGATCATTCCTGCTTCCTGGGGTGCATCAAGAGTGTGTCCAGCGGATCCAGGGAGGTTCTCCTCCCCCTCTACTCTGCCCTGGCGAGACCTCACCTGGAATATTACGTCCAGTGCTGGGCTCCCCAGTTCAGGAGGGACAAGGATCTGCTGGAGAGGTTCAAGGAGGGCTACAAGGATTCTTAGGGGACGGAGCACTGCCTGGTAAGAGAGGCTGAGAGACCTGGGGCTGTTCACTCTGGAGAGGGATCTGATCAGTGTCTATGAATATCTGAGGGGTAGGGGTCAGGAGGGAAGGGACAGGGACAGGCTCTGCTCAGTTGCACCCTGTGACAGGACAAGAGGCAGTGGATGGAAACTCCAGCACAGGAGGTTCCACCTCAACAGGAGGAGGAACAACTTCACAGTGAGGGTCCCAGAGCCCTGGAGCAGGCTGCCCAGAGAGGTTGTGGAGTCTCCTTCTCTGGAGCCTTTCCAGCCCTGTCTGGGTGTGTTCCTGTGTGACCTGTGCTGGATTCTATGCTCCTGCTCTGGCAGGGGTTGGACTGAAGATCTCCAGAGGTCCCTTCCAAGCCCTAACATCCAGTGACCCTGTGTGTCTGTATGCACCATACCAGGGCAGGCTGTCCCAGTCACACAGCCCTGGCCAGAAGGAGACACAGGTTTTGGAGGTGAGAGAAGACAAATGATCAGTGGGGGAGGTGGAGAAATGAAAGAGAATTCAGTGATTCTATGTGAATTTTGGCACTGCATGTGCTGGTTCCTCTCAAAAGCAGACTGCAGACTGCCTGGGGCAGCCTATGGCAATGCCAGGCCTGCTGCCAGGCTGGGAAATGCAGCCTTTGGAAGACACAGTTTGTCTCTCAGGAAAGATTGGACCTGGAAAAGATGGAATTTGCCAGGGGAGAGGTTTGCAGTGTGAGGGGAGCCATGTGTGGGGTGGAAAGTGCACCCAGGCTGGGAGCAGACACACAGCAACCACCCCTGGGAGGTGCAGCTTTCAGCTCATGAGGTGAATTGTCCATGAAGGAGAAAAGGACAGCCCTGGAAGCAGAGTGAACCCCTTCAATTAGAAAAAGCCCTTGTGCAGGAGCAAGTGAGAGGTGGTTTAATGAGCCTGGGGCCCAGTGGAGGGAGGACTCTGCTCCTCACCTCTCTCTGCACCGTGAAACCTCTCCTAAACAAACAGCTGCTGTGGGCACGGAGCTGCTGAGCACAGGGCTGGCTGCACATCACACCCAGGCTGTTATCACTTGGCCAAACATTGCCTCCCTTCCAGAGCTGTGCAGCAGCCCAGGGCACACAAGAACCTTATTGTTGGTCCTGTATCAGCAGCTCTGCCCCGAGGGCCTGAGGCTCTGATGTCCATCTTGCTGAGCTCCAAAGCTGAGATTTCCCCAAAGGTAACCGCAAAAAGGACCCCTGCTGTGGTTCCCTTTGACAGCAAGAGCATCCCTGCCACCCTCATCCCAGTGGGTGAAGTCTTCCTGCAACACCAGCTGCCTCTGCAGATGCCTGGCTGGTGAGGGGTGCTGGTGGGGGTCTTGAAAGCTTTTGCAGAACCAGAAATTAGGAAGAAGAAATTCTCTAGAGTGAGGGCAGTGAGACTGTGGGACTGGCTGCCCAGGGAGGCTGTGACTGCCTCCTGCCTGCAGGTGTTCAGGCTGGATGGGGCCTTGGGCAGCTGAGTCTGGCTGAGAGCTGTCCCTGCCCAGGGCAGGGGGTAGGAGCAGATGAGCTCTGAGGTCCCTTCCAACCTGAGCCACTCTGTGGCTCTCTGATGGGCGGAGAGAGGCTGCCTGGGCACCACGCAGCCAAAGCTGTCAGGGCATGAAAATTGCCATCAGTGTGCCATGGGCTGCTCTGTGAGAGGAAGGGGCAGGTTCCCCCCAGCAACGACATCCACAGGTTTGAAACGTTGGGAGGAGAGCAGCAAAACCATCCGGGAGGGGGAGGCAGAGCTGAGAAGCTTTAGTATTTTTAGCACGGCAGCCTCTGCCTCAGCAGGGTCACGACCTCAGCCCATTAGCATCTGCAGAGTGCTCCTCAAAGGGGAGCAAGAACTTGTTTGGAGCAAGGAACTGTCATGGGATGAAAGGCACAGGGCTGCCTTTCAAGTCGGGAGCAGCCTTCTCCAGGCACTCCACTGAGATCTGTGGCAGCCAACTCCCTTCCTCCTCCCGCTGCTGCTGCCACCCAGGTTTCTCATCTGCGGCCTCTGAGGTTCAGATGGGTGGAAATTGCTGCAATAAATATCGATGTGCTGGGCTGGGGGAATGGCCACGCTGGGGGCTGGCAGATTACTGCCCGAGCTGATGTGAAGTGCATGGAAATCCCCGGCAGGACCTGCCGTGGAGCTGGCTGCGGTGCTGCTGGGGGTCTCCAGTCCCTGCAGCCAAGGTGAGGCGGTGCAAAACGCCTCTCTGGGCCTTTCCAGCTATGGCTGATGCTGCACTGCTGGGAAAGGGCTGAACAGCTTTGGTTTGCTTCCTGGGGAAACCAGAAAATCTCCTGAGACCCCACCTGGAGTACTGTGTCCAGTTCTGGTGCCCCCAACACAAGGAGGACCTGGAACCACTGGAGAGGATCCAGAGGAGGCCATGAAGATGATCAGAGGATGGAGAACCTCCCCTGTGGGGACAGGCTGGGAGAGTTGGGGCTGTTCAGCCTGGAGGAGAGAAGGCTCCAGGGAGACCTTAGAGCTGGGGAGGGACTTTGGACAAGGGCTGGGAGTGCCAGGACAAGGGACAATGGCTTTGAGCTGGGAGAGGGGAGATTAAGACTGGAAATGAGGAAGAAATCGTTGAGACTGAGGATGGGGAGACACTGGCACAGGTTGCCCAGGGAGGCTGTGGGTGCCTCCTCCCTGGAGGTGCTCAAGGCCAGGCTGGATGAGGCCTTGAGCAAGCTGGGCTGGTGGGAGGTGTCCCTGCCCATGGCAGGGGCTTGGAGCTGGATGACCTCTGAGGTCCCTTCCAACCCAAGCACTCTGTGACTCCGGACCTGTGGCAGGCAGTGTGGATCTGAAGCGCAGTGCAGGAGGTTGGTTCGTCCAGGGGGCTGCAGAGCTCCTCGCTGGGGGCTGTGAGCCAGCTTTGCATATTCAGAGGGGACAGCAGCAGGATTCCATGGCACAGGTGACCCTGTGGCACGTGTCAGGGATTTAACTCCCCTCCTGGCTGCTGAGAAGGGTGAAGGTCTCTGCCCAGGACCCCAGAGAGCAGCACCAAAGAGCTGCCTGTGAATTCCACCAGCATCCAAAAAGCATTTCAGATGAAATGGGCAGAAGGAAGGACTCTGAGGCACTTCAAAGTGTTAGGATGCCAATTAATTGGGAGGATCTGAATGTTTCAATTGTTCTCTGATGCTGTTATTGTTTTCCAAGCAGCAAAGGAGCTGTTTGGGTTGGAACTCACTTTTCATTGGGCACCATTTACTTTGCTGTAAGGGGCAGGGGATGTGTCACATTTAAAGTCACTTTTGTGTCACTTTTAAGTGCCACAGCCTCTGCTCCTTAAAGCAAAGCAAGTTGTGCTTAATTAAACTCAGCCCAACAAGGCTCCATTGTGTGCCCCTTGCAAGGGAAGGCTGTGAAGGAGGAAATGCCAAAGATTAAGCAAACCTCCTTGGAAAGGCAGCTGAGGGGAGGGGAGTGCCACTGTTTACCAAATCAGAGCCAGGAAAAACACAACAATCAGGGGGAAAAAACCCAACAAAACCCCCACACAAAAGCCAGGTCATATGGAAAGCAGTCTGCCAGCTGACAGGCCCTCCTGCAGCAAGGATTTGAGTTCATTCCTCATTGTGCTCCTGCACAGAAGGCTTTTTGTTAATTCTTTTGGTCTCCAAGCTGGTGCAGGATGGTTTGGTGGATGGAGCACTGGGTGGATAAGGAACTGGCTTGAGGGCTGCACCCAGAGAGTGGCTGTCAGTGGTCCATGGCCAAGTGACTAAGTGGAGTCCCTCAGGGATCAGCACTGGGACCAGCCCTGTTTAACATCTTTGTTGGTGCTGTGGACAATGGCACTGAGGCAGCCTCAGCACCAAGCTGTGTGGTGTGGCTGACAGCTAGAGGGAAGGATCCATCCAGAGGGACCTGGGCAGGCTGCAGAGCTGGGCCCAAGCCAACCTCATGAGGTTCAACAAGGCCAAGGGCAAGGTCCTGCAGCTGGGTCAGGGCAATCCCAGGCACTGATATAGGCTGGGCAGGGACTGGCTGGAGAGAAGCCCTGGAGAAAAGGACTTGGGGTAGGAGAAGCTCAACAGGAGCCAGCAGTTAGCACTTGCAGCCCAGAGAGCCAAGCAGAGCCTGGGCTGCAGCAAGAGAAGTGTGGCCAGCAGGGCCAGGGAGGGGATTCTGCCCCTCTGCTCCACTCTGCTGAGACCACAGCTGGAGCTCTGTGTCCAGGTCTGGAGCCTCTGTTCCAGGAAGGATCTGGAGGTGCTGGAAGGTGTCCAGAGAAGGGCCATGAGGATGAGCAGAGGGCTGGAGCTGCTCTGCTCAGAGGACAGACGGAGAGAGTTGGGGCTGCTCAATCTGGAGAGGAGAAGGCTCCCAGGAGACCTCCTTGTGGCCTTCCAGCATCTGAAGGGGGCTCCAAGGAAGCTGGGGAGGGACTTTTGAGGGTGTCAGGGAGTGATAGGACTGGGGGGGATGGAGCAAAACTAGAAATGGGGAGATTCAGGTTGGAAGTTAGGAAGAAGTAGCCCCCAGTGCAGTACTCCCCTCATGTGAATCCTGCCACCATGTTTCTCAGTGGCTCCTACATCACAGATTTCCTGGAGAGCCAAGGCTTCCAGTGCCTCTTGTTAGTTACCCATAGTGTGTGTGTTGGTGCCCCTGCCCCTCAGCTGGGCTGCTGATTTCTCAGCTAGCTCTAGTTTGTGTCTCTCTCTCCTCTCCAGAGAGACTGGTTTCCTCCCCCACCCCCTTCAAACCTAGTTTAATGCCCCCCCAGTGAGCCCTCCCAACTCCAGTGCTAGAGCTCTCTTGCCCTTTCTAGACGGGTTCAGCCCCTCTAGGTCCAGCAGGTCAGGTGTGGTAAAAGTTGCCCCTTGATCAAGGAGCCCAAAACTCCGCTGCTGGCACCATCCCTTGAGCCAATTGTTGATGGGCTCTCCTCTTCCTCTCAGCGTACACCCCTGCCACTGAGGGAACTGAGCAGAACACCTCTTGAGCTCCTGCACCATCAATCAGTTCTCTGAGGGCCTTGAATTCCCTTTTGAGCTCGTTCAGCCCTAGGCCCAAGGTGGAGCTGGCAATTTGTGGTGTCCTGCCTGCTGCCAGATGCCAGCCCTTGCCTCCAGTTGTTTCAGACCAGGGTTTCCTACAAATCCATCCTGTTCCTGCTCCACTGCTCTCCCACCCTTGGTTCCTGCAGCTGTGCTGCTCTGGATGATGCTCTCACACTCCCAGCAGCTGTAATTGTCACATCCTAGTCCCCTCTGGGTGCTAAGATTGCAGGGTGCTGAGAGCTCCCCCAGCACCTTTAGGAGCTCTCTTGCTGCAGAGAGCTGTGGCAGCTCGCATCAGCTCTTCTGCAGACCCCATCCCACCCACACTCCCTGTCCCTGGTGTGAGTCCCTGGTGGCATCCCCCTGTGAGGCCACTGCTGCCCATGAAAGCTCTTGGTGCTGAACCTGGAGCAAAACTGTCAGCCTAGGCAGCAAAAGAGAGGTTTTGCTTCCCCTCCCTTCTCCTGGGGATGTCTGAATGCCTAGATGCCCACTCAAGCCTGCCCAGGTGCCAAACATCTCAGTACCCAGCTCAGCCCTGAGGCTCATCAGCATCCTCCCCACTGACCCTCCTATTTCTCTGCTCTGCTGCCCAGTCTGAAAGGAGTTTTCAGAGCTATCCAGCTGGGCTGGGATGGAAAGAAAACAGACAGAGAGCACTGTGGCCCTCACCATGAGCTGCTGGAGCTCTGAGATACTTCTGTGGGACTCCTACCTCCCTGAGGCTGCTGCAAGGATGCAGCTGGGATGGAAAGGGCTCTGCATTCTTGGCCAGGGGCTGCCTCTTGCCTCTTTGCTGCCTCTTGACGCAAAGGCACTCAGTCAGGCAGCCCTTCTACATCTCAGGCTGTGTGAGGGCTTCACCCTGCTGCAGACACAGCTGAACATTTCCCATCCAAATGGTTTTCAGCCAGAGCTGATCTGCATCAACACAGAAAGCAGCCTCTGCCGTGGGGGAGGGGGGAAACTCCAGCATCTCATTAAGAAAATTAGCCTGGAAAAAACCCAACCCAAGCAATGAGAGGAATCTCAGGGGGGGCTGTCGATAAAAACCCTGGCAAGAAGGGGAACATCTTCAGCAGAAGTCTTTGCTGTGAGCCTGTGCCGGTGCTCCGGTGAAGGCAGAGCTGCCAGCTCGGGGCTGCGGGGCACGGGGCAAGCACTAATAGATTTGTTCCCTCCGTTTGTTTGCCTGAAGAGCCCCGGGGCTGTCCTGGAGGCAGAGGATGCACAGAGCTAACACAGAGCTTCATTAGTGTCCTTGCTCATTAACCCAGACCTCTGTGCCACTGCTGTGGCTTCTCTGATTTGTGTCAGCGGTGCAGGGAGTGTGGAGCAGCCCAGCTGCCCGCCCAGCCCTTGCTGACAAAGCTGTGGCCACGCAGAAGCAGAGAGGGTTTGGGTTGGGCAAACTCCAGGATCAGCCAGGGCAACATCAACCCAACCCCACCAGGGCCACCAAACCCTGGCCCCCAGTGCCATGGCCACAGGTTCCATAAACACCTCCAGGCAGGGGGACTCCACCACCTCCCTGGGCAGCCTGTGCCAGTCCCTGACCACTCCTGCAGCAAAGAAATTTTCCCTGCTCTCCAACCTAAGCCTCCCCTGGCACAATTTCAGGCCATTTCCTCTCCCTCTATCACCTGAGACTAAAGAGAAGAGCTCAACCCCCAGCTCACTGCAGCCTCCTCTCAGGGAGCTGTAGAGAGCAATGAGGTCTCCCTCAGCCTCCTCTTCCCCAGGCTGAACACCCCCAGCTCCCTCAGCTGCTCCTCCCCAACCCTGTTCTCCAGACCCTTCCCCAGCTTGGTTGCCCTTCTCTGGACCTGCTCCAGCCCTCAATGTCCTTCTGGGAGTGAGGAGCCCAAAACTGAACCCAGGATTCAAGTGTGGCCTCACCAGTGCTGAGTACCTCCTGAAGGACGACTCCTGCCCCCCTCCAGAGGCTCAGTGCCCCTCTCTGATCCCTGGCACCACCTGTCCTGGGGCTGTGCTTACTGATGGAGATATGGATGCCCCTGCTCCAGGTCTGATGCTAATGGTGGGGGTTTGGTGCTGGGATGAGCAGCTAGAAAGCTGAGAATTAGACTGGGGACAGAGGTCAGGGCTCTCTGGGTTTAGGAAACACAGCAGCAGATGTCACTTCTTTGCTCCTGCCAGGCAAAGCCCTCAATCTGCCCCCCCCTGCCAGAAGAAACCAATGCTCCTAATCAGCAGTGTCTGTTTGCAGGGCTAAGTGGGGATCAGGCTGTCTGAGGCCCTCCTCTCTTTCCTGAAGAGCTTCTGGTTATTTAAAGAAGTCTAATTTGCTGTCCTCATTACCAGCTCCTCGGGCTGGAGCTGCTCAGTGTTCCAGAGCTCTGCTCCCTCAGGTGGTGTCTTCAGAGCTGAGACCCAGGCTGTGGCCACGGCACAGAAGGGATTCCTCTGGGCTGGCTGTTATCCTGCCTGGGGTCAGGGCAGGCAGCCCTGGACACCTTTCCCTGTGGATCTGTTGTGTCCCTGAGCTGTCACCCCAAGGAAAGGAAGATGAAGGGCTGGCTCTGCCTGTGCTGCAGGGAGACTTGGAGCCACTCTACCCCGGGTCCCCACTGACTCCAAATCTCCCTGCTGGGCTCTGTGCCCACATGGCTGAGCGATGCTGCTGGATGCTCCTGGGAAGTGAGGCTTTCCTGCTGCTTTCTCCTGGTCCCTCTGCACTGGCTCTCAACAGCTTTGTCTCCATGAGGAGCTGCTGGCTCCCAAAGCTAAGCACCCAGTTCCTGACCATCTCCCCTCTCCAGGCACAGTCTTGCAGCTGAGAGTGGAAAAACCTTCTGGAGATGACCTGCAAAGTGCAAGGAGCTGAGTCCTCTGCAGCAGCCCCTCCTCAAGGCACAGAATTTGTCAGCAAGGGACTGGCTCAGGACTGACACCTCCTGCACCTGGCTGCAGGCCTGGCTTCACTTTCCAGGGCTGAGAACTTTGGAGACATGTCCTGGTTATTGGCTTTGGGTGGATTGCCTTAATCCCCCTCTGTGCTGCCCAGGGCACAGAGGGCAGAGGTTCGTGGGGATGAGGGGCTCTGTCTTTTCTGCTAGAGGCTGATGTGGACACTGGAGAGGTGCTGGGGTGCTGTGCTGTGCCAGGATGCTGTCCCTGCTGTGCACTCAGAAGATGGTGGTGAGATCTGGGGGGCTCACAGCCCATTCCTCCTTGTCCCTTCATTCCACACCATCAGCTGCAGGCTCTGCTGCAGTGAGAGTCTCCTCTGCAGGCTTCACTCCAGCCCTGTTCAGTGGGAAGTGCTTCCCTGCTTCCACAGCAGGACAGCACAAGTGGGCACTGCACTGGGCAAAGGGAGGTTGGTGTCCCAGCAGCCCCTTCTCATGCTGGCTTGGAGGACTTCTGCCAGGAAGGCTGTGCCTGTGCCTTCAGTGGACAGAAGCACAGAGAAAGGACAGGTCAGTGCTGGCAGCTGCCCTGCTCTGAGTGAGAGGTGGACTGCAGACCTTCAGAGGTCCCTTCCCATCAATGCAAATACAGATTCACAGAGACAGAGAATTGTTTCAGTTGGAAAAGACCTCTGAGGTCATCCAGTCCAACCATCAGCTCTGCTCTCATGACACCCCCCTGGAGATCTGCCCCCAGAAAAAGGACCTGGAACTGTTGGAGGGATGCAGGGGAGGCCACAGAGATGAGCAGAGGGCTGGGGAACCTCCCCTCTGGGGACAGGCCGGGAGAGTTGGAGCTGTCCAGCCTAGAGAAGGCTCCAGGGAGATCTCAGAGCTGCATTTCAGTATCTGCAGAGGGCCTACAGGAAGGCTGGGGAGGGACGAGGGCTGGGAGTGGCAGGACGAGGGACAGTGGCTTTGAGCTGAGGGAGGGGAGATTGAGACTGCAAATGAGGAAGAAATTCCACCCCTGGAGATGAGGAAGACCATCCCTGCCATCCTCACCCAGTGGATGAAGTCTTGCTGGAGCACCAACTGCCTCTGCAGCTCCCTGATTGGTGAGGGGTGCTGCTGGGGGCTTTGAAAGCTTTTGCACAACAAGAAATTGGGAAGAAATCCTTGAGAGGGAGGGTGGGGAGACACTGGCACAGGCTGCCCAGGAGGCTGTGGCTGTCCCTTCCCTGCAGGGGTTGCAGGCCAGGCTGGATGAGGCCTTGAGCAACCTGGGCTGGTGGGAGGTGTCCCTGCCCATGGCAGGGGGTTGGAACTGGCTGAGCTTTGAGGTCCCTTCCAACCCAACCCCTTCTGTGTCTCTGATTCACTGTCTGAGAGAAGGGCAGTTGGATGTCAGTTGGATGTCCAGCACCTCCCAGCTCACCTCCCAGGAGCTCCTTTCCTGCAGTAAGCAAGAAAAAGAAATAGCACAGGCAAAGCAAACTGCTGGGATGTGCAGCACTGATGTCCTTCTCTCCAAGGAGCCTTTGCCAGGGGCCACACTCAGGGAAGAACCCAAACCCACCAGGGCTGTGGAGGGACTCAGGGATGTAGGGAGCAACTCAGGGATGTAGGGAGGGACTCAGGGATGTAGGGAGGGACTCATGGACGTAGGGAGCGACTCAGGGATGTAGGGAGGGACTCAGGGATGTGGGGAGGGACTCCGGGATGTGGGGAGGGAGATGTAAGGAGGGACTCAGGGATAAGGAGGGACTCATGGACGTAGGGAGTGACTCAGAGATGTAGGGAGGGACTCAGGGATGTAAGGAGGGACTCAGGGATGTAAGGAGGGACTCATGGACGTAGGGAGCGACTCAGGGATGTAGGGAGGGACTCAGGGATGTAGGGAGGGACCCAGGGTTAAGGAAGGACTCAGGGATGTAGGGAGGGAGATGTAAGGAGGGACTCAGGGATGTGGGGAGGGACTCAGGGATGTAAGGAGGGACTCAGGGATGTAGGGAGGGAGATATAGGGAGGGACTCAGGGATGTAGGGAGCAACTCAGGGATGTAGGGAGGGACCCAGGGTTAAGGAGGGACTCAGGGATGTAGGGAGGGACTCAGGGATGTGGGGAGGGACTCAGGGATGTGGGGAGGGAGATGTAGGGAGGGACCCAGGGTTAAGGAGGGACTCAGGGATGTAGGGAGGGACTCAGGGATGTGGGGAGGGACTCAGGGATGTAGGGAGGGAGATGTAGGGAGGGAGATGTAGGGAGGGACTCAGGGATGTGGGGAGGGACTCAGGGATGTAGGGAGGGACTCATCTGTGAAGTGACTCAGGGCTGTGGAGCCCCCAGCCCCTACCTCACACCCTGCAAGGGTTTGGCTGTGGATGGTGGTTGGAGGCTGCATTCAGAGCTGGTCCTGCTGGCTGGCAGGAGGCAGCAGAAGCAGCTCCTCTGGTCTCACTCCTCCAAGAGTTTTCCCTCTCCCTGGGTGTAAATGATTAATGAGGGAGCTGGTGGAAGGCAGCTGCACTGTTGCCACAGTAACTGAGGCGAGTGGCAGGCAGGGTCTGTGCCCAGGCTGAACGCTGAAGTGAGGAGCTGCCTGCTGCCTCTTGCAGTTATTTTAGCCCTCATAAGATTCTGGTTAATTATTAACACCAGAAGGTCCTAACCTGGGGGAATATTTCTAAGTGAGGATAAGTTCCTAATGAATCCCTTTCAATTTGCTCTCCCTGGGTGCCATTATCATGTTATCTCCCTAAAATCTCCTCTTATCTCACTTCCCACCCCAGCAGCCTCTCCCCAGCTTCAGTTTTGAAAGAGGGGAAGAATGCAGGAGGCAAAGTGAGCCTGGGGCTGGCTCCTGGCCCCCCGCCTGCAGTGGCACTTCCTGGCTTTAGCACCGGCTGCTGTCCTCTGCTTTTGGGGGGCAGGCAGGGATCCCAGCCCAGCCAGGAGCACAGCCTGTGCCAGTGTCCAGGCAGGCAGTGGCTGGGGTGAGAGCAGCACTGCTGCTCTGGCACACCTGTCACACCCTGGGGACAGCTCTCACACCTCAGGGACAACTCTCACGGCCTGAATCCCAGCAAAGGCTCTGCAGCCCCAGGGGAAGGAATTGCATTTCGCTTCTCCCTCCCTGAAGTGACTTTGCAGAGTGCTGGGAGCGAAGCAGAGGGGTGGGATCCAGCTGGAGGGCTGGCACCCATCTGAAAGGGCTTAAAGGGGAGGACAAGAGCTGCCCCTGCCCCACTCCTCTGCTGCTAAAAGCAAGAGGCAGGGCTGAGCCTCACTGCTCTGCTGTGCCAGCAGGTGCCAGGGAAAGGAATTTCCCACATCCAAGTGACAAATCCAGACCTCCCTTCCTTCCAAAGAGGAGGAGGCCTTCCCTCATGCAGCCTCACTCTCTGCTGTCCTGTGGTGGGCAGGGCTGGCAGCTGGCCCTGGGCTTGGGCTGGCTGTGCCCAGCGAGCAGCACCAAACAGCTCTGGCATGGCAGCTCACAGCTGCAGCTGCTCCTCTGCCTGCATCTGGTACTGCAGTGCTGCTGAGGTCCAGTGGAGCTTCTGTGCTGTAGACAGGGACACTGAGGCACAGACAGGGACACCTAGACACAGGGGCACTGAGGCACAGACAGGGACACCGAGGCACAGACAGGGACACTGAGGCACAGACAGGGACACCTAGACACAGGGGCACTGAGGCACAGACAGGGACACTGAGGCACAGACAGGGACACCTAGACACAGGGGCACTGAGGCACAGACAGGGACACCGAGGCACAGACAGGGACACCTAGACACAGGGACACTGAGGCACAGACAGGGACACCTAGACACAGGGACACTGAGGCACAGACAGGGACACCGAGGCACAGACAGGGACACCTAGACACAGGGGCACTGAGGCACAGACAGGGACACCTAGACACAGGGGCACTGAGGCACAGACAGGGACACTGAGGCACAGACAGGGACACCTAGACACAGGGGCACTGAGGCACAGACAGGGACACCGAGGCACAGACAGGGACACTGAGGCACAGACAGGGACACCTAGACACAGGGGCACTGAGGCACAGACAGGGACACCGAGGCACAGACAGGGACACTGAGGCACAGACAGGGACACTGAGGCACAGACAGGGACACCGAGGCACAGACAGGGACACTGAGGCACAGACAGGGACACCTAGACACAGGGGCACTGAGGCACAGACAGGGACACCGAGGCACAGACAGGACACTGAGGCACAGACAGGGACACCTAGACACAGGGACACTGAGGCACAGACAGGGACACCGAGGCACAGACAGGGACACTGAGGCACAGACAGGGACACCTAGACACAGGGACACTGAGGCACAGACAGGGACACCTAGACACAGGGACACTGAGGCACAGACAGGGACACCGAGGCACAGACAGGGACACCTAGACACAGGGACACTGAGGCACAGACAGGGACACCGAGGCACAGACAGGGACACCTAGACACAGGGGCACTGAGGCACAGACAGGGACACCGAGGCTCAGGTCTGCTCCTCAGCAAGCCCTCCCCAAGCCTGGTAGACCCAGCTGGACAGAAGGGAGAGCTCCTGTGCCTCCCCTTCCTCCAGCACGGTCCCCCAGAGCGCACTGATGGTCCTCTCAGGGCCAGCTTGTGAAGGTCAGGTCCACTCTGAGGGTGCTGCTGCTCTTCACGTGCTCACAAACCACCTTGGTGCCTCCAGCTGATGCTCTCTGGAGCAGCGCTCACGTTGGGCTCCCAAATGCTTAGATGAGGAGAAACTGAAGGGCATCTTGGCTGGTCACAAATGGAGGGATCTGGGAGTCCTGCCAGCAGCAGAGGGGCTAATAGGATGCTGGGCTTCTGCCTTGCATAGTGTTCAGGGAGAGGCTGGCTCAGGAGCTCCTGATTTATTTAGCACACAACCCCCGGTGCTGGCCACCCTTCTCCCCAGGGCACTGATTCTGGCCTGCAGGAGGGCAGCAGGACCAGGAGAGAGCAAGGCTGGGGAGGTCGAAGCTGTAAGGAGGACAGTGGCTCACACCACAGTGCCTGCCCTGCTGCAGACATTAGAGAAGCCACAGTGCTGAAAAACCCTTTCTGAGGGTGCTGGGCACCACAAAGCTGCCACATGGCACAGGGCTGTGAGGAGGGGGGGTGCTCCACAGCTGAGCAAGGCCCACATCCAGCTGGGGACACAGCCCTCTGCTTGCTGCTGCTGGAGGACAACCCGAGCTGAGAAGAGATGGCAGCAGGGCAAGGCTGCCAGTGGGGCAAGCAGCTGCCCAGGGAACCACAGAACCATGGAATGGGCTGGGCTGGCAGGGACCTCCAAAGCTCAGCCAGTCCACCCCCCTGCACTCAGCAGGGACATCCTCCACTGCATCAGGCTGCCCAGAGCCCTGTCCAGCCTCACCTTGAATACCTCCAGGAAGGGAACCCCAGCCCCCTCCCTGGGCAACCTGTTCCAGTGCTCCACCTCCCTCCTGGTGCAGAACTTGTCCCTCACATCCAAATCTCCATCTGCTCTGCTCCAGTTTGAAGCCACTGCCCCTTGTCAAGGAGGGAGGTTAGATCCTGCAGCAGCAGGCAGCCACCTGCAGCCTTCTGGCCATGCTGTGCTCTCAGAACCATGCTCCTGGCCAGCAGCCACCAGTGTGCCTGGAGCCCTGCAGGCACTAAGCCTTTCCCTCAGGGCTGCTAGGACACCAGATCTGCTCACATGGCCCCAGCCCCTCCAGGTGACAGTGGTCAGGAGGTGCAAGAGCCCTGTGGCAGCAGGGGCAGGACATTTCCTTTTATGTTAAGCCTCAATCCAGTCTCTGAAGATCAGCTTAAATGAGCCTGACTTAAGCCCTGCACACCCCTACTCTAGCTCTCATTGCTGCTGGCACAGCAGGGCCTTCCTCACCTGCACTGAAAGTTTCACTTCCTCTTATCAATCTTCCTAAACTCTTGTCCTCGAAGATGAAGTCAAATCCTGCAGGGGGAGGGATTGTTAGTGGGTTCCAGAGAGCTGCAGAAGGTCAGAATTAAGACCAAATGGAATGGGACCAGGCAGAGGAAATGCAAGGCATGACTCTGCTGTGAGTGGGGGGAAAGGTGGCTTGGAAAGACACACACAGAGGAGGCAGCTGAGGATCTATTTTAAACCCTTCCCCCCTGCTCCTCACTTCTGCTTGCCAAGCTGGCCTCAGCCAGCAGCACAGGATGTACAGACTGCCTCTGGCAGGCAGGTGGAGCAGCCTCAGACACCAGGCTGAAGGACATCTCCACTGCCTCAGCTCCTGCACTGTGGCTGTTTCCAGGCTGTGAGAAGCATGGATGGACCTCATGGACCCAGGGCTCGTCCCAGTTCAGCAGGCTGCAGCTGCACAGCCTCCTGCCCAAGGGTCTCTTGCACCACAGAAGCTCCATCTGCAGAAAGCAGAGGCTGCTCTCCACTGGTGCTGGAGCTGCATCTCCCCAGTGCCTGGGGTGCCTCCAGGCACCACTTTGGCCTCTCTGGAAGGACAGCCTGGGAGGACCTGGCTGCCAAGCAGGCTAACAACTCAGAGAGGCACAGGAGCAGCTCCTCCTCTGCACTGCAGCCCTGGACACCAAGCTGTGTGGTGCTGGACTCACTTGAGGACAGGGATAGCATCCAGAAGGATCCTGACAGGCTGGAGAAGTGGCCAGTGCCAACCACAGGAGGTTGAACAAGTCACAGGGCAAGGCCTTGCAGCTAGGTCAGGGCAGCCCCAGGCACAAATCCAGGCTGGGTGCAGAGTGGGCTGAGAGCAGCCCTGAAGAAAGAGACTTGGGGGTGTCAGGTGCTGAGCAGCTCCCCCAGGAGCCAGCAGTGCCCTCCTGCAGCCCAGCAGGCAGCTGTGTGCTGGGCTGCAGCCAGAGGAGTGTGGGCAGCAGGGCTAGAGGGGATTCTGCCCCTGGACTCTGCTCTGCTGAGACCTCACCTCCAATCCTGCCTCCAGTTCTGCTGTCCCCACCAGAAGGAGGACACAGAGCTGTGGAATGAGTCCAGAGGAAGCCACAAAGATGCTCCAAGGGCTGGAGCAGCTCTGCTGTGAGCACAGGCTGAGGGAGCTGGGGGTGTGCAGCCTGGAGAAGACTCCAGGGGGACCTCAGAGCTGCCTGCCAGTGCCTGAAGGGATCCTGCAGGAAGAGACTCTCCTGCAGAGAGACTTTTTCCTGAGGGTGTCTGGAGACAGGACAAGAGGGAATGGTTTGAAGCTGAGGGAGAGCAGGGTTGGACTGGAGCTGAGGAAGAAGTTCTTCAGCAGGAGGGTGGTGAGACTCTGGCACAGGCTGCCCAGGGAGGCACCCAGGGTGTTCAAGTCCAAGCTCTGTGAGGCCTTGAGTCTAGCTGAGAGATGTCCCTGCCCAGGGCAGGAGGCTGGAGCAGATGAGCTCTGAGGTCCCTCCCAACCTGAGCCACTCTGTGATTCATTCCCAGGCAGCAGGCAAAGCCAGAAGCAAGATGCTGAGGTGTCTGTGACAAGGACTGGTTCGTGTTGTGTCAGATGTGATGTGAGCAGAGGAATCCTCTTTCCCTGAGCTGTGCTGGAGAGCTTTGCACAGCGACTCTGTGCTCCCAGCACAGCCTGCAGTTGGAGCAGTTGAACAGAGTGGTGTTCAGGAGCTGTCCTGTTTCTGCCACAAGAGAAATGTGTGTGCAGTGTGTGCTGAGGGTGGAAAACAAGGAGGGAAGGATGGGCAAGGGAGTAAAAAACTGATTAGCTGAAGCAGACCAAGTCTGAAGCTGGCTGAGGAAGTTGCACTTTCAGTTGTGCATAACCCATAACCAGGGGCTCCCCTGACCTGTGTCTTGGAGGGAGTAAAAGTCAGACCAAGCACAGCCCTGTCCTGGTAAGGAATTCAAACCTGGTGGCAGGCTGAGGCTTTGAAAGCTCTCAGCCCAAGCTGCTGGCTCAGGGAGAAGAGAAATGAGCTGAAACCAAATCACATCCCTGGCTGCATCCAAAGCAGCATGGCCAGAGATGGAGAGATGCCCCTCTCCTCTGCCCTGCCCTGCCCTGCTCTGCCCTGCTCTGGGGAGACCTCACCTGCAGTGCTGGGCCCAGCTCTGGTGCCCTCAGTCCAGGAGCTGCTGGAGTGTGTCCAGAAGAGAGCCACGAAAATGGTCACAGGCTGGAGAACCTCTGCTAGGGGGACAGGCTGGGGGTGTGCAGCCTGGAGAAGAGAAGGCTCCAGGGAGACCTCAGAGCAGCCTGCCAGTACCTGAAGGGGGCTCCAGGAGGGCTGGGGAGGGACTTGTGACAAAGGGCTGGGAGTGCCAGGATGAGGGACAATGGCTTTGAGCTGGGAGAGGGGAGATTGAGAGTGGAGATGAGGAAGAAATTAATGAGAGTGAGGCTGGGGAGGCACTGGCACAGGCTGCCCAGGGAGGCTGTGGATGTCTCCTCCCTGCAGGTGTTCCAGGCCAGGCTGGATGAGGCCTTGAGCAACCTGGGCTGGTGGGAGCTGTCCCTGCAGGGGCTTGGAACTGGATGTTCCCTGAGATCTCTTCCAGCCCAAACCACTCTATGGTTCCATGGTTCTGTACCACTAGGAGGGAGGAACTGGAGGAGATCACTGCACGGGGCAGGTGCTGCTGTGTTGGCTATGCCAAGTGTCTGCCAAAGCTCTTGGAGCTCAGAGCAACCTTCTGCAGCCACTTCCTTGCTGACCAACAGTGAGGATTCGTCGGGGGAGCTCTTCCCAAGCACTGCTCTGGGCATGGCAGAGCAAAATGCTGCAGCATGGATGAGCTGAGGGACGACACAGCAACTCCAGGCACCAGGAGAGAAAGAGAAGGGATGGAGGAAGGAGTCAGGGAGTTACCAGTGTCCCCAACCTGGCTGGGGAGAGGGCATGAAAGGCTCCCAGACTCCCATGACTCTGCCCTTGGCCCCTTTCCCTGGTGCTGGAATTCGGGGCATGTGGTATGTTAGCACTGCAGAGCCTGGAATGAAAACAGGAAATGTAGAGAGGCTGCAGGCAGGCACCCAGCAGGCTGCAGGCAGCCCTGCAGAGCTCTGGGAGAGGAGGACAAGAGTTGTTTGTGTTGCAAAACTGGGCTCTTCTGGAGGGCTTTCTGCCAGTGCCACGCTGCCCATCTCTGCCAGCTCCTGGGGTGCTGCCTGCCAGGGCAGCCCCTTGGTGTGGTGGTAGAGATGCAGGGCTGGGATTCCTCCAGGGGGGTCAGGAATACAGCCACAGCTCCTCTAGCTCACCAGCAGCTGAGACAGGGGCAGAAATCTCCTCCACTTCACCCAAATCAGCAGCTAGGAGACGTTCTCCTCTGTCTGGACTTGTATAAAGCCTTTGACCCTGTCCCACAGGACATCCTGGTCACCAGACTGGAAGAGCATGGAGCTGAGGGGTGGCCACTGGCTGGGTAAGGAATTGGCTGCAAGGCTGCACTCAGAGAGCTGTGGTCAGTGGCTCAGTGTCCAGCTGCAGCCCAGTGACCAGTGGTGACCCTCAGGGGCTGGGGAGCAGTGCTGGTTAACAGCTTTGCCAGTGCCACGGACACTGGCATGGGGGCTGTGGATGACACCAAGCTGTGTGGTGTGGCTGCCACACTGGAGGGAAGGATCCATCCAGAGGCACCTGGGCAGGCTGCAGGGCTGGGCCCAAGGCAACCTCATGAGGTTCAACAAGGCAAAGTGGCAGAATCCCCTCTCTGGCTCTGCTGGCAACGCTGCCTTGGATGCAGCCCAGGCTGCCCTTGGCCTTCTGTGCTGCAAGCTCACCCTGCCTGCTCCTGGACAGCTTCTCCCTCACCAGCACCCCCAAGTCCTCTTCCTCAGGGCTGCTTTCTATCACCTCCTCCCCCAGCCTGTATTGACAGTGAGGGCTGTTGAAGGATGCCAATGCTGACCCAAGACACTGTGTCACCCAGGGGATGTTGCTCTGTTTGTCCTGGCAGCTTCACCTCACGGCTGCTCCCCTCCCTGCCCTTCTCCTGCTGTACCAAGCGATGGGGATGCAGCCCTGTGGCTTCCTGTGCTTGTTCCTCAGCTTCCATCCTGTGCACTCTGCTCCACAAACACACTGCTGGGCTTCTGCAAGGAGGGCAGGATCCTGCCAAAACCCGGGGTGAAGAGGCAGGGATTGAGAAACAGAGAGCACAGAGAGAAGGCAAAACATGAGGCTCCAGAGCCAGCACTCAGAGGGCATTTCAGGCATTCCTGGGATTGCTCAGCCCCTGCCACAGCTTCCCATGGCAGGAGCTGAAGCTCTTTGTCGCTTTCTCAACAGGGAAGTGGCACGGAGATAAAGTCAGCAGCACGTGGAGAGCTCCAGGAATGCCAAGCAGTTATTGACATCTGATTCAGAGGTCATTCATCTGGGTGAAAAGAGAGAGCAGAGGGCTGCCTGCTGGCAGCGCTGAGCCCTGCGCTGCCAGGGACCTGCCCTGGGGGCACTGAGCTGCCAGGGACCTGCCGTGGGGGCACCGCTCCGCCAGGGACCTGCCGTGGGGGCACCGCTCCGCCAGGGACCTGCCGTGGGGGCACCGCGCTGCCAGGGACCTGCCGTGGGGGCACCGCTCCGCCAGGGACCTGCCCTGGGGGCACTGCTCTGCCAGGGACCTGCCGTGGGGGCACCGCTCCGCCAGGGACCTGCCGTGGGGGCACCGCTCCGCCAGGGGTCTGCCGTGGGGGCACCGCTCCGCCAGGGGTCTGCCGTGGGGGCACCGCGCTGCCAGGGACCTGCCGTGGGGGCACCGCTCCGCCAGGGGTCTGCCGTGGGGGCACCGCTCCGCCAGGGGTCTGCCGTGGGGGCACCGTGCTGCCAGGGACCTGCCCTGGAGGCACTGCTCTGCCAGGGACCTGCCGTGGGGGCACCGCGCTGCCAGGGACCTGCCGTGGGGGCACTGAGCTGCCAGGGACCTGCCGTGGGGGCACCGCTCCGCCAGGGACCTGCCGTGGGGGCACTGAGCTGCCAGGGACCTGCCGTGGGGGCACTGCGCTGCCAGGGACCTGCCGTGGGGGCACTGAGCTGCCAGGGACCTGCCGTGGGGGCACCGCTCCGCCAGGGACCTGCCCTGGGGGCACTGAGCTGCCAGGGACCTGCCGTGGGGGCACTGCGCTGCCAGGGACCTGCCGTGGGGGCACTGAGCTGCCAGGGACCTGCCGTGGGGGCACTGAGCTGCCAGGGACCTGCCGTGGGGGCACCGCTCCGCCAGCCACTGAAGGGAGGCACGGAGGGCAAGGAAGCTCTCACTGTGCTTGATGAAGCCCAGGCAGTCAGTCATGATGCCTGTGGAGGTGCAATCACAACTGCCAAGCTCAGAGCTGTGTCCTGGGGTTCTCTTTCCAAACAAGGCCACTTCCCAGGGGTGCTGCACGGAGGGCTCTGGCTGCAGACTGCTTGACAAGCTGGGAGAGACTCACAGAGCCCCAGAATGGTCTGGGTTGGAGGGGACCTCCAGAGCTCATCCAGTCCAACCCCCTGCAGACAGGTTGCCCAGAGCCCTGCTGAGCCTCACCTCGAATATCTCCAGGGATGGAGCCTCAACCACCCCCCTGGGCAACCTGTTGCAGTGTCCCAGCAGCCTCCTGGTGCAGAACTTGTTCCTCACATCCAGTCTCAACCTGCTGTGCTCTAGTTTGAAGGCATTGCCTCTCGTCCTGTCCCTGCAGGCCTTTGGGCACAGTCTGATTGCTGGGGCTGCCCAGTCCTTAAGAAACCACATCCACAGTCACAGAACCCCAGCATGGTGGGGTTGGAAGGGCCCCCTGGAGATTGTTATTTCCAACCCCCCTGCCAGAGAAGGTTCACCTTGAGCAGGTTGCACAGCACTGCACCCAGGTAGGTTTTGCATGGCTCCAGAGATGGAGACTCCACAACACTTCTGGGCCCATTCCAGCACTCCACCACCCTCAACATTAAGAAGTTCCTCCTCATGTTCAGATGCACTTCTGATGTTCAGTCTGTGCCCACTGCCCCTTGTGCTGTCCCTGGGCACCACTGAGCAAAGCCTGGTCCCATTCTCCTGACCCCACCCTGGAAGTATTGATCAGCATTGATCAGCTGCCCCTCAGGCTGCTCTTCTCCAGACCAAAGCCTCAATTCTCTCAGCCTTTGTGGACCCCGTGGGGGCAGATGTGGACACTGACACCAGCCAGGCATGCCAGAGCAGAGCCTTCAGCACCAAGCAGCTGCACCCTTGCTGCTTAAGGCCTTTCAGCATCCCTGGAGGAGGCATTCAGGGTCAAAGATGGTTTCAGGCTCTAGCAAGGGCAGGTGGACATGTGGGAAGGAGTCCTTTATGGCTGGCTTTTGTAGCTCCACTGACCAGGAGTCAGTGCTCTGTGTAGGCTCAGCCTCTCACTCAGCTTCACAGAGCAGCTACACTTGGGTTTGTAACGCTCTGAGTGCATCCTCCATGTCTCCATCCAGAGATGCTGGGATGCCCCTCAGGCTGCGCTGGTCCTGCTGGGAGCTGCAGGGATGTGAACTGGGATCATTGCTTAAACCCTCACCAGTCAGGTTTGGTACTCATCAGGCATGAGAACAGAGGATGATTGAGGCCTTGAGCAACCTGCTCTAGTGGGGGGTGCCCCTGCCCATGGCAGGGGGGTTGGAGCTGGACGAGCTTTAAGGTTCCCTCCAACCTGAGCCGTTCTCTGATTCTGTGACTCCCAGAAAGTAGTTAACCACCATTTGTTTCATCAGCTCAGCAGTTCAGCTTCCAGTGTCCCTGCTCCCTGAGCTGGCCATGCAGCCTGCCAGCCCATGGAACAGAGAACAAGCCAGCAGCCACCCCCCCAGTTCCTCAGGTCTCCTTTTTCTCCCTGAGGGTCACGCTCCCAGCACCTTTCCTCCAGGCCATGGCAGACTGCTGCTTGCTGCTCCCTTCCAGCAGCTGAAGGGTGTTGGACCTGGCCAGGCTGGTCATGCTGCATGGTAATGCTGCTGAGCACCTGGCCAGAGACCTGCACCAGCTAATCACATCCCCCTGATCAAGGGGAGGGAGACAAGGGCCCTGATTTGCCTTGTCAGCCCTGGATGTGATGTGTGGCTGATAGGAAGTGGCAGAGGCTGTGCCTCGGGGCTGCCCCAGGCAGTGATTTACATGGGCAGATAAATCTGAGCTCCCCAGCACCAGCCTCTCCTAATGAAGCTCCAGGTGCCCTCCTCAGAGCCCCAGCAAGGCTGTAGCTAGGCAACAAAGACGACTCTCTCTCCAGCAGGAAGCACTTAGATGAACACCTCCAAAGGCAAAGGTTGCTGCTAATTAACCCGTGGGGCAGTGCTCAGCTTTCTGCTCTGTAACATGGAATTATGGAAGTGGTTGGGTTGGAAAAGCTCTCTGAGATCATCAAATCCAACATCAACCCAACACCTCCATGGCCACTAAACCCTGGCCCCAAGTGCCATGGCCACAGGTTTCTGGAACACTCCAGGGCTGGGGACTCCACCACCTCCCTGGGCAGCCTGGGCCAGTCCCTGACCACTCCTGCAGCAAAGAAATTGTTCTTCCTCTCCAACCTAACCCTCCTCTGGCACAATTTCAGTCCAGTGCCTCTCTTCCATCACTTGTTACCTGGGAGAAGAGCCCAACACTGACCTGGCTGCAGCCTCCTCTTAGGGAGCTGTAGAGAGCAATGAGGTCTCTCCTCAGCCTCCTCTTCCCCAGGCTGAACACCCCCAGCTCCCTCAGCTGCTCCTCCCCAGCCCTGTTCTCCAGACCCTTCCCCAGCTTGGTTGCCCTTCTCTGGACTGCTCCAGCCTCTCAATGTCCTTCTGGGAGTGAGGAGCCCAGAACTGAGCCCAGTATCAGGGTGTGGCCTCACCAGATGACAACACCAAGGCAATTACAGAGGTCTGGAAAGGCCACAGGATCATGGATTGGGTTTGGCTGGAAAAGCTCTTTGAGCTCACCCAGCCCAACCACGCTTTAACCGCCAAGGCTGGGGCTCAGCCATGGCCCTCAGCACCACAGCTCTGCCTCTTGGAAACACCTCCAGGGATGGGGATCCAAACACCTCCCTGGGCAACCAGGCTTTGAGAATCCTTTCAGTGAAGTTCCTTCTCATACCCAACTTAAACCTCCTTTGGGCCAACTCGAGGCCATTCCTACAATGCTAGAATCACAGGAAGCATCAGGCTGGAAAGAGCCCTCTGAGGGCATCTTGTCCAACCCCACTGCAGCCAGCAGGGACACCTCCAGCTAGAGCAGGCTGCCCAGGGCCACATCAAGTTTGGCCTTGAATGTCTGCAGGGATGAGGCTTCCACAGCCTCCCTGGGCAACCTGTGCCAGTGTCTCCCCACCCTCACTCTGAAGAGATCTCCACTCTCAGTCTCCCCTCTCCCAGCTCAAAGCCATTGTCCCTCATCCTGGCACTCCCAGCCCTTGTCACAAGTCCCTCCCCAGCTCTCCTGGAGCCCCTTCAGGTCCTGGAAGGCTGCTCCAAGGTCCTCCCTGGAGCCTTCTCAGTAGTCAGTGTTTCCAAAACGAGGCTCCAGCCAGAAGCCACCAAAGGAAATCCTTCTGCTGGCAAATGAAATGTTCTTTTGACTGTAATACACACATTTCATTTCCTCTGTGCTGGGAGCAAATGGGGCCTTGCTCCTCGAGGTTTTGTTAACCCCAGTGGAAAAATTAGATACCTCAATCTGTTCCTCACCCAGCTCCATCAGAACACAGCAAAGCAACTGAGTGACTCACCCTGACCTTGGCAGGGCTGTGGTGACAGGTTGGGCTTGATGATCTCTGAGGTCTCTTCCAACCTTGGTGATACTGTAAACTCCTCCAGGCTGTGGCCTGGGGCAAAGTCAGGTTGAATTTGGCAGGTAGTGAGGCTCTGGTGGGGACTAAGAAAGTGACTCCTGCAGAATCAGAGACCCACAGAATGCTCTGGGCTGGAAGCTCATCCAGTCCAACCCCTGCACTCAGCAGGGACATCCTCCCTAGATCAGGTTGCCCAGAGCCCTGCTGAGCCTCACCTTGAATATCTCCAGGGATGGAGCCTCAGCCACCTCCCTGGGCAGCCTGTTGCAGTGTTCCAGCAGCCTCCTGGTGCAGAACTTGTTCCTCCCATCCAATCTCCATCTGCTCTGCTCTCATTTCAAACCATTGTCCCTGGTCCTCTCACTGAGGGCCTTTGGGAACAGTCCCTCTGCAGCCTTCTTGCCTCCTCCTCAGGCACTGGAGGCCCCACCACGCTGTGGCTGTGTGCCTGAGGCGCAGCTGCATGCCTGCTGTGGTTCTGTGACTCTGTGAGAGTCAGCAGCTCCAGGTGGGGATTTGCCAAGCTGCCCACAGACCCCGGGAGCAGTGCTGCTGTGGGAGACATTCCACTTGCTCTGTCCTCAGGTTTCTCCTGGCAAGTGCTCCTTGGAAATCCTACCAGGGAGGTTACTTCTGACTTGCAAGGTGACTTATTAAGGGCATCAGCAAGCTCCTTGCACAGCCTCAGGGGAAAGCTCAGGCAGCCTTTCACTTCCTTGCACCTGGGAACCCCTCTCCAGGGCTCCCAGACCTGCAGTTGAGCAGGGCTGGATTTGGGGCTGGCTTGGGGAGGGGCAGCCTGGGGGCAGCTCGACATGATGGAGGCTTGTAGCTCTCTCTTTAATTGGAGGTGAATTTAATTTCAGTAATGAGCCTGGCACATTCCAGTTCCTGATTAGATTTGCACAGTGATTAACCCAGCAGATATTCACCTGGCAAACTGCCCAGCCCATTCCACTTGCAGTGGACTGAAACCACTTCTGCTGCTCTCACACTGGCAGGAAGGTTACCTGAAGGTCATTGTGGCATGGGAGAGGTTTGCTGCTTGGCAAGGGCCTTTCCAGCTCCTCCTGGTGGATCCCATTCAGACTGAGAAGACCCTGTGGGCCTCCCATTCAGACTGAGAAGACCCTGTGGGCCTCCCATTTAGGTTGATGAGCAGACCCTGTGGATCTCAGTGGCACTTTCTGGAACTCCAGGAGCCAGAAGCAGCTTCTTAGAGGAGTTTCCCCAAGAGCTAGCAGGGTTTACCTGAGCCCCCAGGGATGCTGAGCCCCTCACAGAAAGTGCTGCCAATCTCTTCCATCTTCATGCCCTTCAGATGTGCAAGAAGCTTCCCACTGCATCCTTGGCCCAAGGAACTGTGTCCTTGGCTGAAAACAGTTGCAGCTGGGGATGCCTCCAAGCATCTTCACACCTCTCTAGTGATCTGATCTCCTGGCCACAGAGGAGAGCTGCATGGGTCAAGGGAGGTCCTCCACCCCCTCTGCTCTGCCCTGGTGAGGCCATATCTGGAGTGTTGTGTCCAGTTCTGGGCTCCCCAGCTCAAGGAGATCAAGGAGCTGCTTGAGAGGTTACAGGCAAGGGCCTGGATGAAGATGCTGAGGGGCCTGGAACATCTCTGTGAGGAGGAAAGGCTGAGAGAATTGGGGCTTGGTCTGGAGAAGAGCAGCCTGAGGGGCATCTGATCAATGCTGATCAATACTTCCAGGGTGGGGGGCAGGAGGATGGGACCAGGCTTTGCTCAGTGGTGCCCAGGGACAGCACAAGGGGCACTGGGCACAGACTGAGCATCAGAAGCTCATCTGAACATGAGGAGGAACTCTGTGATTGAAGGGTGGCAGAGCCCTGGAGCAGGCTGGCAGAGAGGAGGTGGAGTCTCCAGCTCTGGAGGCATTCACAACCCTCCTGGAGGTGTTTCTGGGTGCCCTGCCCTGGGTGACCCTGCCTTGGCAGGGGGTTGGGCTGGATGATCTCCAGAGGTCCCTTCCAGCCCCCCCATGCTGTGACTGCGTGCCTGAGGTACAGCTGCAAAGGCTCTCATCCCCAGGACTGCCAGGGAAATGTCCTCTACCATCACTGAATTCACTCCCAGAAGAAAAATAAACCAGAAGCTAAGATGGAAATTCCTCTCTGCGCTGCCCTGAGCTCCCTGTGCTCTCCCTGTGCCTGCTGAGGAGCTCCCACACCATGGTCCAGAGCGGGGCAAGCGGCCCAGCAGTGCCCTCTCTGCACTCACTGCCCTCTCTGCACTCACTGCCCCTGTGCCTGGCAGCCAGCAGCTCCCCGGGGGGGCAGTGAGGAGCACACACACCAGCCAAGCCTTCCCTCTCTGGGCTTCCATTCCCTGCTTGCTGGCTGTCTCCACTGTGAGCATGGCTGGGGCAGTGTGGAAATGGTCATCAACCTGCCCTCAAATCAAGCACAAAGATCCATAGCTGGCCTGGCAGGGGGGTGGGGGGTGGGGGTGTCTGCTCCCTCTGCCCTCCCCCACACGTGGCTTAGCCTTTCCTCACACTCACAAAAAATGAAGACATTTTTTAACTTCCCTCAGGGACTGTCCAAGAGGGAAACAAGAGAGGATCAAGAGATTAGCCTGTGCAGGTCATGTTCATCATTTGGCTCTGCTGGGCCTTTGCAGCACGGCCCAGATGCCTGGGAAGGTGTTTAATGTAAGCCAGGATGATTGACAGCTCTCCAGACAGGATCTGAAGGCTGTCAGATCTCAGGTTATTGAGTGTCCCACTTACTGACAAATACATACAGCAGCTAAGTAGGGCACAGAGCTGCAGCTCACCCTGCCTGAGCTCAGATCATTCTCCTGGAGTGGCTTTAGGATGAGCTCTGTGCTGCTGATGGCACCAGCAGAGGATGCTGTCGATTGCTAGACCCAGGCATGCTCCAAAAGCTACAATCCCCTGCCCTGCAAGCAAGGTTCCCTTGGGAGAGAGGCAGTAAGCCAGGCAGCCCTGCAGGGACAGGACCAGGGGCAAGGGCTTCAAACTAGAGCAGAGCAGATGGAGATTGGATGTGAGGAACGAGTTCTGCACCAGGAGGCTGCTGGAACCCTGCACAGGCTGCCCAGGGAGGTGGTTGAGGCTCCAGCCCTGGAGGTATTCAAGGTGAGGTTCAGCAGGGCTCTGGGCAACCTGATCTAGGGAGGATGTCCCTGCTGAGTGCAGGGGTTGGACTGGATGAGCTTTGGAGGTCCCTTCCAAGCCAGAGCATTCTGTGATTCAGACTTCAGCAGCTCCTCTTAATCCATGACCTTGGGCTGCAGGAACCTCGGGAAGGGACAGCAGAGGTGACAGCTGGCATGGGTCATGCCAGGCTGCCTTTTCCCCTCCTGGCCTCCAGGCACATTGTGCTGGCTGAGGTTTGCTTTCCTTTGAGGATGCCATTGGAGTTGGTCACCTGTGACTTCTGACTTGAGGAGCTGGCCCAGGAGGCTCAGGAGAGCAGCAGTGTCTGGAGGTGGCATGAGGCTCTAGCACCTACTGACCCATGAATGCCAGGGGCAGGGAGGACCAGGAGGAGCCAGGAAGACTACAGCCACACCAGGAGCTTCTGTGGTGCTCTGGGAATATTTCCCCACCACCTGAGCACAGGAACATCTCTGTTAGACAGAATGCCAGCATGGTGCAGTTGGAGGGGACCTCCAGAGACCATCCAGTCCAACCCCCCTGCCAGAGCAGGGTCACCCAGGGCAGGGCACAGGAACACATCCAGAGGGGTCTTGAAAGGCTCCACAGAAGCAGACTCCACAACCTCTCTGGGCAGCCTGCTCCAGGCCTCCAGCACCCTCACAGCAAAGAACTTTCTCCTCATGTTCAGGTGGAACCTCCTGGGTTCCAGATTGTGTCCATTGCCCCTTGGCCTGTCCCAGGACACCACTGGCATGAGCCTGGCCCCTTCTTGCCCCCCACCCTTCAGCTCTCTGTAACCATTGCTCAGATCCCCTCTGGGGCTGCTCCTCTCCAGGCTAACCAGCCCCAGGGCTCTCAGCCTCTCCTCCTCACACAGATCTTCCAGGCCCTTCAGCATCCTCCTAGCCTCTGCTGGACTCTCTCCAGCAGTTCCCAGTCCCTCTTGAACTGGGGAGCCCAGAACTGGACACAATTCTCCAGATGTGGCCTCACCAGGGCAGAGAGCAGGGGGAGGAGAGCCTGCCTTGCCCTGCTGGCCACACTCCTCTTGATGCACCCTAGGAGCCCATTTGCCCTCTTGGCCACAGGGCACTTTGCTGTCCCATGGTAACTCATTGCCCCCCAGCGCTGCCAGGTCCTTCTTCATGGAGCTGCTTTCCAGCAGCTGTACTGCTGCATGCAGCTGTCCCTCCCCAGGTGCAGGGCTCTGCACTTAATCCTTGTTGGCCCCCAGGAGCTTCCCCTCTGCCCATCCCCCCCCCCCAGCCTGCCCAGGTCTGGCTGAATGGCTGCACAGCCTTTGGGTCTCTCAGGCAGCGCTGCCAGCTTGGTACCATCAGCAGCATGCCCCTGCCATGTGCCTGCAGCTGCCACAAGCTCTGGCTCCTGTCTCTGGCAAGCCATTTGGTTGAGCAGTTGGAATCCCATGGTGGAAGAGAAGATCTCAGCAGCATCTCCTGGCTTTAGCCCTGTCCGCTGGGCCCGGCTGAGTGGCTCAGGCAGCACTAGCTGGGAAGGCTGTGGTGGGGGCTGAGGGGCAGGTGTCAGCCCAGACTTGGGGTCTCATGCTGAGCAAAGGATTGTTTTGTTGTAATTAATATTCTTCTTTCTTCTCACTCTTAGTTACTGGCTGAAGCTGAGTGCTTTGGGGACCCCCCAGCCATGCCTCCATCAGTGCTGCAGAGGATGCTGCACACTTGGAAAGGTTTTTGTCAGGGCTCATCAGGCTTGGCAGATGTCTGGCTCCACAGCAGCCACAGGTGGCTGCAAATGTGCCAGGGACAGAGAACTCTTCTTGCAGACTGAGCCTGTGGAGAATGGTTTGGTTTGCATCTCTCACCTCTTTCAGCCATCAATGTTTGGTAGGAGAACTCTTCCTTCCAGGTAACCACTTGGGAAAGCCAGACATGCCCTGATGCCCTGTGCAGAGGCTCTCATCTCTGCATGCATGGAACCAAGGGATGGGTTGGGTTGGAAGGGACAACAAAGCTCATCCAGGTCCAAGCCCCTGCCATGGGCAGGGACACCTCCCACCAGCCCAGGATGCTCAAGGCCTCATCCAGCCTGGCCTGGAACACCTCCAGGCAGGGGGCAGCCACAGCCTCCCTGGGCAGCCTGTTCCAATCCCTGACCACTCTTGCAGCAAAGAAGTTTTTCCTCATCTCCAACCTAACCTTCCCCTGGCACAATTTCAGGCCATTGCCTCTTCTCCCATCACTTGCTCCTTGGGAGCAGAGCCCAACCCCCAGCTCACTGCAGCCTCCTCTCAGGGAGCTGTAGAGAGCAATGAGGTCTCCCTCAGCCTCCTCTTCCCCAGGCTGAACACCCCCAGCTCCCTCAGCTGCTCCTCTCCAGTCCTGTTCCCAGACCCTTCCCCAGCTTGGCTGCCCTTCTCTGGACCTGCTCCAGCCTCTCAATGTCCTTCTTGGAGTGAGGAGCCCAAAGCTGAACCCAGTATCAAGGTGTGGCCTCACCAGATGGCAACACCAAAGCAATTACAGAGGTCTGGAAAGGCCACAGGATCATGGATTGGGTTTGGTTGGAAAAGCTCTTTGAATTCACCCAGCTCCCCTCAGCCTCCTCTTCTCCAGGCTGAACACCCCCAACTCCCTCAGCTGCTCCTCACAAAACCTCTGAGCTTTGTTTCTGGTGCTCCAGCACCTCAGTGATTGGAGTGAGGGCCCCAAACTGAGCCCAGGATTTAAGCTGTGGCCTCCCCAGTGCCCAGCACAGTGGCTCCACCCCTGCCCTGCTGCTGCTGGCCACACCACTGCTGATCCAGCCAGGCTGCTGGTGGCCTCCTTGTCCACCTGGGCACACTGCTGGCTCATCTTCAGCTGTCTGCCAGCCTACACCCCCAGGGCTCTGCCAGCTTTCCAGCCGCTCTGCCCCGAGCCTGGGGTGCTGCATGGGGTTGTGTGCTTCGGCCATGCTCTGAGGTCCAGCCCTGCCAGGTGTGGTGGCTCACGATCTGCACCCCATGTTGGCCCAGTCTGCTGAGTGAGGCAGAACTTCAGTCTGAATTCAACATGCTACAGACTGTCTTGTCTGCATGACAGGTGACCTAAGGGGCACCCAGAAGTGGCAGGGGAATGGGGTGAAGAGGAAGCGAGAGCACACTGCAAGGGAATGCAGCCAGAGGCCAGTGGCTGCCTCCTGTGCCTGTCTGCAGCTTGGCTCAGCCCACCTCTGACAACCTCTTTGAGTTCCTCTCATTTTTCATGTGGGGATTAAGGGTGTGTTTGTCCAAACATCTGTGGGAGCTGGTTAACAGGATCAGGCCAGCACCAGACTGCCCCAGGGGCAGAGGATAATCTTTTCAGCCCAACGACAGCAATGCCATTAATGCAGAAATCCTCCTGCTCAGCTCCATCTCCATTGGAGGTGTCCCAGGCCAGGCTGGATGAGGCCTTGAGCAACCTGGGCTGGTGGGAGGTGTCCCTGCCCATGGCAGGGGGTTGGAACTGCATGAGCTTTGAGGTCCCTTCCAAGCCAACCATTTCATTTCACATTTCTGAGAGGAAAGTATTCACAGTCGCAGATTGCACCGGGTGGGGAGGAACCCTCCCAAGTCAGCTTGTGCAAGCCCCCTGCTGTCAGCAGGGACAGCTCCACTGGAGCAGGCTGCTCAGGGACACAGCAGGGTTGAGCTTGAATGCCTCCAGGGATGGAGCCTCCACCCCCTCCCTGGGCAGCCTGTTCCAGTCTCTCCCCAGCCTCACTGTGCAGAACTTCCTCCTGAGGTCCAACCTAACTCTGCCCTGCTCCAGTTCCAAACCCTGTCCCTTGGTCCTATCCCCACAGCCCCTTCTGAGCAGTCCCTCCCCAGCCTGCCTGGAGGTCCCCTGCAGATATTGAAATGCAGCTCTGAGGTCTCCCTGGAGCCTTCTCTTCTCCAGGCTGAACAGCCCCAACTCTCCCAGCCTGGCCCCATGACAGAGGTTCTCCAGCCCTCTGATCATCTTTGTGGCCTTGTCTGGACCCTCTCCATCAGGTTCAGGACCTTCTTGCATTGAGGGCCCCAAAGCTGGACCCAGCCCTGCAGGTGAGGTCTCCCCAGAGCAGAGCAGAGCAGAGGGGCAGGATCCCTCTCTCCATCTCTGGCCACACTGCTTTGGATGCAGCCCAGGCTGCCCTTGGCCTTTTGTGCTGCCCATGCCCACTGCTGGCTCCTGCCCAGCTTCTCACCCACCCCCACCCCAGCATCCCTAAGTCCTTCTCTGCAGGGCTACAGATTTCACAATCTGTATTTTACTGAGAGCTGAGAACAAAAATCTCTAGGGGCAAAAGTTCGTGAGGGCAAAAGCTAAGGTGAAACAGCAGCACTGCTCTTTAAAGTCTCTTCCAACCCATCCCATCCGTGTTTCTAGGAGCTCTGTGAGGAGCCCTGTGAGGAGCTCTGTGTGGAGCTCTGCCTGTGCTCCCTGCCTGGCTGAGCATGGCACAGCCCTGGCAGCAGCAGTGCCTGCCCCCAGCTCTCCTGCAGGCTTGAGTCTGCCCTGCCCAGAGCCAAGGGACCTGGCAGCAGCCCTGCCTTGCCTGCCTGCCTGGATCAGTGCAGGGGCTCCAGACCTGGCTGAGAAGGTTGATTGCTGGAGGTCAGCCTTGGGCATTCACATCCTTTCTGCACAGCACTTCGATGCTCTGCATGAAGCTGAGGCACACCAGCTCTGATGACCCTGCAGGCTGTTGTGGTGACACAGGGACCCCAGGTTAGCTGGCACGGCCTGCTCTGGGCACCTGGGAGCACCTTGCCTCTCGCACACCCACGTCCCAGCCCTGGCAGGGCTGCAGGGGAAGAGCCTGGTGCAAGCTCAGGCGGCAGCGCTGCTTCCCCACGCTCCCTGCTCACCCACTTTGCTCCATCCCCCACCGCGCTCCGGCAGCTTCCCTCCCTCCTCCCCCCTCGGCGCAGCTCGTTCCCGCAGATTGCTTTGTAGTAATTAGCAGTCGGCGGGGCTGGGAGCGCAGCGCCGGGAAGTGGAACAGGAGGAGAAGCTAACGAGGTCAGAAGACAGCATGTGGCAGCCCCCAGGAGCGGGGAGAGGATGCACAACCTGCTGCAGTCAGAGGAGCACCTGCCCGGAGCAGCCCCAGCGGCCGGCAGAGCCCAAGCGGCAGCGGAGGATTTCTTGGGGCAGCTCCTATGAGGAGGCTGCAGGTCCTTCCCTCCTTGCTCAAGGACAAACGGGGACACTGCTGCCCTGCTGCCCTCAGCCTGCAAACCTGAGGGTCTGCCCGGGCGGGCGGGGGGCAGGCCTGGGGCAGGGGGCAGCGGCTTGTGCAGGGTGCTCAGCGCTCGCTGCCCCTGGGCAGTGCTCGAGGGAAATGGATTTGCATCCCCAACCCCGTGCAGAACAGTGTCACCTCCTCCTCCTCCTCCTCCTCCTCCTCCTCCTCCTCCTCCTCAGCCCCACCTTAACAAACCAGATCTGACTGCAGCCCCCCACGGGTGGCACTGCCCAGGGATGGCTTCCACCACCCCTCTGCCACTGCTCAGCAGCTCACAAGGCTGTTGTGAGCCTCAGAGCCTTTCACCTTTGAGGTCTCCATTGATATTCTGGGGAAGTCCTTAGGGTTCATCTCCAAAGCTCTGGATTCCTAGGGGGGGGGGTTCCGTCTGTGCTTGCTCTCAGCTGAGCTGAGCTACAAACAGTGTGTGAAGAACTGAGGCAAAACCAGGCCAGGCCAGAAAGGGCTCAGCACGGAAGAGGGAGCAAAAGATCCATCACCACTCACCACCAGTCCCAGGAATCCTGCAGAAAGGAAGATAAAATGAAGATGCAGAGCACCCTGAACACTGATCACAGTTTAATTGATGGCAATGCACAAACAGCAGCAGCTTGCAGAGGGAACTCTACCTCCCAGGGATCATTGCACTGCTGACCAGCATGAAATCACAGAATCACCAAGGGTGGAAGAGACCTCAGAGATCATCTGGACAGCCACTGGGCACAGCTGTCATAGAATCAGAGAATGGTTTGGGTTGGAAGGGACCTGAAAGCTCATCCAGGGCCAATGCCTGGCCATGGGCAGGGACACCTCCCACCAGCCCAGGTTGCCTCATCCAGCCTGGCCTTCAACACCTCCAGGGAGGGGGCATCCACAGCCTCCTTGGGCAACCTGTGCCAGTGCCTCCCACCTCACTCTCAAGAATTCTTCCTCATCTCCACTCTCAGTCTTCCCCCTCAGCTCAAAGCCATTGTTCCTCATCCTGGCACTCCCAGCCCTTGTCACAAGTCCCTCCCCAGCTCTCCTGGAGCCCTTCAGGCACTGGAAGGCTGCTCTAAGATCTCCCTGGAGCCTTCTCCTCTCCAGGCTGAACAGCCCCAACTCTCCCAGCCTGTCCCCACAGCGGAGGTTCTCCAGCCCTCTGCTCATCTTTGTGTCTCCTCTGGACCCTCTCCAGCACTCCCATGCCCTCCTTGTGTTATTAGACCTGTTCATTCCCACCTCCATAACAGCATCACGTTAAACAGTTGGGGTGGCAGCAGCTCCCAGATGTGCAGTGGTGAGGGACAAGTTGCTGGCAGACAGGCAGCTGCCAGCAGTGCCATGTAGGAAGCCAGCAGGAGGGGACAGTCCCTGGGCAAGTGCAGCACAGCCCTGCTCTGGTGGGGTTAAAGGGAACTGAATGCTGAACCACCCAGACCAACCTCCACAGGGACTGAATCCTGCTGTCTTCCTCCTCTCCCTGCCCCCCTCCCCCCATCTTCCCCTCCCATTTCAGCAGTGCTGCCAAAGCAGGTCACCCCTGGCACCAGAAGGTCCTCCTGGTGCCAGCTATTCCTGTAGGAACTTGTCAGCCTTCAGCATCCCCATGCTGTGTTGGGGCGTGCTGTCTTGTTCTCCTGCTTTACCAGGTCAGCCCTGGTGGCACCTAACCTGGGACTGGGGGAGGCTGAGGTTCACTCCGTCACTGTGCTGCCACAGAGACTCATGCAAAAAATGGTATCTGGGAAGCTGGCAGCTCCCTTGGACTGTTTTGGATCCAAGGTCTTGCTGTGGATGTCAGAAGCTGGGTTTGTCTCCATCCAGCTTGGTTGTGTTGGCTGTTGGGGACGCACAGAACAGCTGCTGACAGAGCTTCCAGGGGTCAAGGCAGAGGAAAGGCTGCTCTGAGGTCTCCCTGGAGCCCTCTCCTCTCCAGGCTGAACAGCCCCAACTCTCCCAGCCTGTCCCCACAGGGGAGAGTCTCCGCCTCTGCTCATCTTTGTGCCTGCTCTGGACCCTCTCA
>CM026895.1:8322836-8397485 GCA_015227895.2 Colaptes auratus
AAGGCCAAGGGCAGCCTGGGCTGCATCCAAAGCAGTGTGGCCAGAGATGGGAGAGGGATCCTGCCCCTCTGCTCTGCTCTGGGAGACCTCACCTGCAGGGCTGGGTCCAGCTTGGGGCCCTCAATGCAAGAAGGTCCTGAACGTGATGGAGAGAGTCCAGACAAGGCCACAAAGATGATCAGAGGGCTGGAGAACCTCTGCCATGGGGCCAGGCTGGGAGAGTTGGGGCTGTTCAGCCTGAGAAGAGAAGGTGCAGGGAGACCTCAGAGCTGCATTTCAATATCTGCAGGGGACCTCCAGGCAGGCTGGGGAGGGACTGCTCAGAAGGGGCTGTGGGGATAGGACCAAGGGACAAGGTTTGAAACTGGAGCAGGGCAGAGTTAGGTTGGACCTCAGGAGGAAGTTCTGCACAGTGAGGCTGGGGAGAGACTGGAACAGGCTGCCCAGGGAGGGGGTGGAGGCTCCATCCCTGGAGGCATTCAAGCTCAACCCTGCTGTGTCCCTGAGCAGCCTGCTCCAGTGGAGCTGTCCCTGCTGACAGCAGGGGGCTTGCACAAGCTGACTTGGGAGGGTTCCTCCCCACCCGGTGCAATCTGCGACTGTGAATACTTTCCTTTCAGAAATGTGAAATGAAATGGTTGGCTTGGAAGGGACCTCAAAGCTCATCCAGTTCCAACCCCCTGCCATGGGCAGGGACACCTCCCACCAGCCCAGGTTGCTCAAGGCCTCATCCAGCCTGGCCTGGGACAACTCCAATGGAATGGAGCTGAGCAGGAGGATTTCTGCATTAATGGCATTGCTGTCGTTGGGCTGAAAAGATTATCCTCTGCCCCTGGGGCAGTCTGGTGCTGGCCTGATCCTGTTAACCAGCTCCCACAATGTTTGGACAAACACACCCTTAATCCCCACATGAAAAATGAGAGGAACTCAAAGAGGTTGTCAGAGGTGGGCTGAGCCAAGCTGCAGACAGGCACAGGAGGCAGCCACTGGCCTCTGGCTGCATTCCCTTGCAGTGTGCTCTCGCTTCCTCTTCACCCCATTCCCCTGCCACTTCTGGGTGCCCCTTAGGTCACCTGTCATGCAGACAAGACAGTCTGTAGCATGTTGAATTCAGACTGAAGTTCTGCCTCACTCAGCAGACTGGGCCAACATGGGGTGCAGATCGTGAGCCACCACACCTGGCAGGGCTGGACCTCAGGAGCATGGCCGAAGCACACAACCCCATGCAGCACCCCAGGCTCGGGGCAGAGCGGCTGGAAAGCTGGCAGAGCCCTGGGGGTGTAGGCTGGCAGACAGCTGAAGATGAGCCAGCAGTGTGCCCAGGTGGACAAGGAGGCCACCAGCAGCCTGGCTGGATCAGCAGTGGTGTGGCCAGCAGCAGCAGGGCAGGGGTTGAGCCACTGTGCTGGGCACTGGGGAGGCCACAGCTTAAATCCTGGGCTCAGTTTTGGGGCCCTCACTCCAATCACTGAGGTGCTGGAGCACCAGAAACAAAGCTCAGAGGTTTTGTGAGGAGCAGCTGAGGGAGCTGGGGGTGTTCAGCCTGGAGAAGAGGAGGCTGAGGGGAGCTGGGTGAACTCAAAGAGCTTTCCAACCAAACCCAATCATGATCCTGTGGCCTTTCCAGACCTCTGTAATTGCTTTGGTGTTGCCATCTGGTGAGGCCACACCTTGATACTGGGTTCAGCTTTGGGCTCCTCACTCCAAGAAGGACATTGAGAGGCTGGAGCAGGTCCAGAGAAGGGCAGCCAAGCTGGGGAAGGGTCTGGGAACAGGACTGGAGAGGAGCAGCTGAGGGAGCTGGGGGTGTTCAGCCTGGGGAAGAGGAGGCTGAGGGAGACCTCATTGCTCCTCTACAGCTCCCTGAGAGGAGGCTGCAGTGAGCTGGGGGTGGGCTCTGCTCCCAAGGAGCAAGTGAGGGAGAAGAGGCAATGGCCTGAAATTGTGCCAGGGGAAGGTTAGGTTGGAGATGAGGAAAACTTCTTTGCTGCAAGAGTGGTCAGGGATTGGAACAGGCTGCCCAGGGAGGCTGTGGCTGCCCCTGCCTGGAGGTGTTCCAGGCCAGGCTGGATGAGGCCTTGAGAATCTGGGCTGGTGGGAGGTGTCCCTGCCCATGGCAGGGGCTTGGACTGGATGAGCTTTGTTGTCCCTTCCAACCCAACCATCCCTTGGTTCCATGCATGCAGAGATGAGAGCCTCTGCACAGGGCATCAGGGCATGTCTGGCTTTCCCAAGTGTTACCTGGAAGGAAGAGTTCTCCTACCAAACATGATGGCTGAAAGAGGTGAGAGATGCAAACCAAACCATTCTCCACGGCTCAGTCTGCAAGAAGAGTTCTCTGTCCTGGCACATTTGCAGCCACCTGTGGCTGCTGTGGAGCCAGACATCTGCCAAGCCTGATGAGCCCTGACAAAAACCTTTCCAAGTGTGCAGCATCCTCTGCAGCACTGATGGAGGCATGGCTGGGGGGTCCCAAAGCACTCAGCTTCAGCAGTAACTAAGAGTGAGAAGAAAGAAGAATATTAATTACAACAAAACAATCCTTTGCTCAGCATGAGACCCCAAGTCTGGGCTGACACCTGCCCTCAGCCCCCACCACAGCCTTCCCAGCTAGTGCTGCCTGAGCCACTCAGCCGGGCCCAGCGGACAGGGCTAAAGCCAGGAGATGCTGCTGAGATCTTCTCTTCCACCATGGGATCCAACTGCTCACCAAATGGCTTGCCAGAGACAGGAGCCAGAGCTTGTGGCAGCTGCAGGCACATGGCAGGGGCATGCTGCTGATGGTACCAAGCTGGCAGCGCTGCCTGAGAGACCCAAAGGCTGTGCAGCCATTCAGCCAGACCTGGGCAGGCTGGGGGGGGATGGGCAGAGGGGAAGCTCCTGGGGCCAACAAGGATTAAGTGCAGAGCCCTGCACCTGGGGAGGGACAGCTGCATGCAGCAGTACAGCTGCTGGAAAGCAGCTCCATGAAGAAGGACCGGCAGCGCTGGGGGCAATGAGTTACCATGGGACAGCAAAGTGCCCTGTGGCCAAGAGGGCAAATGGGCTCCTGGGTGCATCAAGAGGAGTGTGGCCAGCAGGGCAAGGCAGGCTCTCCTCCCCCTGCTCTCTGCCCTGGTGAGGCCACATCTGGAGAATTGTGTCAGTTCTGGGTCCCCAGTTCAAGAGGGACTGGGAACTGCTGGAGAGAGTCCAGCAGAGGCTAGGAGGATGCTGAAGGGCCTGGAAGATCTGTGTGAGGAGGGGAGGATGAGAGCCCTGGGGCTGGTTAGCCTGGAGAGGAGCAGCCCCAGAGGGGATCTGAGCAATGGTTACAGAGAGCTGAAGGGTGGGGGGCAAGAAGGGGCCAGGCTCATGCCAGTGGTGTCCTGGGACAGGCCAAGGGGCAATGGACACAATCTGGAACCCAGGAGGTTCCACCTGAACTGAGGAGAAAGTTCTTTGCTGTGAGGGTGCTGGAGGCCTGGAGCAGGCTGCCCAGAGAGGTTGTGGAGTCTGCTTCTGTGGAGCCTTTCAAGACCCCTCTGGATGTGTTCCTGTGCCCTGCCCTGGGTGACCCTGCTCTGGCAGGGGGGTTGGACTGGATGGTCTCTGGAGGTCCCCTCCAACTGCACCATGCTGGCATTCTGTCTAACAGAGATGTTCCTGTGCTCAGGTGGTGGGGAAATATTCCCAGAGCACACAGAAGCTCCTGTGTGGCTGTGGTCTTCCTGGCTCCTCCTGGTCCTCCCTGCCCCTGGCATTCATGGGTCAGTAGGTGCTAGAGCCTCATGCCACCTCCAGACACTGCTGCTCTCCTGAGCCTCCTGGGCCAGCTCCTCAAGTCAGAAGTCACAGGTGACCAACTCCAATGGCATCCTCAAAGGAAAGCAAACCTCAGCCAGCACAATGTGCCGGAGGCCAGGAGGGGAAAAGGCAGCCTGGCATGACCCATGCCAGCTGTCACCCTGCTGTCCCTTCCCGAGGTTCCTGCAGCCCAAGGTCATGGATTAAGAGGAGCTGCTGAAGTCTGAATCACAGAATGCTCTGGCTTGGAAGGGACCTCCAAAGCTCATCCAGTCCAACCCCCTGCAGGCAGCAGGGACATCCTCCCTAGATCAGGTTGCACAGAGCCCTGCTGAACCTCACCTTGAATACCTCCAGGGCTGAGCCTCAACCACCTCCCTGGGCAGCCTGTGCAGGGTTCCAGCAGCCTCCTGGTGCAGAAACGTTCCTCACATCCAATCTCCATCTGCTCTGCTCTAGTTTGAAGCCCTTGCCCCTGGTCCTGTCCCTGCAGGGCTGCCTGGCTTACTGCCTCTCTCCCGAGGGAACCTTGCTTGCAGGGCAGGGGATTGTAGCTTTTGGAGCATGCCTGGGTCTAGCAATCGACAGCATCCTCTGCTGGTGCCATCAGCAGCACAGAGCTCATCCTAAAGCCACTCCGGAGAATGATCTGAGCTCAGGCAGGGTGAGCTGCAGCTCTGTGCCCTACTTAGCTGCTGTATGTATTTGTCAGTAAGTGGGACACTCAATAACCTGAGATCTGACAGCCTTCAGATCCTGTCTGGAGAGCTGTCAATCATCCTGGCTTACATTAAAAACACCTTCCCAGGCATCTGGGCCGTGCTGCAAAGGCCCAGCAGAGCCAAATGATGAACATGACCTGCACAGGCTAATCTCTTGATCCTCTCTTGTTTCCCTCTTGGACAGTCCCTGAGGGAAGTTAAAAAATGTCTTCATTTTTTGTGAGTGTGAGGAAAGGCTAAGCCACGTGTGGGGGAGGGCAGAGGGAGCAACACCCCACCCCCCACCCCCCTGCCAGGCCAGCTATGGATCTTTGTGCTTGATTTGAGGGCAGGTTGATGACCATTCCACACTGCCCCAGCCATGCTCACAGTGGAGACAGCAGCAAGCAGGGAATGGAAGCCAGAGAGGGAAGGCTTGGCTGGTGTGTGTGCTCCTCAGCTGCTGGGTGCCAGGCCAGGGGCTGTGAGTGCACAGGGGCAGTGAGTGCAGAGAGGGCAGTGAGTGCAGAGAGGGCACTGCTGGGCCGCTGCCCCGCTCTGGACCATGGTGTGGGAGCTCCTCAGCAGGCACAGGGAGAGCACAGGGAGCTCAGGGCAGCGCAGAGAGGAATTCCATCTTAGCTTCTGGTTTATTTTTCTTCTGGGAGTGAATTCAGTGATGTAGAGACATTTCCCTGGCAGTCCTGGGGATGAGAGCCTTTGCAGCTGTACCTCAGGCACGCAGTCACAGCATGGGGGGGCTGGAAGGGACCTCTGGAGATCATCCAGCCCAACCCCCTGCCAAGGCAGGGTCACCCAGGGCAGGGCACCCAGAAACACCTCCAGGAGGGTTGTGAATGCCTCCAGAGCTGGAGACTCCACACCTCTCTGCCAGCCTGCTCCAGGGCTCTGCCACCCTTCAATCACAGAGTCCTCCTCATGTTCAGATGAGCTTCTGATGCTCAGTCTGTGCCCAGTGCCCTTGTGCTGTCCCTGGGCACCACTGAGCAAAGCCTGGTCCCACCCTCCTGCCCCCCACCTGGAAGTATTGATCAGCATTGATCAGATGCCCCTCAGGCTGCTCTTCTCCAGACCAAGCCCCAATTCTCTCAGCCTTTCCTCCTCACAGAGATGTTCCAGGCCCCTCAGCATCTTCATCCAGGCCCTTGCCTGTAACCTCTCAAGCAGCTCCTTGATCTCCTTGAGCTGGGGAGCCCAGAACTGGACACAACACTCCAGATATGGCCTCACCAGGGCAGAGCAGAGGGGGTGGAGGACCTCCCTTGACCCAGCAGCTCTCCTCTGTGGCCAGGAGATCAGATCACTAGAGAGGTGTGAAGATGCTTGGAGGCATCCCCAGCTGCAACTGTTTTCAGCAAGGACACAGTCCTTGGGCCAAGGATGCAGTGGGAAGCTTCTTGCACATCTGAAGGGCATGAAGATGGAAGAGATTGGCAGCACTTTCTGTGAGGGGCTCAGCATCCCTGGGGCTCAGGTAAACCCTGCTAGCTCTTGGGGAAACTCCTCTAAGAAGCTGCTTCTGGCTCCTGGAGTTCCAGAAAGTGCCACTGAGATCCACAGGGTCTGCTCATCAACCTAAATGGGAGGCCCACAAGGTCTTCTCAGTCTGAATGGAGGCCCACAGGGTCTTCTCAGTCTGAATGGGATCCACCAGGAGGAGCTGGAAAGGCCCTTGCCAAGCAGCAAACCTCTCCCATGCCACAATGACCTTCAGGTAACCTTCCTGCCAGTGTGAGAGCAGCAGAAGTGGTTTCAGTCCACTGCAAGTGGAATGGGCTGGGCAGTTTGCCAGGTGAATATCTGCTGGGTTAATCACTGTGCAAATCTAATCAGGAACTGGAATGTGCCAGGCTCATTACTGAAATTAAATTCACCTCCAATTAAAGAGAGAGCTACAAGCCTCCATCATGTCGAGCTGCCCCCAGGCTGCCCCTCCCCAAGCCAGCCCCAAATCCAGCCCTGCTCAACTGCAGGTCTGGGAGCCCTGGAGAGGGGTTCCCAGGTGCAAGGAAGTGAAAGGCTGCCTGAGCTTTCCCCTGAGGCTGTGCAAGGAGCTTGCTGATGCCCTTAATAAGTCACCTTGCAAGTCAGAAGTAACCTCCCTGGTAGGATTTCCAAGGAGCACTTGCCAGGAGAAACCTGAGGACAGAGCAAGTGGAATGTCTCCCACAGCAGCACTGCTCCCGGGGTCTGTGGGCAGCTTGGCAAACCCCCACCTGGAGCTGCTGACTCTCACAGAACCACAGCAGGCATGCAGCTGCGCCTCAGGCACACAGCCACAGCGTGGTGGTGCCTCCAGTGCCTGAGGAGGAGGCAAGAAGGCTGCAGAGGGACTGTTCCCAAAGGCCCTCAGTGAGAGGACCAGGGACAATGGTTTGAAATGAGAGCAGAGCAGATTTGAGATTGGATGGGAGGAACAAGTTCTGCACCAGGAGGCTGCTGGAACCCTGCAACAGGTTGCCCAGGGAGGTGGCTGAGGCTCCATCCCTGGAGATGTTCAAGGTGAGGCTCAGCAGGGCTCTGGGCAACCTGATCTAGGGAGGATGTCCCTGCTGAGTGCAGGGGTTGGACTGGATATGAGCTTTGGAGGTCCCTTCCAACCCAGAGCATTCTGTGGGTCTCTGATTCTGCAGGAGTCACTTTCTTAGTCCCCACCAGAGCCTCACTACCTGCCAAATTCAACCTGACTTTGCCCCAGGCCACAGCCTGGAGCAGTTTACAGTATCACCAAGGTTGGAAGAGACCTCAGAGATCATCAAGCCCAACCTGTCACCACAGCCCTGCCAAGGTCAGGGTGAGTCACTCAGTTGCTTTGCTGTGTTCTGATGGAGCTGGGTGAGGAACAGATTGAGGTATCTAATTCTTCCACTGGGGTTAACAAAACCTCGAGGAGCAAGGCTCCATTTGCTCCCAGCACATAGGAAATGAAATGTGTGTATTACAGTCAAAAGAACATTTCATTTGCCAGCAGAAGGATTTCCTTTGGTGGCTTCTGGCTGGAGCTTCGTTTTGGAAACACTGACTACTGAGAAGGCTCCAGGGAGGACCTTGGAGCAGCCTTCCAGGACCTGAAGGGGCTCCAGGAGAGCTGGGGAGGGACTTGTGACAAGGGCTGGGAGTGCCAGGATGAGGGACAATGGCTTTGAGCTGGGAGAGGGCAGATTGAGAGTGGAGATCTCTTCAGAGTGAGGGTGGGGAGACACTGGCACAGGTTGCCCAGGGAGGCTGTGGAAGCCTCATCCCTGCAGACATTCAAGGCCAAACTTGATGTGGCCCTGGGCAGCCTGCTCTAGCTGGAGGTGTCCCTGCTGCCTGCAGGGGGGTTGGACAAGATGACCTCTGAGGGCTCTTTCCAGCCTGATGCTTCCTGTGATTCTAGCACTGTAGGAATGGCCTCGAGTTGGCCCAACGGAGGTTTAAGTTGGGTATGAGAAGGAACTTCACTGAAAGGATTCTCAAAGCCTGGTTGCCCAGGGAGGTGTTTGGATCCCCATCCCTGGAGGTGTTTCCAAGAGGCAGAGCTGTGGTGCTGAGGCCATGGCTGAGCCCCAGCCTTGGCGGTTAAAGCGTGGTTGGGCTGGGTGAGCTCAAAGAGCTTTTCCAGCCAAACCCAATCCATGATCCTGTGGCCTTTCCAGACCTCTGTAATTGCCTTGGTGTTGTCATCTGGTGAGGCCACACCTTGATACTGGGCTCAGTTCTGGGCTCCTCACTCCCAGAAGGACACTGAGAGGCTGGAGCAGGTCCAGAGAAGGGCAACCAAGCTGGGGAAGGGTCTGGAGAGCAGGGCTGGGGAGGAGCAGCTGAGGGAGCTGGGGGTGTTCAGCCTGGGGAAGAGGAGGCTGAGGGGAGAGCTCATTGCTCTCTACAGCTCCCTAAGAGAAGGCTGCAGCCAGGTCAGTGTTGGGCTCTTCTCCCAGGTAACAAGTGATGGAAGAGAGGCACTGGACTGAAATTGTGCCAGAGGAGGGTTAGGTTGGAGAGGAAGAACAATTTCTTTGCTGCAAGAGTGGTCAGGGACTGGCACAGGCTGCCCAGAGAGGTGGTGGAGTCCCCAGCCCTGGAGTGTTCCAGAAACCTGTGGCCATGGCACTTGGGGCCAGGGTTTAGTGGCCGAGGAGGTGTTGGGTTGATGTTGGATTTGATGATCTCAGAGAGCTTTTCCAACCCAACCACTTCCCATAATTCCATGTTACAGAGCAGAAAGCTGAGCACTGCCCCACGGGTTAATTAGCAGCATCCTTTGCCTTTGGAGGTGTTCATCTAAGTGCTTCCTGCTGGAGAGAGAGTCGTCTTTGTTGCCTAGCTACAGCCTTGCTGGGGCTCCGAGGAGGGCACCTAGAGCTTCATTAGGAGAGGCTGGTGCTGGGGAGCTCAGATTTATCTGCCCATGTAAATCACTGCCTGGGGCAGCCCCGAGGCACAGCCTCTGCCACTTCCTATCAGCCACACATCACATCCAAGGCTGACAAGGCAAATCAGGGCCCTTGTCTCCCCTCCCCTTGATCAGGGGGATGTGATTAGCTGGTGCAGGTCTCTGGCCAGGTGCTCAGCAGCATTACCATGCAGCATGACCAGCCTGGCCAGGTCCAACACCCTTCAGCTGCTGGAAGGGAGCAGCAAGCAGCAGTCTGCCATGGCCTGGAGGAAGGGTGCTGGGAGCATGACCCTCAGGGAGAAAAAGGAGACCTGAGGAACTGGGGGGGTGGCTGCTGGCTTGTTCTCTGTTCCATGGGCTGGCAGGCTGCGTGGCCAGCTCAGGGAGCAGGGACACTGGAAGCTGAACTGCTGAGCTGATGAAACAAATGGTGGTTAACTACTTTCTGGGAGTCACAGAATCAGAGAACAGCTCAGGTTGGAGGGAACCTTAAAGCTCATCCAGCTCCAACCCCCCTGCCATGGGCAGGGGCACCTCCCACTAGAGCAGGTTGCTCAAGGCCTCAATCATCCTCTGTTCTCATGCCTGATGAGTACCAAACCTGACTGGTGAGGGTTTAAGCAATGATCCCAGTTCACATCCCTGCAGCTCCCAGCAGGACCAGCGCAGCCTGAGGGGCATCCCAGCATCTCTGGATGGAGACATGGAGGATGCACTCAGAGCTTTTACAAACCCAAGTGTAGCTGCTCTGTGAAGCTGAGTGAGAGGCTGAGCCTACACAGAGCACTGACTCCTGGTCAGTGGAGCTACAAAAGCCAGCCATAAAGGACTCCTTCCCACATGTCCACCTGCCCTTGCTAGAGCCTGAAACCATCTTTGACCCTGAATGCCTCCTCCAGGGGATGCTGAAAGGCCTTAAGCAGCAAGGGTGCAGCTGCTTGGTGCTGAAGGCTCTGCTCTGGCATGCCTGGCTGGTGTCAGTGTCCACATCTGCCCCCACGGGGTCCACAAAGGCTGAGAGAATTGGGGCTTTGGTCTGGAGAAGAGCAGCCTGAGGGGGATCTGATCAATGCTGATCAATACTTCCAGGGTGGGGGTCAGGAGAATGGGACCAGGCTTTGCTCAGTGGTGCCCAGGGACAGCACAAGGGGCAGTGGGCACAGACTGAACATCAGAAGCTCATCTGAACATGAGGAGGAACTTCTTAATGTTGAGGGTGGTGGAGTGCTGGAATGGGCCCAGAGGTGTTGTGGAGTCTCCATCTCTGGAGCCATGCAAAACCCACCTGGCTGCAGTGCTGTGCAACCTGCTCAAGGTGAACCTTCTCTGGCAGGGGGGTTGGAAACAATGATCTCCAGGGGGCCCTTCCAACCCCACCATGCTGGGGTTCTGTGACTGTGGATGTGGTTTCTTAAGGACTGGGCAGCCCCAGCAATCAGACTGTGCCCAAAGGCCTGCAGGGACAGGATGAGAGGCAATGCCTTCAAACTAGAGCACAGCAGGTTGAGACTGGATGTGAGGAAGAAGTTCTGCCCCAGGAGGCTGCTAGGACACTGCAACAGGCTGCCCAGGGGGGTGGTTGAGGCTCCATCCCTGGAGATATTCGAGGTGAGGCTCAGCAGGGCTCTGGGCAACCTGACTGCAGGGGGTTAGACTGGATGAGCTCTGGAGGTCCCCTCCAACCCAGACCATTCTGGGGCTCTATGAGTCTCTCCCAGCGTGTCAAGCAGTCTGCAGCCAGAGCCCTCCGTGCAGCACCCCTGGGAAGTGGCCTTGTTTGGAAAGAGAACCCCAGGACACAGCTCTGAGCTTGGCAGTTGTGATTGCACCTCCACAGGCATCATTATGGACTGCCTGGGCTTCATCAAGCACAGTGAGAGCTTCCTTGCCCTCCGTGGCTCCCTTCAGTGGCTGGCGGAGCGGTGCCCCCACGGCAGGTCCCTGGCGGAGCGGTGCCCCCACGGCAGGTCCCTGGCAGCTCAGTGCCCCCACGGCAGGTCCCTGGCAGCTCAGTGCCCCCACGGCAGGTCCCTGGCAGCGCAGTGCCCCCACGGCAGGTCCCTGGCAGCTCAGTGCCCCCACGGCAGGTCCCTGGCGGAGCGTGCCCCCACCAGGTCCCTGGCAGCTCAGTGCCCCACGGCAGGTCCCTGGCAGCGCGGTGCCCCCACGGCAGGTCCCTGGCAGAGCAGTGCCCCCAGGGCAGGTCCCTGGCAGCACGGTGCCCCCACGGCAGGTCCCTGGCAGCGCGGTGCCCCCACGGCAGACCCCTGGCGGAGCGGTGCCCCCACGGCAGACCCCTGGCGGAGCGGTGCCCCCACGGCAGGTCCCTGGCGGAGCGGTGCCCCCACGGCAGGTCCCTGGCAGAGCAGTGCCCCCAGGGCAGGTCCCTGGCGGAGCGGTGCCCCCACGGCAGGTCCCTGGCGGAGCAGTGCCCCCACGGCAGGTCCCTGGCAGAGCAGTGCCCCCAGGGCAGGTCCCTGGCGGAGCGGTGCCCCCACGGCAGGTCCCTGGCAGCGCGGTGCCCCCACGGCAGGTCCCTGGCGGAGCGGTGCCCCCACGGCAGGTCCCTGGCGGAGCGGTGCCCCCACGGCAGGTCCCTGGCAGCTCAGTGCCCCCAGGGCAGGTCCCTGGCAGCGCAGGGCTCAGCGCTGCCAGCAGGCAGCCCTCTGCTCTCTCTTTTCACCCAGATGAATGACCTCTGAATCAGATGTCAATAACTGCTTGGCATTCCTGGAGCTCTCCACGTGCTGCTGACTTTATCTCCGTGCCACTTCCCTGTTGAGAAAGCGACAAAGAGCTTCAGCTCCTGCCATGGGAAGCTGTGGCAGGGGCTGAGCAATCCCAGGAATGCCTGAAATGCCCTCTGAGTGCTGGCTCTGGAGCCTCATGTTTTGCCTTCTCTCTGTGCTCTCTGTTTCTCAATCCCTGCCTCTTCACCCCGGGTTTTGGCAGGATCCTCCCCTCCTTGCAGAAGCCCAGCAGTGTGTTTGTGGAGCAGAGTGCACAGGATGGAAGCTGAGGAACAAGCACAGGAAGCCACAGGGCTGCATCCCCATCGCTTGGTACAGCAGGAGAAGGGCAGGGAGGGGAGCAGCCGTGAGGTGAAGCTGCCAGGACAAACAGAGCAACATCCCCTGGGTGACACAGTGTCTTGGGTCAGCATTGGCATCCTTCAACAGCCCTCACTGTCAATACAGGCTGGGGGAGGAGGTGATAGAAAGCAGCCCTGAGGAAGAGGACTTGGGGGTGCTGCTGAGGGAGAAGCTGGGCAGGAGCAGGCAGGGTGAGCTTGGAGCACCGAAGGCCAAGGGCAGCCTGGGCTGCATCCAAGGCAGCATTGCCAGGAGAGCCAGAGAGGGGATTCTGCCACTTGGCCTTGTTGAACCTCATGAGGTTGCCTTGGGCCCAGCCCTGCAGCCTGCCCAGGTGCCTCTGGATGGATCCTTCCCTCCAGTGTGGCAGCCACACCACACAGCTTGGTGTCATCCACAGCCCCCATGCCAGTGTCCATGGCACTGGCAAAGCTGTTAACCAGCACTGCTCCCCAGCCCCTGAGGGTCACCACTGGTCACTGGGCTGCAGCTGGACACTGAGCCACTGACCACAGCTCTCTGAGTGCAGCCTTGCAGCCAATTCCTTACCCAGCCAGTGGCCACCCCTCAGGTCCATGCTATCCCAGTCTGGTGACCAGGATGTCCTGTGGGACAGGGTCAAAGGCTTTATACAAGTCCAGACAGAGGAGAACATCCCCTAGCTGCTGATTTGGGTGAAGTGGAGGAGATTTCTGCCCCTGTCTCAGCTGCTGGTGAGCTAGAGGAGCTGTGGCTGTATTCCTGACCCCCCTGGAGGAATCCCAGCCCTGCATCTCTACCACCACACCAAGGGGCTGCCCTGGCAGGCAGCACCCCAGGAGCTGGCAGAGATGGGCAGCGTGGCACTGGCAGAAAGCCCTCCAGAAGAGCCCAGTTTTGCAACACAAACAACTTGTCCTCCTCTCCCAGAGCTCTGCAGGGCTGCCTGCAGCCTGCTGGGTGCCTGCCTGCAGCCTCTCTACATTTCCTGTTTTCATTCCAGGCTCTGCAGTGCTAACATACCACATGCCCCGAATTCCAGCACCAGGGAAAGGGGCCAAGGGCAGAGTCATGGGAGTCTGGGAGCCTTTCATGCCCTCTCCCCAGCCAGGCTGGGGACACTGGTAACTCCCTGACTCCTTCCTTCATCCCTTCTCTTTCTCTCCTGGTGCCTGGAGTTGCTGTGTCGTCCCTCAGCTCTTCCATGCTGCAGCATTTTGCTCTGCCATGCCCAGAGCAGTGCTTGGGAAGAGCTCCCCCGACGAATCCTCACTGTTGGTCAGCAAGGAAGTGGCTGCAGAAGGTTGCTCTGAGCTCCAAGAGCTTTGGCAGACACTTGGCATAGCCAACACAGCAGCACCTGCCCCGTGCAGTGATCTCCTCCAGTTCCTCCCTCCTAGTGGTACAGAACCATGGAACCATAGAGTGGTTTGGGCTGGAAGAGATCTCAGGGAACATCCAGTTCCAAGCCCCTGCAGGGACACCTCCCACCAGCCCAGGTTGCTCAAGGCCTCATCCAGCCTGGCCTGGAACACCTCCAGGGAGGGGACAGCCACAGCCTCCCTGGGCAGCCTGTGCCAGTGTCTCCCCGGCCTCACTCTCATTAATTTCTTCCTCATCTCCACTCTCAATCTCCTCTCTCCCAGCTCAAAGCCATTGTCCCTCGTCCTGGCACTCCCAGCCCTTGTCACAAGTCCCTCCCCAGCCCTCCTGGAGCCCCTTCAGGTACTGGCAGGCTGCTCTGAGGTCTCCCTGGAGCCTTCTCTTCTCCAGGCTGCACACCCCCAGCCTGTCCCCCTAGCAGAGGTTCTCCAGCCTGTGACCATTTTTGTGGCTCTCTTCTGGACACACTCCAGCAGCTCCTGGACTGAGGGCACCAGAGCTGGGCCCAGCACTGCAGGAGAGGTCTCCCCAGAGCAGGGCAGAGCAGGGCAGGGCAGGGCAGAGGAGAGGGGCATCTCTCCATCTCTGGCCATGCTGCTTTGGATGCAGCCCGGGATGTGATTTGGTTTCAGCTCATTTCTCTTCTCCCTGAGCCAGCAGCTTGGGCTGAGAGCTTTCAAAGCCTCAGCCTGCCACCAGGTTTGAATTCCTTACCAGGACAGGGCTGTGCTTGGTCTGACTTTTACTCCCTCCAAGACACAGGTCAGGGGAGCCCCTGGTTATGGGTTATGCACAACTGAAAGTGCAACTTCCTCAGCCAGCTTCAGACTTGGTCTGCTTCGGCTAATCAGTTTTTTACTCCCTCGCCCATCCTTCCCTCCTTGTTTTCCACCCTCAGCACACACTGCACACACATTTCTCTTGTGGCAGAAACAGGACAGCTCCTGAACACCACTCTGTTCAACTGCTCCAACTGCAGGCTGTGCTGGGAGCACAGAGTCGCTGTGCAAAGCTCTCCAGCACAGCTCAGGGAAAGAGGATTCCTCTGCTCACATCACATCTGACACAACACGAACCAGTCCTTGTCACAGACATCTCAGCATCTTGCTTCTGGCTTTGCCTGCTGCCTGGGAATGAATCACAGAGTGGCTCAGGTTGGGAGGGACCTCAGAGCTCACCTGCTCCAGCCTCCTGCCCTGAGCAGGGACACCTCTCAGCTAGACTCAAGGCCTCACAGAGCTTGGACCTGAACACCCTGGGTGCCTCCCTGGGCAGCCTGTGCCAGAGTCTCACCACCCTCCTGCTGAAGAACTTCCTCAGCTCCAGTCCAACCCTGCTCTGCCTCAGCTTCAAACCATTCCCCCTTGTCCTGTCTCCAGACACCCTCAGGAAAAGTCTCTCTGCAGCCTTCCTGCAGGATCCCTTCAGGCACTGGCAGGCAGCTCTGAGGTCCCCCTGGAGTCTTCTCCAGGCTGCACACCCCCAGCTCCCTCAGCCTGGCCTCACAGCAGAGCTGTTCCAGCTCTTGGAGCATCTTTGTGGCCTCCTCTGGACTCACTCCAGCAGCTCTGTGTCCTCCTTCTGGTGGGGACAGCAGAACTGGAGGCAGGATTGGAGGTGAGGTCTCAGCAGAGCAGAGTCCAGGGGCAGAATCCCCTCTTGCCCTGCTGCCCACACTGCTCTGGCTGCGGCCCAGCACACAGCTGCCTCTGGGCTGCAGGAGGGCACTGCTGGCTCCTGGGGAGCTGCTCAGCACCTGACACCCCCAAGTCTCTTTCTTCAGGGCTGCTCTCAGCCCACTCTGCACCCAGCCTGGATTTGTGCCTGGGGCTGCCCTGACCTAGCTGCAAGGCCTTGCCCTGTGACTTGTTCAACCTCCTGTGGTTGGCACTGGCCACTTCTCCAGCCTGTCAGGATCCTTCTGGATGCTATCCCTGTCCTCAGGTGAGTCCAGCACCACACAGCTTGGTGTCCAGGGCTGCAGTGCAGAGGAGGAGCTGCTCCTGTGCCTCTCTGAGTTGTTAGCCTGCTTGGCAGCCAGGTCCTCCCAGGCTGTCCTTCCAGAGAGGCCAAAGTGGTGCCTGGAGGCACCCCAGGCACTGGGGAGATGCAGCTCCAGCACCAGTGGAGAGCAGCCTCTGCTTTCTGCAGATGGAGCTGCTGTGGTGCAAGAGACCCTTGGGCAGGAGGCTGTGCAGCTGCAGCCTGCTGAACTGGGACGAGCCCTGGGTCCATGAGGTCCATCCATGCTTCTCACAGCCTGGAAACAGCCACAGTGCAGGAGCTGAGGCAGTGGAGATGTCCTTCAGCCTGGTGTCTGAGGCTGCTCCACCTGCCTGCCAGAGGCAGTCTGTACATCCTGTGCTGCTGGCTGAGGCCAGCTTGGCAAGCAGAAGTGAGGAGCAGGGGGGAAGGGTTTAAAATAGATCCTCAGATGCCTCCTCTGTGTGTGTCTTTCCAAGCCACCTTTCCCCCACTCACAGCAGAGTCATGCCTTGCATTTCCTCTGCCTGGTCCCATTCCATTTGGTCTTAATTCTGACCTTCTGCAGCTCTCTGGAACCCACTAACAATCCCTCCCCCTGCAGGGTTTTGACTTCATCTTCGAGGACAAGAGTTTAGGAAGATTGATAAGAGGAAGTGAAACTTTCAGTGCAGGTGAGGAAGGCCCTGCTGTGCCAGCAGCAATGAGAGCTAGAGTAGGGGTGTGCAGGGCTTAAGTCAGGCTCATTTAAGCTGATCTTCAGAGACTGGATTGAGGCTTAACATAAAAGGAAATGTCCTGCACCTGCTGCCACAGGGCTCTTGCACCTCCTGACCACTGTCACCTGGAGGGGCTGGGGCCATGTGAGCAGATCTGGTGTCCTTGCAGCCCTGAGGGAAAGGCTTAGTGCCTGCAGGGCTCCAGGCACACTGGTGGTTGCTGGCCAGGGGCATGGTTCTGAGAGCACAGCATGGCCAGAGGGCTGCAGGTGGCTGCCTGCTGCTGCAGGATCTAACCTCCCTCCTTGACAAGGGGCAGTGGCTTCAAACTGGAGCAGAGCAGATGGAGAATGGATGTGAGGGACAAGTTCTGCACCAGGAGGGAGGTGGAGCACTGGAACAGGTTGCCCAGGGAGGGGGCTGGGGTTCCCTTCCTGGAGATATTCAAGGTGAGGCTGGACAGGGCCCTGGGCAGCCTGATGCAGTGGAGGATGTCCCTGCTGAGTGCAGGGGGTGGACTGGCTGAGCTTTGGAGGTCCCTTCCAGCCCAGCCCATTCCATGGTTCTGTGGTTCCCTGGGCAGCTGCTTGCCCCACTGGCAGCCTTGCCCTGCTGCCATCTCCTCTCAGCTCAGGTTGTCCTCCAGCAGCAGCAAGCAGAGGGCTGTGTCCCCAGCTGGATGTGGGCCTTGCTCAGCTGTGGAGCACCCCCCCCTCCACACAGCCCTGTGCCATGTGGCAGCTTTGTGGTGCCCAGCACCCTCAGAAAGGGCTTTTCAGCAGAGCTCATCATGCACTGTGGCTTCCCTAATGTCTGCAGCAGGGCAGGCACTGTGGTGTGAGCCACTGCTCTCCTCACAGCCTCCACCTCCCCAGCCTTGCTCTCTCCTGGTCCTGCTGCCCTCCTGCAGGCCAGAATCAGTGCCCTGGGGAGAAGGGTGGCCAGCACCGGGGGTTGTGTGCTAAATAAATCAGGAGCTCCTGAGCCAGCCTCTCCCTGAACACTATGCAAGGCAGAAGCCCAGCATCCTATTAGCCCCTCTGCTGCTGGCAGGACTCCCAGATCCCTCCATTTGTGACCAGCCAAGATGCCCTTCAGTTTCTCCTCATCTAAGCATTTGGGAGCCCAACGTGAGCGCTGCTCCAGAGAGCATCAGCTGGAGGCACCAAGGTGGTTTGTGAGCACATGAAGAGCAGCAGCACCCTCAGAGTGGACCTGACCTTCACAAGCTGGCCCTGAGAGGACCATCAGTGGGCTCTGGGGGACCATGCTGGAGGAAGGGGAGGCACAGGAGCTCTCCCTTCTGTCCAGCTGGCTCTACCAGGCTTGGGGAGGGCTTGCTGAGGAGCAGACCTGAGCCTCGGTGTCCCTATCTGTGCTTCGGTGTCCCTCTCTGTGCCTCGGTGTCCCTGTGTCTAGGTGTCCCTGTCTGTGCCTCGGTGTCCCTGTGTCTAGGTGTCCCTGTCTGTGCCTCAGTGTCCCTGTCTGTGCCTCGGTGTCCCTGTGTCTAGGTGTCCCTGTCTGTGCCTCAGTGTCCCTGTCTGTGCCTCAGTGTCCCTGTGTCTAGGTGTCCCTGTCTGTGCCTCAGTGTCCCTGTCTACAGCACAGAAGCTCCACTGGACCTCAGCAGCACTGCAGTACCAGATGCAGGCAGAGGAGCAGCTGCAGCTGTGAGCTGCCATGCCAGAGCTGTTTGGTGCTGCTCACTGGGCACAGCCAGCCCAAGCCCAGGGCCAGCTGCCAGCCCTGCCCACCCCAGGACAGCAGAGAGTGAGGCTGCATGAGGGAAGGCCTCCTCCTCTTTGGAAGGAAGGGAGGTCTGGATTTGTCACTTGGATGTGGGAAGTTCCTTTCCCTGGCACCTGCTGGCACAGCAGAGCAGTGAGGCTCAGCCCTGCCTCTTGCTTTTAGCAGCAGAGGAGTGGGGCAGGGGCAGCTCTTGTCCTCCCCTTTAAGCTCTTTCAGATGGGTGCCAGCCCTCCAGCTGGATCCCACCCCTCTGCTTCGCTCCCAGCACTCTGCAAAGTCACTTCAGGGAGGGAGAAGCAAAATGCAATTCCTTCCCCTGGGGCTGCAGAGCCTTTGCTGGGATTCAGGCCGTGAGAGTTGTCCCTGAGGTGTGAGAGCTGTCCCCAGGGTGTGACAGGTGTGCCAGAGCAGCAGTGCTGCTCTCACCCCAGCCACTGCCTGCCTGGACACTGGCACAGGCTGTGCTCCTGGCTGGGCTGTGATCTCTGCCTGCCCCCCAAAAGCAGAGGACAGCAGCCGGTGCTAAAGCCAGGAAGTGCCACTGCAGGTGGGGGGCCAGGAGCCAGCCCCAGGCTCACTTTGCCTGCTGCATTCTTCCCCTCTTTCAAAACTGAAGCTGGGGAGAGGCTCCTGGGGTGGGAAGTGAGATAAGAGGAGATTTTAGGGAGATAACATGATAATGGCACCCAGGGAGAGCAAATTGAAAGGGATTCATTAGGAACTTATCCTCACTTAGAAATATTCCCCCAGGTTAGGACCTTCTGGTGTTAATAATTAACCAGAATCTTATGAGGGCTAAAATAACTGCAAGAGGCAGCAGGCAGCTCCTTACTTCAGCGTTCAGCCTGGGCACAGACCCTGCCTGCCACTCGCCTCAGTTACTGTGGCAACAGTGCAGCTGCCTTCCACCAGCTCCCTCATTAATCATTTACACCCAGGGAGAGGGAAAACTCTTGGAGGAGTGAGACCAGAGGAGCTGCTTCTGCTGCCTCCTGCCAGCCAGCAGGACCAGCTCTGAATGCAGCCTCCAACCGCCATCCACAGCCAAACCCTTGCAGGGTGTGAGGTAGGGGCTGGGGGCTCCACAGCCCTGAGTCACTTCACAGATGAGTCCCTCCCTACATCCCTGAGTCCCTCCCCACATCCCTGAGTCCCTCCCTACATCTCCCTCCCTACATCCCTGAGTCCCTCCCCACATCCCTGAGTCCCTCCTTAACCCTGAGTCCCTCCTTAACCCTGGGTCCCTCCCTACATCTCCCTCCCCACATCCCTGAGTCCCTCCCCACATCCCTGAGTCCCTCCTTAACCCTGGGTCCCTCCCTACATCCCTGAGTCCCTCCTTAACCCTGGGTCCCTCCCTACATCCCTGAGTCCCTCCCTATATCTCCCTCCCTACATCCCTGAGTCCCTCCTTACATCCCTGAGTCCCTCCCCACATCCCTGAGTCCCTCCTTACATCTCCCTCCCTACATCCCTGAGTCCTTCCTTAACCCTGGGTCCCTCCCTACATCCCTGAGTCCCTCCCTACATCCCTGAGTCGCTCCCTACATCCCTGAGTCCCTCCCCACATCCCTGAGTCCCTCCTTACATCTCCCTCCCTACATCCCTGAGTCCTTCCTTAACCCTGGGTCCCTCCCTACATCCCTGAGTCCCTCCCTACATCCCTGAGTCGCTCCCTACGTCCATGAGTCCCTCCTTACATCCCTGAGTCCCTCCTTACATCCCTGAGTCCCTCCCTACATCTCTGAGTCGCTCCCTACGTCCATGAGTCCCTCCTTATCCCTGAGTCCCTCCTTACATCTCCCTCCCCACATCCCGGAGTCCCTCCCCACATCCCTGAGTCCCTCCCTACATCCCTGAGTCGCTCCCTACGTCCATGAGTCCCTCCTTATCCCTGAGTCCCTCCCTACATCCCTGAGTCCCTCCCTACATCCCTGAGTCCCTCCCTACATCCCTGAGTCCCTCCACAGCCCTGGTGGGTTTGGGTTCTTCCCTGAGTGTGGCCCCTGGCAGAGGCTCCTTGGAGAGAAGGACATCAGTGCTGCACATCCCAGCAGTTTGCTTTGCCTGTGCTATTTCTTTTTCTTGCTTACTGCAGGAGAGGAGCTCCTGGGAGGTGAGCAGGGAGGTGCTGGACATCCAACTGACATCCAACTGCCATTCTCTCAGACAGTGAATCAGAGACACAGAAGGGGTTGGGTTGGAAGGGACCTCAAAGCTCATCCAGTGCCAACCCCCTGCCATGGGCAGGGACACCTCCCACCAGCCCAGGTTGCTCAAGGCCTCATCCAGCCTGGCCTGGAACCCCTGCAGGGAGGGGACAGCCACAGCCTCCTGGGCAGCCTGTGCCAGAGTCTCCCCACCCTCACTCTCAAGGATTTCTTCCCAATTTCTTGTTGTGCAAAAGCTTTCAAAGCCCCCAGCAGCACCCCTCACCAATCAGGGAGCTGCAGAGGCAGTTGGTGCTCCAGCAAGACTTCATCCACTGGATGAGGATGGCAGGGATGGTCTTCCTCATCTCCAGGGGTGGAATTTCTTCCTCATTTCAGTCTCAATCTCCCCTCCCCCAGCTCAAAGCCACTGTCCCTCGTCCTGCCACTCCCAGCCCTCGTCCCTCCCCAGCCTTCCTGTAGGCCCCCTGCAGATACTGAAATGCAGCTCTGAGATCTCCCTGGAGCCTTCTCCGGGCTGGACAGCTCCAGCCTGTCCCCAGAGGGGAGGTTCCCCAGCCCTCTGATCATCTCTGTGGCCTCCCCTGCATCCCTCCAACAGTTCCAGGTCCTTTTTCTGGGGGCAGATCTCCAGGGGGGTGTCATGAGAGCAGAGCTGATGGTTGGACTGGATGACCTCAGAGGTCTTTTCCAACTGAAACAATTCTCTGTCTCTGTGAATCTGTCTTTGCATTGATGGGAAGGGACCTCTGAAGGTCTGCAGTCCACCTCTCACTCAGAGCAGGGCAGCTGCCAGCACTGATCTGTCCTTTCTCTGTGCTTCTGTCCACTGAAGGCACAGGCACAGCCTTCCTGGCAGAAGTCCTCCAAGCCAACATGAGAAGGGGCTGCTGGGACACCAACCTCCCTTTGCCCAGTGCAGTGCCCACTTGTGCTGTCCTGCTGTGGAGGCAGGGAAGCACTTCCCACTGAGCAGGGCTGGAGTGAAGCCTGCAGAGGAGACTCTCACTGCAGCAGAGCCTGCAGCTGATGGTGTGGAATGAAGGGACAAGGAGGAATGGGCTGTGAGCCCCCCAGATCTCACCACCATCTTCTGAGTGCACAGCAGGGACAGCATCCTGGCACAGCACAGCACCCCAGCACCTCTCCAGTGTCCACATCAGCCTCTAGCAGAAAAGACAGAGCCCCTCATCCCCACGAACCTCTGCCCTCTGTGCCCTGGGCAGCACAGAGGGGGATTAAGGCAATCCACCCAAAGCCAATAACCAGGACATGCCTCCAAAGTTCTCAGCCTTGGAAAGTGAAGCCAGGCCTGCAGCCAGGTGCAGGAGGTGTCAGTCCTGAGCCAGTTCCTTGCTGACAAATTCTGTGCCTTGTGGAGGGGCTGCTGCAGAGGACTCAGCTCCTTGCACTTTGCAGGACATCTCCAGAAGGTTTTCCACTCTCAGCTGCAAGACTCTGCCTGGAGAGGGGAGATGGTCAGGAACTGGGTGCTTAGCTTTGGGAGCCAGCAGCTCCTCATGGAGACAAAGCTGTTGAGAGCCAGTGCAGAGGGACCAGGAGAAAGCAGCAGGAAAGCCTCAGCTTCCCAGGAGCATCCCAGCAGCATCGCTCAGCCACGTGGGCACAGATCCCAGCAGGGAGATTTGGAGTCAATGGGGACTCAGGGTAGAGTGGCTCCAAGTCTCCCTGCAGCACAGGCAGAGCCAGCCCCTCATCTTCCTTTCCTTGGGGTGACAGCTCAGATCCATGGGGAAAGGTGTCCAGGGGCTGCCTGCCCTGACCCCGGGCAGGATAACAGCCAGCCCAGAGGAATCCCTTCTGTGCCATGGCCACAGCCTGGCTCTCAGCTCTGAAGACACCACCTGAGGGAGCAGAGCTCTGGAACACTGAGCAGCTCCAGCCCGAGGAGCTGGTAATGAGGACAGCAAATTAGACTTCTTTAAATAACCAGAAGCTCTTCAGGAAAGAGAGGAGGGCCTCAGACAGCCTGATCCCCACTTAGCCCTGCAAACAGACACTGCTGATTAGGAGCATTGGTTTCTTCTGGCGGGGGGGGCAGATTGAGGGCTTTGCCTGGCAGGAGCAAAGAAGTGACATCTGCTGCTGTGTTTCCTAAACCCAGAGAGCCCTGACCTCTGTCCCCAGTCTAATGCTCAGCTTTCTAGCTGCTCATCCCAGCACCAAACCCCCACCATTAGCATCAGACCTGGAGCAGGGGCATCCATATCTCCATCAGTAAGCACAGCCCCAGGACAGGTGGTGCCAGGGATCAGAGAGGGGCACTGAGCCTCTGGAGGGGGGCAGGAGTTGTCCTTCAGGAGGTACTCAGCACTGGTGAGGCCACACTTGAATCCTGGGTTCAGTTTTGGGCTCCTCACTCCCAGAAGGACATTGAGAGCTGGAGCAGGTCCAGAGAAGGGCAACAAAGCTGGGGAAGGGTCTGCAGAACAGGGCTGGGGAGGAGCAGCTGAGGGAGCTGGGGGTGTTCAGCCTGGGGAAGAGGAGGCTGAGGGAGACCTCATTGCTCTCTACAGCTCCCTGAGAGGAGGCTGCAGTGAGCTGGAGGTTGAGCTCTTCTCTTTAGTCTCAGGTGACAGAGGGAGAGGAAATGGCCTGAAATTGTGCCAGGGGAGGCTTAGGTTGGAGAGCAGGGAAAATTTCTTTGCTGCAAGAGTGGTCAGGGACTGGCACAGGCTGCCCAGGGAGGTGGTGGAGTCCCCATGCCTGGAGGTGTTCATGGAACCTGTGGCCATGGCACTGGGGGGCAGGGTTTGGTGGCCCTGGTGGGGTTGGGTTGATGTTGCCCTGGCTGATCCTGGAGTTTTCCCAACCCAAACCCTCTCTGCTTCTGCGTGGCCACAGCTCTGTCAGCAAGGGCTGGGCGGGCAGCTGGGCTGCTCCACACTCCCTGCACCGCTGACACAAATCAGAGAAGCCACAGCAGTGGCACAGAGGTCTGGGTTAATGAGCAAGGACACTAATGAAGCTCTGTGTTAGCTCTGTGCATCCTCTGCCTCCAGGACAGCCCCGGGGCTCTTCAGGCAAACAAACGGAGGGAACAAATCTATTAGTGCTTGCCCCGTGCCCCGCAGCCCCGAGCTGGCAGCTCTGCCTTCACTGGAGCACCGGCACCGGCTCACAGCAAAGACTTCTGCTGAAGATGTTCCCTTTCTTGCCAGGGTTTTTATCGACAGCCCCCCCTGAGATTCCTCTCATTGCTTGGGTTGGGTTTTTTCCAGGCTAATTTTCTTAATGAGATGCTGGAGTTTCCCCCCTCCCCCACGGCAGAGGCTGCTTTCTGTGTTGATGCAGATCAGCTCTGGCTGAAAACCATTTGGATGGGAAATGTTCAGCTGTGTCTGCAGCAGGGTGAAGCCCTCACACAGCCTGAGATGTAGAAGGGCTGCTTGACTGAGTGCCTTTGCTTCAAGACGCAGCCCCTGGCCAGGAGAGCAGAGCCCTTTCCATCCCAGCTGCATCCTTGCAGCAGCCTCAGGGAGGTAAGAGTCCCACAGAAGTATCTCAGAGCTCCAGCAGCTCATGGTGAGGGCCACAGTGCTCTCTGTCTGTTTTCTTTCCATCCCAGCCCAGCTGGATAGCTCTGAAAACTCCTTTCAGACTGGGCAGCAGAGCAGAGAAATAGGAGGGTCAGTGGGGAGGATGCTGATGAGCCTCAGGGCTGAGCTGGGTACTGAGATGTTTGGCACCTGGGCAGGCTTGAGTGGGCATCTAGGCATTCAGACATCCCCAGGAGAAGGGAGGGGCAGCAAAACCTCTCTTTTGCTAAGCCAGGCCTAGGCTGACAGTTTTGCTCCAGGTTCAGCACCAAGAGCTTTCATGGGCAGCAGTGGCCTCACAGGGGGATGCCACCAGGGACTCACACCAGGGACAGGGAGTGTGGGTGGGATGGGGTCTGCAGAAGAGCTGATGCGAGCTGCCACAGCTCCCTGCAGCAAGAGAGCTCCTAAAGGTGCTGGGGGAGCTCTCAGCACCCTGCAATCTTATCACCCAGAGGGGACTAGGATGTGACAATTACAGCTGCTGGGATTGTGTGAGAGCATCATCCAGAGCAGCACAGCTGCAGGAACCAAAGGTGGGAGAGCAGTGGAGCAGGAACAGGATGGATTTGTAGGAAACCCTGGTCTGAAACAACTGGAGGCAAGGGCTGGCATCTGGCAGCAGGCAGGACACCACAAATTGCCAGCTCCACCTTGGGCCTAGGGCTGAACAAGCTCAAAAGGGAATTCAAGGCCCTCAGAGAACTGATTGATGGTGCAGGAGCTCAAGAGGTGTTCTGCTCAGTTCCCTCAGTGGCAGGGGTGTACCCTGAGAGGAAGAGGAGAGCCCATGCTCAAGGGATGGTGCCAGCAGCGGAGTTTTGGGCTCCTTGATCAAGGGGCAACTTTTACCACACCTGACCTGCTGGACCTAGAGGGGCTGAACCTGTCTAGAAAGGGCAAGAGGGCTCTAGCACTGGAGTTGGCAGGGCTCACTGGGGGGGCATAGGTTTGAAGGGGGTGGGGGAGGAAACCAGTCTCTCTGGAGAGGAGGGAGAGACACAAACGAGAGCTAGCTGAGAAATCAGCAGCCCAGCTGAGGGGCAGGGGCACCAACACACACACTATGGGTAACTAACAAGAGGCACTGGAAGCCTTGGCTCTCCAGGAAATCTGTGATGTAGTAGCCACTGAGAAACATGGTGGCAGGATTCACACAAGGGGAGTACTGCACTGGGGGCTACTTCTTCCTAACATCCAACCTGAATCTCCCCATTTCTAGTTTTGCTCCATCCCCCCCAGTCCTATCACTCCCTGACACCCTCAAAAGTCCCTCCCCAGCTTTCTTGGAGCCCCCTTCAGATGCTGGAAGGCCACAAGGAGGTCTCCTGGGAGCCTTCTCCTCTCCAGATTGAGCAGCCCCAACTCCCTCAGTCTGTCCTCACAGCAGAGCAGCTCCAGCCCTCTGCTCATCCTCGTGGCCCTTCTCTGGACCTCTTCCAGCACCTCCAGATCCTTCCTGGAACAGATGCTCCAGAACTGGACACAGAGCTCCAGCTGTGGTCTCAGCAGAGTGGAGCAGAGGGGGAGAATCCCCTCCCTGGCCCTGCTGGCCACACTTCTCTTGCTGCAGCCCAGGCTCTGCTTGGCTATCTGGGCTTCAAGTGCTGACTGCTGGCTCCTGTTGAGCTTCTCCTCCCCCAGCACGCCCAAGGCCTTTTCTCCAGGGCTGCTCTCAAACCAGTTCCTGCCCAGCCTGTATCAGTGCCTGGCATTGCCCTGCCCCAGCTGCAGGACCTTGCCCTTGGCCTTGTTGAACCTCATGAGGTTGGCTTGGGCCCAGCTCTGCAGCCTGCCCAGGACCCTCTGGATGGATCCTTCCCTCCAGCTGTCAGCCACACCACACAGCTTGGTGCTGAGGCTGCCTCAGTGCCACTGCCCACGGCACCAACAAAGATGTTAAACAGGACTGGTCCCAGTGCTGATCCCTGAGGGACTCCACTTAGTCACTTGGCCATGGACCATTGACAGCCACTCTCTGGGTGCAGCCCTCAAGCCAGTTCCTTATCCACCCTGTGCTCCATCCACCAAACCATCCTGCACCAGCTTGGAGACCAAAAGAATTAACAAAAAGCCTTCTGTGCAGGAGCACAATGAGGAATGAACTTCAAATCCTTGCTGCAGGAGGGCCTGTCAGCTGGCAGACTGCTTTCCATATGACCTGGCTTTTGTGTGGGGGTTTTGTTGGGTTTTTTCCCCCTGATTGTTGTGTTTTTCCTGGCTCTGATTTGGTAAACAGTGGCACTCCCCTCCCCTCAGCTGCCTTTCCAAGGAGGTTTGCTTAATCTTTGGCATTTCCTCCTTCACAGCCTTCCCTTGCAAGGGGCACAACAATGGAGCCTTGTTGGGCTGAGTTTAATTAAGCACAACTTGCTTTGCTTTAAGGAGCAGAGGCTGTGACACTTAAAAGTGACACAAAAGTGACTTTAAATGTGACACATCCCCTGCCCCTTACAGCAAAGTAAATGGTGCCCATGAAAAGTGAGTTCCAACCCAAACAGCTCCTTTGCTGCTTGGAAAACAATAACAGCATCAGAGAACAATTGAAACATTCAGATCCTCCCAATTAATTGGCATCCTAACACTTTGAAGTGCCTCAGAGTCCTTCCTTCTGCCCATTTCATCTGAAATGCTTTTTGGATGCTGGTGGAATTCACAGGCAGCTCTTTGGTGCTGCTCTCTGGCGTCATGGGCAGAGACCTTCACCCTTCTCAGCAGCCAGGAGGGGAGTTAAATCCCTGACACGTGCCACAGGGTCACCTGTGCCATGGAATCCTGCTGCTGTCCCCTCTGAATATGCAAAGCTGGCTCACAGCCCCCCAGCGAGGAGCTCTGCAGCCCCCTGGACGAACCAACCTCCTGCACTGCGCTTCAGATCCACACTGCCTGCCACAGGTCCGGAGTCACAGAGTGCTTGGGTTGGAAGGGACCTCAGAGCTCATCCAGCTCCAACCCCCTGCCATGGGCAGGGACACCTCCTACCAGCCCAGCTTGCTCAAGGCCTCATCCAGCCTGGCCTTCAGCACCTCCAGGGAGGGGGCACCCAGAGCCTCCCTGGGCAACCTGTGCCAGTGTCTCCCCACCCTCAGCCTCAACAATTTCTTCCTCATTTCCAGTCTTAATCTCCCCTCTCCCAGCTCAAAGCCATTGTCCCTCATCCTGGCACTCCCAGCCCTTGTCCAAAGTCCCTCCCCAGCTCTAAGGTCTCCCTGGAGCCTTCTCTTCCTCCAGGCTGAACAGCCCCAACTCTCCCAGCCTGTCCCCACAGGGGAGGTTCTCCATCCTCTGATCATCTTCATGGCCTCCTCTGGATCCTCTCCAGTGGTTCCAGGTCCTCCTTGTGTTGGGGGCACCAGAATTGGACACAGCACTCCAGGTGGGGTCTCAGGAGATTTTCTGGTTTCCCCAGGAAGCAAACCAAAGCTGTTCAGCCCTTTCCCAGCAGTGCTGCATCAGCCATAGCTGGAAAGGCCCAGAGAGGCGTTTCGCACCGCCTCACCTTGGCTGCAGGGACTGGAGACCCCCAGCAGCACCGCAGCCAGCTCCACGGCAGGTCCTGCCGGGGATTTCCATGCACTTCACATCAGCTCTGGCAGTAATCTGCCAGCCCCCAGCGTGGCCATTCCTCCAGCCCAGCACATCGATATTTATTGCAGCAATTTCCACCCATCTGAACCTCAGAGGCCGCAGATGAGAAACCTGGGTGGCAGCAGCAGCGGGAGGAGGAAGGGAGTTGGCTGCCACAGATCTCAGTGGAGTGCCTGGAGAAGGCTGCTCCCGACTTGAAAGGCAGCCCTGTGCCTTTCATCCCATGACAGTTCCTTGCTCCAAACAAGTTCTTGCTCCCCTTTGAGGAGCACTCTGCAGATGCTAATGGGCTGAGGTCGTGACCCTGCTGAGGCAGAGGCTGCCGTGCTAAAAATACTAAAGCTTCTCAGCTCTGCCTCCCCCTCCCGGATGGTTTTGCTGCTCTCCTCCCAACGTTTCAAACCTGTGGATGTCGTTGCTGGGGGGAACCTGCCCCTTCCTCTCACAGAGCAGCCCATGGCACACTGATGCCAATTTTCATGCCCTGACAGCTTTGGCTGCATGGTGCCCAGGCAGCCTCTCTCTGCCCATCAGAGAGCCACAGAGGGGCTCAGGTTGGAAGGGACCTCAGAGCTCATCTGCTCCTACCCCCTGCCCAAGGCCCCATCCAGCCTGAACACCTGCAGGCAGGAGGCAGTCACAGCCTCCCTGGGCAGCCTGTCCCACAGTCTCACTGCCCTCACTCTAGAGAATTTCTTCTTCCGAATTTCTGGTTCTGCAAAAGCTTTCAAGACCCCCACCAGCACCCCTCACCAGCCAGGCATCTGCAGAGGCAGCTGGTGTTGCAGGAAGACTTCACCCACTGGGAGGAGGGTGGCAGGGATGCTCTTGCTGTCAAAGGGAACCACAGCAGGGGTCCTTTTTGCGGTTACCTTTGGGGAAATCTCAGCTTTTGAGCTCAGCAAGATGGACATCAGAGCCTCAGGCCCTCGGGGCAGAGCTGCTGATACAGGACCAACAATAAGGTTCTTGTGTGCCCTGGGCTGCTGCACAGCTCTGGAAGGGAGGCAATGTTTGGCCAAGTGATAACAGCCTGGGTGTGATGTGCAGCCAGCCCTGTGCTCAGCAGCTCCGTGCCCACAGCAGCTGTTTGTTTAGGGGAGGTTTCACGGTGCAGAGAGAGGTGAGGAGCAGAGTCCTCCCTCCACTGGGCCTCAGGCTCATTAAACCACCTCTCACTTGCTCCTGCACAAGGGCTTTTTCTAATTGAAGGGGTTCACTCTGCTTCCAGGGCTGTCCTTTTCTCCTTCATGGACAATTCACCTCATGAGCCGAAAGCTGCACCTCCCAGGGGTGGTTGCTGTGTGTCTGCTCCCAGCCTGGGTGCACTTTCCACCCCACACATGGCTCCCCTCACACTGCAAACCTCTCCCCTGGCAAATTCCATCTTTTCCAGGTCCAATCTTTCCTGAGAGACAAACTGTGTCTTCCAAAGGCTGCATTTCCCAGCCTGGCAGCAGGCCTGGCATTGCCATAGGCTGCCCCAGGCAGGTCTGCAGTCTGCTTTTGAGAGGAACCAGCACATGCAGTGTCAAAATTCACGTAAAATCACTGAATTCTCTTTCATTTCCCCACCTCCCCCACTGATCATTTGTCTTCTCTCACCTCCAAAACCTGTGTCCCCTTCTGGCCAGGGCTGTGTGACTGGGACAGCCTGCCCTGGTATGGTGCATACAGACACACAGGGTCACTGGATGTTAGGGCTTGGAAGGGACCTCTGGAGATCTTCAGTCCAACCCCTGCCAGAGCAGGAGCAGAGAATCCAGCACAGGTCACACAGGAACACATCCAGGCAGGGCTGGAAAGGCTCCAGAGAAGGAGACTCCACAACCTCTCTGGGCAGCCTGCTCCAGGGCTCTGGGACCCTCACAGTGAAGAAGTTCCTCCTCCTGTTGAGGTGGAACCTCCTGTGCTGGAGTTTCCATCCACTGCCTCTTGTCCTGTCACAGGGTGCAACTGGGGCAGAGCCTGTCCCTGTCCCTTCCCTCCTGACCCCTACCCCTCAGATATTCATAGACACTGATCAGATCCCTCTCAGTCTTCTCTCCAGAGTGAACAGCCCCAGGTCTCTCAGCCTCTCTTTACCAGGCAGTGAACCCTCTCCAGCAGATCCCTGTCCCTCCTGAACTGGGGAGCCCAGCACTGGATGCAATATTCCAGGTGAGGTCTCGCCAGGGCAGAGTAGAGGTGGAGAGGAGAACCTCCCTGGATCCGCTGGACACACTCTTAATGCACCCCAGGAAGCAGGAATGATCTCACCAAGGAAGAGCCACAGGAAGGGGAACCACCAGACCTTGGAGGAGGCAGTGAATACTCTCAGGGAAGTCATCTGGGCTCTTCTGCCTCCTAACCTGACTGTTCCTCCACAGGACACTGCCCTTTCCCACCCTTGGACAACTCGAAGCTGTTTGCCTGAGCCAAGCCAGGAGTAGCCCAGGTGCTGCTTTGCACCTGTGGGACTCAGGGGTGGAGATCATTAGAGGACAGTGCTGAGACTTTGCTTCTGCTGTGTGGGACACTCCACGTTGTGCCAGCATCTCTCCTTACAGATCTGGGACCAAGAAGCCAAGAGACTCCCATCCACAGCAGTCCTTCATGTGAGGGCTGCTGGCATCCCTTGCCACCCAAAAGCAGCTTGTGACAGCTGGGGCCAGGCGTGGCATGGGCCAGAGGACAGCAGCTTCTCTCCAGCCTCACCACAAGGCAGGAAGCCTCTGCAGACAGGATGGGTCACAAGCCCTTGAATCTCCTCACTGGAACACTCACAGCCACAGGGTAAAGACCAGGCAGGGATTCAAGGCAGTTGCCCTGGCAGGATTTTGGCCATCAGCAAGCCCAGATGTTTCCTCTACAGGCTGGAGGTCCTCTCCACTCCCCTTCTCTGTTCCCTCACCCTGCTCCAAACAGCCTGTGCTGCTTCTGCTCCTGGAGGCTAATTCACAAAGTCACAGAATGACTGGGGCTGGAACAGACCTCTGAGATCATCCAGCCTGGTCGCTCTCCTCTGGACCTGCTCCACCACCTCAAGATCTCTCTTGCAGTGAGGGCCCAGAGCTGCACACAGTGCTGGAGGTGAGGCCTCACCAGTGCCCAGCACAGGGCAGAATTCCATCCCCAGTCCTGCTGGCCACACTATTCCTGACCCAGGCCAGGACGCCATTGGGCTCCCGTGCCTCCTGGGCACTCTGCTGGCTCTTGTTCATCTGCTGCCATCCAGCACTGCCAGGTCCCTCTCTGCCAGGCTGCTCTCCAGCCACTCACCCCTAGGCTGCAGCCTGCATGGGGTTGTTGTGGCCAAAGGGTAGGAACCTGCACGTGGCCTTGTTAAACTTCATCCCTTTGGCCTCAGCCCATCTACCCAGCCTGGCCAGGGCTCTCTGCGGCGTCTTCCTCCCCTCCAGAGAAAAACCATGACAGCTCTCTGCTCCTGAGCCCCTCGCTGTCAGGAGGTCTTGCTGGGATTTGCTGAGCTGAGAGGCAGCTGGAAGGCAGGAACTCAAAGGTGCTAAAGGGCCAGCAGCAGAGACAATCCAAGAGACAGCCTGCAGCCAGCACAGAGGCCTCTTGGAAAAATTTGCCTATTTTGCTGCTGTCAAAATGACTTTTACTGCCAAAGAGTTGAGGCCCAACCTCTGGCTTCCCTGAGCCTGCAGCATGAGTTCTGTGACCCAGTAATAGCTCCAGACCCTAGAATCACAGAGCTGTCAGGGCTGGAAGGGACCTCAAGGCTCAGCCAGTTCCAACCCCCTGCCATGGCCAGGGACACCTCACACTGCAGCAGGTTGCTCACAGCCACAGCCAGCCTGGCTGCAAACACCTCCAGGCAGGAGGCTGCCACCACCTCCCTGGGCAGCCCATGCCAGGCTCTCACCACCCTCCTGGGGAACAACTTCTTCCTGACATCCAATCTCAATCTCCCCATTTCTAGTTGTGCTCCATCCCCCCCAGTCCTGTCACTCCCTGATGCTCTAAAAAGTCCCTCCCCAGCTTTCTTGGAGCCCCCTTCAGATACTGGAAGGCCACCAGAAGGTCTCCCTGGAGCCTTCTCTCCACACCGAACCACCCCAACTCTCTCAATCTGTCCTCATAAGAGAGGTGATACAGGACTTGAGGCTGCAGTGAGGTGAGGGTTGGTTTTCTGGTCCCTAGTCTCAGGTGATAGAAGGAGAGGAAATGGCCTGAAACTGTGCCAGGGAGGCTTAGGTTGGAGAGGAAGGAAAATCTTCTGTGGTGCAAGAGTGGTCAGGGATTGGCACAGGCTGCCCAGGGCGGTGGTGGAGTCCCTATGCCTGGAGGTGTTTCAGAAACCTGTGGCCATGGCACTGGGGGCCAGGGTTTGGTGGCTGTGGAGGTGGAGATGCCAAGCAGCCAGGACACCAAACCCCCTCAGGCAGCAGCGCTAGCAGCCCATGAGGTCTTCAGGCACCGGTTGAGGGAGTTTCAGAGGTTCAGAATCACAGATCTGGTTGCAAAACCATCCAAGGGGGCTGTGAATTCCCTCTGTGTGTTTTTGGCTGTGCTGAGGAAATGCCACCACCTCCAGCATGGTGACACAGCCGAGGCCCTCCAGTCGCCCTCCCAGGGAAATTGCTTCGCTGGCAGAGGCTCTGCCTGGGGAGGAAGTCACCTCAGGGCTTCTGAGGAACTTGGACCCTGGCTCTGCTTCTAAAAATAAAATACTGGCCTCATCAGGGGCCAGAGCCTTAACCAGCCACAAAAGGTCTCAAGTGGTGAAACCAGAGGGAGAAACCCCAAAATCATCAACTCCAACCTGCGCTGCTGCGGCCTGGGGCTGAGTCAGGCAGCCAAATGACCTCATCTGCCGTGGCGTGGCCGCAGCTCCAGGCAGCTCCCTCAGCTGCCAGCTGCACACTGACCGCTGCTGCACTGGGTTTGAGTCACTGCTGGTGGCACAGGGAAAGGCTGTGCCGTGGCACCGTGCCCCTGCCTCCGAGCCTGGCCTCAGCGGAGCTGCTGCCAGCCCGAGCTTGGCTTCCTCTGAGCCTTTCCGTGGGCACCAATTGCAAGGCCGAGAGCAACCGGCCTGGCCAGCTGCTCTGACCTGCTGCGGGCACCAGCTCCCAGCACTGCCCTGGAGGTATCTCTGGTCATCTAGAGAAGTGCCCACATCTGATTCGTGAGCAAGGACCAGAGGTGCAGGGCCAACTGTTCTGAATCACGGCTTGGAGTGTCCGTGGATGTGAATCAGAGGCAGAGGCTGCTGCTGCCCTGCAGCCACACACAGAGCTGAACCATAGCACCCTGCACAACTCAGGCACTGCAGGCTCAGCATGGCCCCAACAGTGCTTTCAGTTCCATCAGGGATCCAAACTTCTCTGCTCTTTCATTCCCAGGTGGTTGTAGTGGTTTGTGATCCAGGCTGTGCTGCCTGTGCCTGCATGGACCTGTGGAACCAAATGGCAGGGGCTGGAGGGGGCACCCCCAAGCTGTCACCTCAGTAGAACCATAGAAGCATGGAAGGGGTTGGAATGAATGGACTTCAAAGTTCATCCAGTTCCAACCCCCTGCCATGGGCAGGGACACCTCCCACCAGCCCAGGTTGTTCAAGGCCTCATCCAGCCTGGTCCTGAACATCTCCAGGGAGGGGGCAACCACAGCCTCCATGGGCAACCTGTCCCAGTGTCTCCCCACCCTCGCCCTCAAGGATTTCTTCCTCATCTCCAGTCTCAACCTCCCTTCTCCCAGCTCAGATCCATTGTCCCTTGTCCTGGCCCTCCCAGCCCTTGTCACAAGTCCCTCCCCAGCTCTCCTGGAGCCTCTTCAAGCTGCAGTAATCTCCATGCTGCAGCTGGTTGGGTGTCTGTGTGGTTTACCAGCCTGCTCACTGTGGATCTTGCTTCATATTGGCCAAAGGAAAAAAATAAGTACATAAAAACCAGGGAGGCACTGGCACAGGCTGCCCAGGGAGGTGGTGGAGTCCCCAGCCCTGGAGGTGTTCAAGAAACCTGTGGCCATGGCACCTGGGGACAGGGTTTGGTGGCCATGGTGGTGCTGGGCTGATGTTGGACTGGATGATCTCAGAGGGCTCTTCCAACCCAAACAATTCTGTGGTTCCATGTGAACAGTGCAAGAGCTGGGCACAGTTTGTACCCATCTATGTTCAGCTCCTGCTCTTAGAGGTCTTTTAATGGTTCTGTGACTCTGATGCCATGACAAAGGACTTCAAATGCCACCAGTGCCTTCAGTGCCTGTGTCACCTCTCCTCAGGGAAGAAAAGCAAGGGTGGCTGCCTGGCAGAGAGAAATAAACCCCAGCTCTCCCCTCTGCCCCAGACCCTGCAGGACACCAAGATCCCCCAGAGCTTCCCTGTGGCTTCAAGGGAATGTCACCCAGGAACAGCAGTGGTGTTGCAGCCTCCTGCAGTGTTGTGCAGCTCAGGAGGTCACTCAGACACCAACCCCAGGGCAAACAGTGGCAGAGTGTGCCCCTGAGTGCAGCTGATCTGTGTTTGTGAGGGTGGCCCAGGCAGGCTGAGCTTCTGCAGTGAGCACCAGGAGGGTTCAATATCCCCCCCACATTCTCTTCCTTGTTCACAAATGTGCTTGGTAGGGTGCAGGGCAAAGTCTCCCCTGCAGAGCTGACTGGGAAAGGGACACCAAAAGCCTTGCAGATCCCGCCCCACCAGCTCCCTAGCAAGGCATCTCCCAGCCCAGGAGTCCAGGTTGCTGTGGGCTCACACCAGCGTGTTCCAGGCAGGCACTGCCCACTGCCAGCCTGCCCAGGACAGGAGCTCACTGCCACCTTCCCTGCACCTGCCAGGAGAGAAGAGGAAAGAGCCTCTGGGTGCCTGGCTGGGGTTGTGCTGGCAGCTGATAGAGTAGAGCAGCCCCAGCTGCCCTCTGAAATGCAGCCAGCATGAGGTGTGAGTTGGGGGCACTGTGCAGGGTGTTGGGGTTGTGTGAGCTCACACAGGCAGGAGAGTTCAGCTGCCTACTGAAGGTAAACTCTGGATAGCTTCTCAATATTGGTTTTAATTGGTCAGGATTGAGTTTGGCTTTGGTAGTGATTAAACTTGGCTGAATTTCAACAGCCACAATGTGAATGACCAAAGTTTACTTAGGACCTAATTTTTCAGTCCTTTCAGTGGCTAAGGAGGGCATGGGCAGGCCCAGAGTCATTTGCCACAGAGTCAGAGGTGGAATGGAAGCCCTTGGATCCCTGCCTTATCAGCAACCATCTCAGCTGGCTGCTGGCTTCCAGCCTGGCTGTGGGTAACACCTCATGGCTGTGGGAAAGCACAGCCTGGACAGACAACAACATCCCCTGCAAGGATGCATTCAGCAAGCTGCAAAACAAGTGAAGACTGAACAGCCAGCAGGAGGAGATGGACCTGCTGAAGTAGGCTTGGAACGAGCCCCCACCCTGTTCAATATCTTTATTGATGAGCTGGATGAGGGGATTGAGTCCATCAGCAGTAAGTTTGCAGATGACACCAGGCTGGGAGCAGGAGTTGATCTGTTTGAGGGTAGGAGAGCTCTCCAGAGGGACCTTGCCAGGCTGGACAGATGGGCAGAGGCCAACAGGATGGCATTCAACAAGTCCAAGTGCCAGGTGCTGCACTTTGGTCACAACAGCCCCATGCAGGGCTACAGGCTGGGGTCAGAGGGGCTGGAGGGCAGCCAGGCAGAAAGGGACCTGGGGGTAGTGGTTGACAGCAGCGGAACATGAGCCAGCAGTGTGCCCAGGTGTCCACTGGCATCCTGGCCTGGGTCAGCAATAGTGGGGCCAGCAGGAGCAGGGAAGTCATTCTGCCCCGTGATCAGCACTGGTTAGGCCACACCTTGAGTCCTGTGTCCAGTTCTGGGCCCCTCAGTTTAAGAAGGGCATTGAGATGCCAGAAGGTGTCCAGGGAAGGGCAATGAGGCTGGGGAGGGGACTGGAGCACAGCCCTGTGAGGAGAGGCTGAGGGAGCTGGGGTTGCTTAGCCTGGAGAAGGCTCAGGGGAGACCTTCTTGCTCTCCCCAACTACCCGAAGGGAGGCTGTAGCCAGGTGGGGGTTGGTCTCTTCTCCCAGGCAAGTAGCACCAGAACAAGAGGACACAGTCTCAAGCTGTGCCAGGGGAAGCTTAGGCTCGAGGTGAGGAGAAAGTTCTTCCCGGAAAGAGTTGTTGGCCATGGGAATGTGCTGCCCAGGGAGGTGGTGGAGTCCCCATCCCTGGAGGTGTTCAAGAGGGAACAGGATGTGGCACTTGGGGCCAGGGTTTAGCAGCCATAACAGGCTGGTGTTGGACTTGATGATCCTTGAGGTCTTTCCCAGCCTTATGGATTCTGTGATTAGTAACAAAACACTGAAGAAATGAAGGGAAGATTAGGTCACAGGAAATTACTGCAGGTCCTGAATGCTGCAGGGAACTGCCCAGCAGTTTGCTCAGGCAGCTTTAGGAAGGCAATTGGAAACTTGTCAGCAGCACTGGGTGCCTGGGCATTGCTATAAGCCTGCCCCTAGAGGAGCTGGGCCATGAAAGAAATGCCTGACCCAGGGCTTTACTGCCAAGAATGCTCCCAGCAATGCCCAGCCCCAGCCAGGAGCCCCAGCCAGCACCCGTGGAGGAGAGTGGAGCAGTCATCAATCCTTGCCCTAACAACCGGGGGGCCACCAGGCCCCCCGGCCTTTGTTGTCACCACCACCATCACCCAGTGTGCACCAGGGGCACTCACCAGAGACGAGAGGAGGATCCTCAGCCCAGATGGGCTCAGCTTAGGGCTGCTGCCCTTCCTGGGGGGATTAAATAGGGCAGTGGGTGGGGAGGGCCAAGTGGCCACACCTGGGGTGGGAGGAGACTCCAACAGAGCCCAGGTGCTGTGGGATTTGAGGGGAAAAGGGGGGAAATGGGGCAGGTGAGGGACTTCTAGGCTGTCAGGGAGGGATAGGACTGGGGTGATGGAAAAATAACTAGAAATGGGTAGCTTCAGGTTGGATGTTAGGAAGAAGCTCTTCCCCATGAGGGTGGTGAGACTGGCACAGGCTGCCCAGGGAGGTGGTGGAAGCCTCATCCCTGGGAGTGTTTAAGGCCAGGCTGGCTGTGGCTGTGAGCAACCTGCTGTAGTGTGAGGTGTCCCTGCCCATGGCAGGGGGGTTGGAACTGGCTGATCCTTGAGGTCTCTTCCAACCCTGACAACTCAATGGTTCTATGATTCTTCTCCCCTCAGAGCCTCAGGGGCTCAGCTGTCCTGATGAGCCTCTCAGTGCTGTCACAACTGCTCAGGGTCCTGATGACTTCTGGGCCACCTCTTCAGGCATGTTGATTGTTATGGGTATCAGGCAGGGCAGGGAAAACCCAGGAAGGGGATTTTAGGCAAACATTTCATTTCTTGCTTGTAGCAGCCTGGACATAGCTCTGACTGTGCCCTGATGGTCCCCATTCCGGGGCAGCCTGGAGTGTCTGGGACCAGCCGTGGGCTGAACTGGACTCTGCTGCCCAGCTGCCACGTCTGCAGGCACCTCCTGGGAAAAGGAATTGAAACTTGCTTGGGAAGTTTCCATTTCTAGGAAGAGGAATTATTTGGGGTAGCTGAAAATTTAGTTTCAGTCTAAACCAGGCTGAAACAGAAAGGCTTTTGCATTTCATTCTCAAAAGAGAGTCCTGTCCAGGGCTGTGACAGTGACAGCTGTCAATCAGCATCACTGCTGTGAGCAACCTGCCTAAGTCCAGCACCTGGAGGAGTCTCAGTGTCCCCAGTCAGAGGTCTCCCAGCTGGTGGCAATGGGGCCAGGAGGTGCAGGAGCTGTCCACCAGCCCCCAGGTTGACATCTGAACTCCACAGCATTCCCCAGCCTGAGACTCTGCAAGCAGAAGTGTGAGGGTTTGTCAATCAGCACAGCTCACCCTGACAAAGGGCAAACAGCTCTGCTCATCTCTGGTGCCCCAGCACAAGAAGGACCTGGAGCTGCTGGAGAGGGTCCAGAGGAGAGCCACTAAAATGATCATAGTGTTGGAGAACCTCTGCTAAGGGGACAGGCTGAGAGAGTTGGGGCTGCTCAGAAGGCTCCAGGGTGACCTTAGAGCAGCCTTCCAGGACCTGAAGGGGCTCCAGGAGAGCTGGGGAGGGACTTGTGACAAGGGCTGGGAGTGCCAGGATGAGGGACAATGGCTTTGAGCTGGGAGAGTGCAGATTGAGACTGGAGATGAGGAAGAAATTCCTTAGAGTGAGGGTGGGGAGACACTGGAAGAGGTTTTTACTCCATCAATGAACTTTGTTTTTCTCCATCACACTTCAACCCAGTCCTGCTCTCAGAGGTGGAGCAGACACCTCTCTGTTGTCTCAGCTGTGTGGGAAAGTGTCTCCCACTTCAGTGAGGTCTCCATGTGACAACAAAGTGCCCTGTGGTCAAGAGGGCAAATGGCCTCCTGGGGTGCATCAAGAGGAGTGTGGCCAGCAGGGCAAAAGGCAGGCTCTCCTCCCCCTGCTCTCTGCCCTGGTGTGGCCACATCGGGACTGTTGTGTCCAGTTCTGGGTTCTTCAGTTCAAGAGGGACTGGGAACTACTGGAGAGTCCAGCAGAGGCTAGGAGGATGCTGAAGGGCCTGGAAGATCTGTGTGAGGAGAGCCCTGGGGCTGGTTAGCCTGGAGAGGAGCAGCCCCAGAGGGGATTTGAGCAATGGTTACAGAGAGCTGAAGGGTGGGGGGCAAGAAGGGGCCAGGCTCATGCCAGTGGTGTCCTGGGATAGACCAAGGGGCAATGGACACAAACTGGAACCCAGGAGGTTCCACCTGAACGTGAGGAGAAAGTTCTTTGGTGTGAGGCTGCTGGAGGCCTGGAGCAGGCTGCCCAGAGAGGTTGTGGAGTCTCCTTCTTTGTGGACTTTCTGGACCCCCTTGGATGTGTTCCTGAGTGCCCTGCCCTGGGTGACCCTGCTCTGGCAGGGGGGTTGGACTGGTTGATCTCCAGAGGTCCCTTCCAACCTCCACCATTCTGTGCTTCTTTCCAGATATTACCAAAGCAATTTGCTGTACTCCTCAGGGCCGTGCTGAGCCCAGAAGAGTGCTGCTGACAACCTGATCTTTTCCAGCTAATAAAGCACCTGGGAGGTCTTCACCCTGTGGGCTTGTTGGGAATATCTCAGAATTAACCAGGTTGGAAAAGACCTTCAGGATCATTGAGTCCAACCTATCGCCCAACACCATCTAATCAACTAAACCCTGGCACCAAGCACCCCAGCCAGTCTCTTCCTAAACACCTCCAGGGATGGGGACTCCACCACCTCCCTGGGGCAGCACATCCCAAAGGCCAATCTCTCTTGCTGGGAAGAATTTCTTCCAGCCTAAACTGCAAAATTGTTTTAGAATCATAGAACTGTCAGGGTTGGAAGGGACCTCAGGGATCAGCCAGTTCCAACCCCCCTGCCATGGCCAGGGACACCTCACACTGCAGCAGGTTGCTCACAGCCACAGCCAGCCTGGCCTTAAACACTCCCAGGGATGAGGCTTCCACCACCTCCCTGGGCAACCTGTGCCAGTCTCACCACCCTCATGGGGAAGAGCTTCTTCCTAACATCCAATCTGAAGCTACCCATTTCTAGTTATTTTTCCATCCCCCCCAGTCCTGTCACTCCCTGACAGCCTAGAAGTCCCTCACCTGCCCCATTTCCCCCCTTTTTCCCCTCAAATCCCACAGCACCTGGGCTCTGTTGGAGTCTCCTCCCACCCCAGGTGTGGCCACTTGGCCCTCCCCACCCACTGCCCTATTTAATCCCCCCCAGGAAGGGCAGCAGCCCTAAGCTGAGCCCATCTGGGCTGAGGATCCTCCTCTCGTCTCTGGTGAGTGCCCTTGGTGCACACTGGGTGATGGTGGTGGTGACAACAAAGGCCGGGGGGCCTGGTGGCCCCCCGGTTGTTAGGGCAAGGATTGATGACTGCTCCAATCTCCTCCACGGGTGCTGGCTGGGGCTCCTGGCTGGGGCTGGGCATTGCTGGGAGCATTCTTGGCAGTAAAGCCCTGGGTCAGGCATTTCTTTCCTGGCCCAGCTCCTTTAGGGGCAGGCTTATAGCAATGCCCAGGCACCCAGTGCTGCTGACAAGTTTCCAATTGCCTTCCTAAAGCTGCCTGAGCAAGCTGCTGGGCAGTTCCCTGCAGCATTCAGGACCTGCAGTAATTTCCTGTGACCTAATCTTCCCTTCATTTCTGCAGTGTTTTGTTACTAATCACAGAATCCATAAGGCTGGGAAAGACCTCAAGCATCATCAAAGTCCAATCTGTCACCCAAGACCTCCTGGCTGCTAAACCCTGGCCCCAAGTGCCACATCCAATTCCCTCTTGAACACCTGCAGGGATGGGGTCTCCACCACCTCCTTGAGCAGCCTCTGCCAGTCCCTGACCACTCTTGCAGCATAGAAATTTTCTCTTCTCTCCAACCTAACCCTCCCCTGGCACAATTTTAGGCCATTTCCTCTCCTTCTCTTACCTGAGACTAGGGAGCAGAGCCCAACCCCCAGCTCACTGCAGCCTCCTCTCAGGGAGCTGTAGAGAGCAATGAGGTCTCCCCTCAGCCTCCCCTTCTTCAGGCTAAACAGCCCCATCTCCCTCAACTGCTCATCCTCAGCCCTGTTCTCCAGACCCTTCCCCAGCTTAGTTGCCCTTCCCTGGACTTGCTCCAGCCCTTCAATGTCCTACTTGGATTGAGAGGCCTGGGAACTGAACCCAGGATTTGAGATGCCACCAAAAAGCCCCATGTGCTCTAAAGCCCACATGACAGTGACAAAGCAGGAGAAGCCCTCAGGGTAAGTCCATTTTTGCCAAGTCCATGCAGCTGCAGAGTCCCTGCTGCAGCCCATGGTGCCTGGAAGCTGTTTCCCTGGGGGCTGTGTTATTTTATTAGCTCTGGTGGCAGGCCCCAGGCAGTGGGGACAAAACCAGCTGTGAGCCTCTGGAGTGGGCTCCAGCCCTGCCCTCACTTGCTTGGCCTGGAGAGGAAGATGCTCAGGGGAGACCTTATTGCTGCCTGAAGGGAGGTTGTAGCCAGTGGGGGGCTTGGTCTCTTCTCCCAGGCACAGAAGGAGAGGACAGAGATTCAAGCTGTGTCAGGGGAGGTTTGGGCTGGATGTGAGGAAGAAATTCTTCACAGACAGAGAGATTGGCCCTTGGAATGTGCTGCCCAGGGAGGTGGTGGAGTCCCCATCCCTGGAGGTGTTTAAGAAGAGACTGGCTGGGGTGCTTGGTGGTTTAGTTGATCAAATAGTGTTGGGGGGTAGGTTGGACTTGATGATCTCTGAGGTCTTTTCCAGCCTGCTTCATTCTGTGACTCTGAGTCTACAAATCACTTCTGCCTGCACTTGTTGGTTTCTCTGCCTGGGCTGCTGCTGCTCCCCATGTGGCTTTTAACATTTCTCCTCTTGGTTCTGGTTTCCTTTCCCCAGCCCTGCAGCTGGACATTGTCATCTGTGACATCAGGTCAGAGAGTGCCAGGTCAGCATCTTCAGATGTACAAAATGTTGTCAGCAGCAGCAGTTTTGTGCTCAAGAGGAAAGGGAAAACCACCAAAAATCCCTCGAGAGCAAAGGGGACAGGGCAGGGCCTGCAGAAACTCCCTTTGGGTTCAGCTCTCAGTGTGCAACAGAGTTCCACTTCCCAAGAAGCTGGAAATGTCCCTCTGTTGCTTCTCTCTATAAAGGATTAAAACAGATCCCCAGCATGGTTTAGGATGGACAGGGACCTTGAAGTAGTCACCTGTGCCATGAAATCCTGCTGCTGTCTCCTCTGAGTGCAGCACCCAGGAGCTCTGCAGCCTCCTGTGGGAAGCAGCCCTCCTGCCCTGCACCTCAGATCCACACTGCCTGCCACAGACCCACAGCCACTGAATGGTTGGGCTGGAAGGGACCTCAAAGGTCATCCACTTCCAGCCCCTGCCATGGGCAGGGACACTTCCCACCAGCCCAGGTTGCTCAAGGCCTCATCCAGCCTGGCCTGGAACACCTGATGCTGCACCTTCTGTTTCCCTGGTTCTGAGTTGTCCTTGACCCAAAATGTGAGGAAACCAACTAAAAGAGAAGCAAAAGGAAAGAGATCATTTTGCTCCAGCTGCTGCACAGGATGGGCCTGGCCAGCCTTGTAGGCTGCCCTCAAAACAACACCAGAAGGACCTGGAGCTGCTGAAGAGGGTCCAGAGGAGAGCCACCAAAGTGATCAGAGGGTGGAGAACCTTTGCTGGGAGAGTTGGGGCTGCTCAGCCTGGAGAAGAGAAGGCTCCAAGGAGACCTTAGAGCAGCCTTCCAGGACCTGAGGGGCTACAAGAAGGCTGCAGAGGGACTGTTCCCAAAGGCCTGCAGGGACAGGATGAGAGGCAATGGTGTGAGATGAGAGCAGAGCAGATTGAGATTGGATGTGAGGAACAAGTTCTGCACCAGGAGGCTGCTGGAGCACTGCAACAGGTTGCCCAGGGAGGTGGCTGAGGCTCCATCCCTGGAGACATTCAAGATGAAGCTGGACAGGCTCTGTGCAACCTGATCCAGTGGAAGATGTCCCTGCTGAGGGCAGGGGGTTGGACTGGATGAGCTTTGGAGCTCCCTTCCAGCCCAGGTGATTCTGTCAGTTCCTCTCCTTCTATCACCTGAGACCAGGGAGAAGAGACCAACCCCACCTGACTCCACACTCCTCTGGGTGGCTTTCCTCCAGGGGAGGGCACTGGGGGCACTCAGAGGGCACTTGCCATCGGCAGTACCAGCCTGATCTGCGCTTTCCTGAGGGAAACCAAAAGCATTTGGCATACCTTGGGTCAAACTTCTCCTTTGCACACAGCAGTGTGAGCTTATGAACCCAGCCCCACTCCAGAGCCCTTCAGTAGCCACCTTGGGAGCAAATAAGTGAGAAAAATGTTTGTTTCTCAGGGAGAAGCCTTTGGTGAGCCCTGAGCGTGGAGGGATCCTCAAAGCAGTTCAGCCTCCCTCATCCCCCTCCTCTTCTTCCTTCTGTTTAACCAATTTAGGGACTTTATGGCACTTACAGCTTGGCTCCCAGCTCTTGGTGGTGAGAATGCAAATGGACCGTTGTTGGAGCTTGCTGGGTGCTGGAACACACGAAGCCTTTGTGCTCTGCTGCTTTCTCACACCAGGCTCAGCCTCCTGCCAGGCTGAGTTGCCACCTTCCAAGGACTCTTTTCCCAGGCTGCAGGGTGTGGTGCCACCAAGCAGCTCTGTAGTGGCAAAGGCAGCTTGAGAAATTCCTGCCCCCACCTCCTGAGCTGTGTCAATACAGCTGTCTGGGGAGCTGGGTGGCAATCTGGCTGGCTGGCATGCTCACAGCAGAAGGGTGTTTGGGAGGCAGCACTCTCAGAGAGCTGCCTGAGGTCAGGAGTCCGAGGAGACCCTGCCCAGGAGAGAGGGCACCAAGACCCAGCAGGAACCAGCAGCCAGGGGGTGGAAAATCCTTAAGCCAACCTTGCAGCCAGGGAAAACCTCATCAGCTGACAGCCTGACGGCATCCCAACCCTCCTGGGCTTCACAGGCAACTGCAAGCTCCACAGCAGCTGACCACTGCCTGCACCAGCCTGCTCTGCCTCCTGCCTGGAGGCTTGGGTCAGCCCTGGAGACCAGGCTGCCACAGGCAGCCCAGCTGAGGTGCTGCCAGCACAGCTTGGTGCCATTCCCTTTGCACCAGTGGGTGAAGGTCTCCCATGGGTGCATGGAGGTCCTGCTCACCCCCTGGGCAGGCTGCCATTGCATGGGCTCACATAAAAGAGGTTCTGGGGAGCCCCCATGAGAAAGCAAAAGATGTGGCTGCAAGGAGAGCTTCCCTCTGACAATGCAAGGTCAGTGAAGCTACAGCTTGGGAGACTCTAAGCAGAGTGAAGCCTGCCTCTGGCACACCAGATGGCCCATGAGCTGAGCAGGAGTGGATAACCCACAGGGCACTGACACTAAACTCTGTGGAGACACCCTGGAGAAGCTGGAAGTGGCTCAGTGGGTGCTAAAGATAGCTCAAGCCAGAGGGTCCAGGAGTTGACAAGTGGAGTGGGCTGGCTGCAGCCAGACCCTTGGTGGCAGCCCCTGGCCAGGTGACACTGGATACAGTGACACTGGAGAGGCAGGACAGGGCATCTGGACAGCACTGACTCCTGGGCACCACAGAGCAGGCCTCCTGGCTGACTCCTGTGCCCATCCATTGCTGCCCCTAGGACACTTCTTCACTCCCCAGATCTCCACTGGTGCCAGCCCAGCCCCTGCTGAGGCCTATCCCTGCTGCTGTGGTGCTTGGTGCATGGTCAGGCAGTGGTGGTGGCTTGGAGCTTGCCTGTGGTGATGAGCTGGGATGCTGCCTGGCATGGATGGAGGCAAGCAGAGCATCAGGAGTTCCCCAGGTCAAACACAACCTGTTTGACAAACTGCTGAACCTGGTGTTTGGCTTACAGCCCTGTGGCAGCCTGAGAGATCAGAGACTCACTCAATGCTCTGGGCTGGAAGGGACCTCCAGAGCTCCTCCAGTCCAACCCCCTGCCCTCAGCAGGGACATCCTCAAGTGGATCAGGTTGCCCAGAGCCCTGTCCAGCCTCACCTTGAATACCTCCGGGGATGGGGCCTCAGCCACCTCCCTGGGCAACCTGCTGCAGTGTTCCAGCAGCCTCCTGGTGCAGAACCTGTTCCTAGCATCTAATCTAAATCTGCTCAGCTCTAGTTTGAAGCCAGTGCCTCAATGGAGAGGTGCCCAGGGCAGTGCCAGTCCATGGCTGCCCACACACCCAGCTGCCCAGGGCTGTTTGTGTCCTCCCTACCCTATCTCACTTCCAAATCTGTCTTCTGAGAGCCCACACTGCTGGCTGCAGGCACACACAGAATAACCTCAGACACCCCAGGGACCCGTGCCAGCCCAGCCCTGCTTCTCCAAGCAGCCCCAGCTGCCTCTCTCCTGCCCTGACATGCTGCAGGTTGATCTCATGAATGGTGACCTGGCTAAGCCCTCTCAGGGGCTGAGAAGGCTCCATAAGAGCTCTTTTGTCTTGTTCACACGAGTTCAAAGATGCCCTCCTCTCCTGGCTCCCTGACTGATGTCCAGGACATCTCTGTCCTTCCATGTCCTAGGGGCCAAGGCAATCTCTTGGTTCCACCAATGTGGGAACAGGGGAAGAGGAAGGTGGGAGCTGCCTACTTGCATGCTCAAGAGCAGTGTGATAAAGTCCTCAGCCCAGCCAGCTGCAGAAAATTCTGTGGTGGAAGCCCAAATGAATGGACTGAGAGGTTTGCAACTAGGCACAGAGAGGAGATGGAGTTGTTCTGAGTGCTGTGGGCATTAGGAGGAAGTCTCCTTCCAGGCTGAGCCATTTTTAAGAGCACAGTCTCACAGAATGCTCTGGGCTGGAAGGGACCTCCAAAGCTCATCCAGTCCAACCCCTGCAGGCAGCAGGGACATCCTCCACTGGATCAGGTTGCCCAGAGCCCTGTCCAGCCTCACCTTGAATACCTCCGGGGATGGGGCCTCAGCCACCTCCCTGGGCAACCTGCTGCAGTGTTCCAGCAGCCTCCTGGTGCAGAACCTGTTCCTGGCATCTAATCTAAATCTGCTCTGCTCTAGTTTGAAGCCAGTGCCTCAATGGAGAGGTGCCCAGGGCAGTGCCAGTCCATGGCTGCCCACACACCCAGCTGCCCAGGGCTGTTTGTGTCCTCCCTACCCTGTCTCACTTCCAAATCTGTCTTCTGAGAGCCCACACTGCTGGCTGCAGGCACACACAGAATAACCTCAGACACCCCAGGGACCAGTGCCAGCCCAGCCCTGCTTCTCCAAGCAGCCCCAGCTGCCTCTCTCCTGCCCTGACATGCTGCAGGTTGATCTCATGAATGGTGACCTGGCTAAGCCCTCTCAGGGGCTGAGAAGGCTCCATAAGAGCTCTTTTGTCTTGTTCACACGAGTTCAAAGATGCCCTCCTCTCCTGGCTCCCTGACTGATGTCCAGGACATCTCTGTCCTTCCATGTCCTAGGGGCCAAGGCAATCTCTTGGTTCCACCAATGTGGGAACAGGGGAAGAGGAAGGTGGGAGCTGCCTACTTGCATGCTCAAGAGCAGTGTGATAAAGTCCTCAGCCCAGCCAGCTGCAGAAAATTCTGTGGTGGAAGCCCAAATGAATGGACTGAGAGGTTTGCAACTAGGCACAGAGAGGAGAGGGAGTTGTTCTGAGAGCTGTGGGCATTAGGAGGAAGTCTCCTTCCAGGCTGAGCCATTTTTAAGAGCACAGTCTCACAGAATGCTCTGGGCTGGAAGGGACCTCCAAAGCTCATCCAGTCCAACCCCTGCAGGCAGCAGGGACATCCTCCACTGGATCAGGTTGCCCAGAGCCCTGTCCAGCCTCACCTTGAATACCTCCGGGGATGGGGCCTCAACCACCTCCCTGGGCAACCTGTTGCAGTGTTCTAGCAGCCTCTGATCAATGTCCATCGATACCTGAGGGGTAGGGGGCAGGAGAAGGGGGCCAAACTCTTTTGGGTGGTGCACAGCAAGAAGCCAAGGACCAGTGGATACAAACTGGAACAGAGAAGATTTCAGCCCAACAAGAGGAGCAACTTCTTTGGTGTGAGCATGCTGGAGCCGGCTGCCCAGAGAGGTTGTGGAGTCTCCTCCTCTGGAGCCTTTCCAAACCCACCTGGATGTGTTCCTGTGCAGACTCCCCTGGGTGCTGCTGCTCTGGCAGGGGGGTTGGGCTGGGTGATCTCTGGAGCTCCCTTCCAACCCCTAATGCTCTGTGATTCTGTGTCTGAGCTTCCAAACACCAGCCCCCGTGTTGGGCAGCCTGCACATGGGGGGCAGACATGTCTAGGCACTGTAGCAGGAGGCAGCCAGGGCATCACCCCCTCCCTCACACCCCTCTGCTCCTCACAGCTCCAGAACTCCCTGCTGCTCACTGCACTAAGGCACAGCCAAGTGGCAACACAGACATCACCCAAGGGGCCAGGAGGTCCTTCAGAAGCCCTTCCCCCAGCAGCATGCCACAGCCTGGGTGACCCCAGAGTGTCTGCAGCGAGCAGGAAGATCTGTGAGAGCCACTGAGTAAGAATGGTGCTGAGCTCTTCTCACAGGTCATTAGTGATGGAACAAGAGGGAATGGCCTCAGGCTGCCACTGGGGAGGTTTAGACTGGACAGGAGGAAAAGAATTTTCACTTAAAGAGTGGCCAGGCACTGGGATGGCTGCACAGGGAGGTGGCTGAGTCCCCAGCCCTGGAGGTGTGCAAAGGTGGCTTGGATGTGGCGCTTGGGGATAGGGTTTAGGTTTGCAGAGTAGGGGCAGTGCTTGGACTTGGTGATCCTGAGGGTCTGCTCCAGCTGTGGCAGTTTTAGGCTATGCCTTTAAAAGTTTCCCACAGGTCCTGAACAGCAAGTAGTGGAATGTAAATAAATCCCTGCTGGGTGTCAAAAGGAAAACAAAGACAGCTCTAAGCAGTTCCATTGGGGAGAGAAGTGACTCAAACTGGTTGCACAAAACCATCTCTCTCTTCACCTCTTCTCACTGGCTTCTGCTTGACCTTGGCTGCACTGCTTTGCTGTGACTGCTCTCAACAACAACTTCCCTCTGCTCTTTTTCTCTTGTCCCTTGGTGTGCAGGGCATAAGGAAGGAGGCAGGGAGGGAGAAGCTGTTGCAGCTCCCCTGGTTTTGGCCAGGGAGGTTCTTGTGCTGTTTATAAGTTGTACATCCTTGTACCCCTCTGTAAATGCTGTTTTGTACACGTTGATTGCATTCCATTGTAGGCTGTAGCTCTAGATGCACATACAGCTCCTCTTGCTTCCAACTGGGCTGCTCTGGCAGATTCACTACTGGGGGAGGGAATTTTCAACCCACCACCCCAGCCTGAATATGTCTGTGATTCCTGAGGAGAGGACATCAGCAAGCCCAGGTCTGCCCAGTGAAGCATGACCACAGCAGGGCTGCAGTGGTGGTGGTGGGAGAAGGGGAGCAGGGAGCTGCTGGGGCTTGTCCTGTCCAGCTGGGAAGATGAAGGCTGCAAGAGACTGCAGCTGTCTGGAGAACATTCTGGAGCCTGGGATGGAAAGCTTGGGGGCCACACTTCAGCTGCCAAGCAGAAGGTTCTCAGAAGGGTTGTGCAGTGCCAGGGGATTTCCTGTGCCCATCCAACCACTTATGGCTGGACTCAACCTAGGTGGTCTTTTCCACCTGAAATGATCCCATGACCCTGGCTGCCTCACCAGGGCTGCACTCTGGGACAAGCTGGCAGTTGACATCAGACTCCTCAGGAGTTTCTGTCTGTGTGCCTTGGCTGAAGGGGTGCCAGAGTCATCCCAGACCAGCTGCCTGGGGACTTCACAGCTGGAGCCAGGTGAGCTCAATTTCCCCAGGCTGCTTGAACCCATTTGACAGAACCAGCCAGCAAGTCCCTGCAGGAGCATCCAGGCTGCCACTGAAGCCATTGCCAGGCAGCAGGCAGGGCAAGGCAGGCAATGAGCATCAATGGGCTGCCGGTGCAGCCACATGGCAGCAGATCCCAAAAGAATCTGCCTTGGGCACTGCTGCAGCCCCCCAGACCTGGGTCCTGGCACAGCTGGCAGCACACAGGAAGGCTCATGGGTGAGCAACATGCTTAGGAGTGATGTTTTAGCCTGTAAGCAAGAAGGAGGAAGCACAGCTGCTGTATAGCTGTCAGCCTGGTCCTAGCCAGAGCACAACATCAGCCTAATCACAGACCCACAGAATTGGCTGGGTTGGAAGGCACCTTAAACACCTCCCACCAGCCCAGGCCTCATCCAGCCTGGCCTTGGACACCTTCAGGGAGGAGGCAGCCACAGCCTCCCTGGGCAACCTGTTCAATGGTTCCCTACCCCCACACTAAAGAATTTCTTCCTCATCTCCAGTCTCAGTCTCCCCTCTCCCAGCTCAAAGCCATTGTCCCTCATCCTGGCACTCCCAGCCCTTGTCCAGAGTCCCTCCCCAGCTCTCCTGGAGCCCTTCAGGTACTGAAAAGATGCTCTGAGGTCTCCCTGGAGCCTTCTCTTCTCCAGGCTCAACAGCTCCAACTCTCCCAGCCTGTCCCCATTGCAGAGGTTCTCCAGCCTCTCATCACCGTTGTGGCCTCCTCTGGACCCTCTCCAACAGGTCCAGGTCCTTCCTGTGTTACAAAATCCCATGTCCATTTCTCCAGCCACTGGAGGGACTGTTGCTTTGCCTCTGCCTCACAAGATGTGACTGTGAGCAGCCCCAGGAAGGTGTTGTCCCAGCCTCCAGCTCTGCCCTGCCGCCTCTCTCTTGCTGCTGGGGCTCTCAGGGTCAGGCTGAGCAGACAAGCCTGCTCTTGTTCTCCAGGAGCCTTTCTGGGGCTCTGCCCGAGCTGAGCTTTACAATGCATGGCCCCTTGCCAGCCTTCAACCTGCAAAGGCACTTTTGCCCACCTTCAGCACAGCTGAGCAGCACAGGAGGGTTTGCAGTGTGAAGCAGCTGTCAAGGATGAGTTACATCTCCTGCCCTGGAGGCAGAGGGAAGGGATGAGGCAGGGAGTATCTCTCCAAACAAGTTTGTACACAGAGAGGGTTTTGTAACCTGCTTGCTGCCATGGGGTGGAAGAGTCTGGAGAGTCTGGTAAGGACCTTGTCCCTCTGAGGAGAATGGGACAGCCATGCACAATGCACTCTGCTGGCATCTGGCTACCCCAAGGCAGCCCCTGCAGATGGTTTGGGAGCAGCACAGCCATGCAGGGCTGTAAGGCCACAGAGCAGCTCCCACTTGGTGAGGTGGAGTCTCCTTCCTACACCTGCACTGTAGGGAATTGCTAACCAAGGGACTGTGAAGCTTCCAGGTGTGGCTGACTGCACACGGAGGCTGTTTTGCATGCAGCCAGCACGGCAGGAGGTGGTTTCAGTGAAGATGTTCTGGTGGAGCATGTTTCATGGAGCAACACCTCCCCTTTTGCAGGAGAGAGGCAGGGGGTTAACAGTACCAGGAATCAACCAAGTGGCAGCACTGGGCATGGGAAGTGCCCAGGCAGGTGCTGCTCTCAGTGTGCTGCTGGCTTCTGAATCCTTCCAGGGGAAAGGCAGCCAAGTCCTCACCAGACATCAGTCCCTCTCAGGACACAACTTCCCTGGGGCTTCTCATTCTCCCCTCACCATGCCACGCTGCTTCAGCTGGGGGTGAGCAGAGACCACCTCCAAAGGATACACTGGGGAGTAGCAAAGGTGCCAAAGCAAAGTCCACCACTGAACACCCCCCCCCGGAGAAGGGAGACGTGGAGGGGACTGACTCCCCCCTCAGGGCAGTCGAAGTGACGGTGGGCACCAGCCTGCAGAGCAGAGGCAACAGCCTTGTGGGCTCCAGCACCCCCCTGACATCACCTCCCCCACTGCCCTCATTCAGAGGCAGCCTCACCTTACAGGCCTGAGCCTGCCAGGCTCCACAGTCCTGCTACTCAATTCCAAAGGGGTGCCCAAGACAGAATGGTTTTGTTTGTTGGCATGAGTTGTGTCCCCATCACTTGCTCTGCCCCAGAGCAGCCCTGGTCCACACTGTCCTGCAACAGCTTCCCACAAGGCTTTTGGCCATCCCAGCTGCCTTGCTGGCTGGCTCCCAGTGCTCCCTGCCAGCAGCTGCTCCTGGGAACCCACATCCCAGGACTGATGATTAAAGTGGGAGACAAATGGAGCCAGCCCTGTGAGGAGCAAAGGCTGAGAGCCCTGGGGCTGTTGAGCCTGGAGAAGGGCAGCCCCAGGGGGGATCTGAGCAATGCTCAGCAAGAGCTGAAGTGTAGGAGAGCAAGAGGCTGAGGCCAGACTCTGCTCAGTGGTGCCCAGGGACAGGACAAGGGCAGAGGGCACAAACGGGAACCCAGGAGGTTCCACCTGAACAGGAGGGGAAACTTCTTTGGTGTGAGGGTGCTGGAGGCCTGGAGCAGGCTGCCCAGAGAGGTTGTGGAGACTCCTGAAGAGCTTCCAACCCGCCCTGGCCATCATGCCCCAGGGCAAGCTGCTGTGGGTGCCCTGCTGGAGCAGGGGGGTTGGACTGGGTGATCCCCAGAGCTCCCTTTGAAGCTAGACCATGCTGGGGCTCTGGCATTCTCTGTGTGTGATTCCTGAGCTCCCTTCCCACTCCCTTCCCCCACAGCAAAAGGCTTCTCAGTTTCTGCCAGGCAGGTTGGGACACCTTGATATCATCTCCCCTCATTTCCAGAGTCACATGAAGGTTCCAAATGCAAACACCTCCAATATCCTTCCCTGCTCTGTCCCCCACCCCAGCCCTGGCTTTTCCAAGCTGCATCACACCACCTGAGGCATGCTGGCTGCACACACAGCCCATGCTGCAGGTGCTGGCAGCTCAGTTGTGACTCTGGAGACACCTGGATGAGCAGAGCTGAGCAGGGTGAGCATCCCATGCCCACACCTCCCAGAAGAGTTTTACCACCCTGGGCTGCCCTGCCAGTGCCTGCCCCTGGTCCTGCCCCACAGCCTGCATCTGCCTCGACTCCTTCACTGTCTGTGCTCTGCAGGGCAGGAGCTGCTGTCTCTTCCTGGCTGGGCACCACACAGACCAGTGCTTGCCCAGGACCAGCAGCCAACGACAGCAAGGGAAGATGACACAGGGACACCCACATGAGGAGGCTGAGTGAGGGAAGATGGCACAGGGGCACCCACATGAGGAGGCTGAGTGAGGGAAGATGGCACAGGGGCACCCACATGAGGAGGCTGAGTGAGGGAAGATGGCACAGGGGCACCCACATGAGGAGGCTGAGTGAGGGAAGATGGCACAGGGGCACCCACATGAGGAAGCTGTGGGTCCAGCCACCCCTGCATCTATCCCAGCAGTGCTGGCAGCCCCACAGGGGGCACAGGAGCAAGGGGCACAGTGGGAGGCTCTGAACCCTCAGGTCTGCTGCCGTGGGACTGGAGTCAGCACCAATGGCTGCTGCCAGGCTGATTTCACCCTGGGCTGTGATCTGCTTGAGCTGCCCTGTCCTGGTCTGTGGGAAGGGCTTGTCCTGCTGCCAGGTAGCCCTGGCACTGTGGGGTAACCCCCCTCTTTCCACTCTGGTGCAGAGCAGAGCAAATCCTCTTTGATCAGTGCCAATTCAGGTGTCAAACAGGAGGATCCAGCCCGGGCCATTGAACTCTGTGAGGTCCAAGCAGCCTGGTAATCTTCATCAGCAGCCTGGTAATCTTCATCAGCAGCCTGGTAATCTTCATCAGCCTTGCTTCCTGCTCGAGATGCTTTTCATTAGCTGCTCATTCAGGGAGCAGAGCCACTCCTGCTGCCTCAGCAGAACGCAGCCACACTCCCTGCTCGGCAGCAGAAGGCAAACATTTGATTGCATGTTAATCGCTGCCACTTCTGGCAGTCGCTTCCTGGGCTCTCTGTGCCTCTCCTCCCTGTCCTGCTGCCTCCACAAACCCTGATTGCAGAGACCCAAAGCAACCAGCTGGTGCCTCCTCAGCCTCCCAGCAGCTGCACGGCCCTAGTGGAGCCCCTGGAGAAGCTGAGAGCTGGATGCTTGGTTGCCTCAGCAGTCAGTCCTGGAAGAACTGAGACAGGCTGAGGATGGCTGGCTGGGTGCAAAGCTTGGCTGCCCTGCCCAGGCCTGTGCTGTGTCATCAGTCTTGCTGGGAAGTTTCACACACAAAGCTTTTTGCTCTTTTCCCCCTGAAATGATGGTTTGGGTTTGTTTCTGGAGCTGCAGTGTTTCAGAGGAAGATGAAAAGCCAAACTGAAATAAAACTACAGCCAAGGAAGTTAAATGCAATAAAGGTTGTAGTTGCAAGGGGAGAAAAGCCCCTGCTGGGCTACTCTATCCCAACACAGCCACCAAGGACTCAGGCCAAGCAGCCCAGAAATGCTGTGGGGGAGCAGTGCAGCCCCCTTCCAGCGCAGGGTTTGGCCTGGCTCTGACACCACAGCTTCAAGCTGTTGGGTGACTAGGAAAGGACACAGCCCTGCCCTGCCTGTTGGGTCCAGCCCAGCGAGCCAGGCTCTGCTTGCTGCTCAGCGTCCCTGCTGGCTCTGCGGGGGGATGCTCCAGGACAGGTCCCCTGCAGGCTGCCTCCTTTCCCCGGGGCAGCCCATGCCCCACAGCCTGTGACCTGCTGTGCCTCTGAGTGGTGCCAAGTGTTTTAAAGAAACTGTTGGTGCCTCATTTCGTCACTTTGCTGTGTCTGGGGGTTTTCCAGCCTGCTCCACACCCTGCACTCCTCTGCAGCAGAACTGGTTCTCCTCGCCTGGGCATGATCCCCGACGTGCCCATAATTCACTCCCAGCCCCTGTGCTAAGGTCACAGCCCTCTTCCCTTCTCTGCTGCTCCTTCTCTGCCAAGGCAGAGGTGGGCAGGGAATGTGTTTTAAAGCCCACCCCCAGCTGCTGCTGGGCCACAAACAGGAATCACAGAATGACTCAGGCTGGAAGGGGATTCAGAACTCCTCTACTCCAAGCTCCCTGCCATGGGCAGGGACACCTCCCACCAGCCCAGGTTGCTCAAGGCCTCATCCAACCTGGCTTTGAATACCTCCAAGAGGCATCCACAGCCTCCCTGGGCAGCCTGTGCCAGAGTCTCATCACCCTCACACTCAAGAACTTCTTCCTCAGCTCCTGTCTCATGCTTTTCTCCCTCAACTTCAAACCCTTCCCCCTTGTCCTGTCTCCAGATACCCTCAGGAAAAGTCTCTCTGCAGCCTTCCTGCAGGACCCCTTCAGGTACTGGAAGGCAGCTCTGAGGTCCCCCTGGAGCCTTCTGCTCTCCAGGCTGCACACCCCCAGCTGCCTCAGCCTGGCCTCACAGCACCTGGACTCGCTCCAGCAGCTCTGTGTCCTCCTTTTGCTGGGGACACCAGAACTGGAGGCAGTGTTGGAGGTGAGGTCTGAGCAGAGCAGAGCCAAGGGGCAGAATCACCACAAAGAAGCTGTGAACTGGCTGGGTTGGGTTCATCACTGCCCAGGGACGGCACCTAGGACCAGCAGCAGAGTTCTTCCCCCTTCACCCCATGGCAGTGAGTGACTGGATCAGGAGCAGTGGGCAGGTTGTGGCTCTCAGCTGGCCATGTGCAGCTCCCTGCAGCAGAGGGGCAGTGCCTGCACAGCAAGCCCAGGGCAGCAGGAAGGAGGGCAGAGCCCTTCTGCTCCCCCCTGCACCGACCATGGCTCCTCTGTCCTCTGTGCTGTCCTGTGAGGTACTTTGCAGCCCTTCCCAGCAAGGGGCTTTGGATGAGGCTGGCAAATCATTCAGCAAGGGTTGGGCTCTTCGTGGGCCCCGGGCTCTTCACTTTCCTCCCTCCAGCTCTGACTCCCCCACACCTCTGGGGTCTCCGCATCGCCCCAGGAGAGTCTCCTGCAGAACTCCTCCCAGAGCAGCTTGTGCCCTGCCTTCCTCCTCCCACACTGCTCCCGCAAGGTCACACCGGGAGGTTGTGTGATCTGATGAAAGGGGAGAGGGAGGGGGCAAAAAAAGAGCCTGGCGAGGTGAAAACTGATCCCGGGCTGCGGCTCCTGCCCGGCTCCCTCGGCACTGCCCCGGGACGCCGGCTCCTTGCACCCAGGATGCACTCTCGGGTGGTTATGAAAGGAGCTCTGCACTCAGGTCTTCTAAGAACTGGCAGTCTGCTGTCCAGAGGAGGGCTGGGAAAGCTCACACCTTAGTGCCTGCTCCTTCAGCACAGCGTTGTGTAAGCCTGGCACGCCGCAGTGCTGCTGCAGCAGGTGATGAGGAGCCGGGTGGAAAACAGCCCTCCGGATGCCCAGCTGGGCAGAAGGAGAAGGCTCCTGCAGGGGAGCCCTGACCCTCCCTCACCCCACTCATCACTGCCTGGGCTGTGCTCAGAGATTGACCAGCAGCCAGAGCCCTTACATCTGCACCAGCAATTTGAATAGTCCTGGCCCTGAGGCCACTGAGACACAACAATCTGTTCAGCTTCCTTGCTCCCCAGTCCAGGCTGGAGGCAGAGGGCAGGGATCTCAAGCCCACAATGCCCTTACACTTCTACCAGAAGCTGTTTCTGGAAGCCCTGGTTGGCTTGACCCAAAACCCTGTGAGAGCTGATGGCCAAGGAGACCTCCCAGGCCGGGCCCCTCCAGTGTGGCACTGCCCCCCCCGCCACGTTGCCAGGCTGCAGCAGGGTGTGCCAGGGCAGGCAGCCCCAGCAGGGAGCAGTGACTTGCAAGGACTGATCCCAGTGGCACAGGGCAGCTGCAGCTGGCTGAAGCTCTGGGCCAGTTGCTCAGTCACAGCACCACAGAATGGTTTGAGTTGGAAAATCCCTCTGAGATCATCCAGTCCAGCATCAACCCAACCTCACCACAGCCACCAAACCCTGGCCCCAGGTGCCATGGCCACAGGTTTCTGGAACACCCCCAGGGATGGGGACTGCACCACCTCCCTGTGCCAATCCCTGAGCACTCCTGCAGCAAATGAAGTTTTTCCTCATCTCCCCTAACCCTCCCCTGGCACGATTTCAGGTTGTTCCCTCTTCTCCCATCACTTGTTACTTGGGAGAAGAGTGCAACCCCCACCTCACTGCAGCCTCCTTTCAGGGAGCTGTAGAGAGCAATGAGGTCTCCCCTCAGCTCCTCTTCTCCAGGCTGACCACCCCCAGCTCCTCCTCCCCAGCCCTGTTCTCCAGACCTTTCCCTTTCTTGGTTGCCCTTGCTGCCTCTTGGCCCCCAACCCCAGTGTCCCCCTGGTGCTGTTCAGCAAGGGAACACGGGGTTCAACAAGTGTCCTGGATCTCCTCGGGGCTGTGGCTGCTCCTGTTGGTGAGAGGCAGCTGATGAGATCTCAGAGCTCCCTAAATGACAGGCCCCAGCCTCACGAACGGCACAGGCAAGTGACAGCTCCCGAGCCGCGCCGGGGGTGTCTGTGCCTGGAGCCCTGCCCTGCAGCACCGCTGGAGGATCATCCCCAGGCTGCCCCGCAGGAGCTCGCTGGCTCTCGGCGCTGCAGCAGGAGGAGGACAGGGCTGTAGTAGTTGCATAATGATTCCAAGCTGCTTACACAGCATCTCCATAAAAAGATGGATGGATGACAGAGAGCAGGGCTGGGACACACTGGGAGGTGTCAGCTAATCCCCTGCCCAGCACCAGGGCACTTCTGTCTGCTGTGACAGGAATGTGTCCGACCTGCTTGGGGTCACAAGATGCTCCCCAGCCAATTCCCCCATCCTTTGCCTTCCTTGTGGCCACCAGGCTTCCATTCCTGTTGAACCAGGACACTCCTTGTTATGGTTTATTTTCACTGTCTCTCTTCCCTTGGCCCATGAGCAGTTTGCTGCCTTCAGCCCTGTGCAGCTTTTGCACCGAAATGGTTCAGCAGCAGCAGAACTCTGCCTGCAGGTCTGCAGGGGGGATGTGGGTGGTTTTCCTAAGGCTCCATCCTCACACACACACACACACACACACATCACCAGCATGCTCCTGTGGTTCTCAGAAGTCCTTTTGTTCGACCATGGAAGGAGAAAGAGAGATCTGCCTGCCCCAAGGAGCAGGACCAGCGTGCCCCAAAGTGAAGTGCAACATGAAGAGCAAACAACAGAACCCAGAACTGAAGAGGGATGCATCTCACCTCCCCTGGAACATGGCTGAGAGGAAGGGAATGCCACCTGAGCTGCTCACACAGCTCACTCTGTAAGCACCAGAGAGGAGAGCACAGAAGTGCTCCATCTGGTTCTGCCTTGCCCATCAGGCAGGTGAGACATGGCCCAGGAGTGCCTCACTCCCTGTTTTGACCCTGGTCTAGACAGCTTGGAGGGAGGCAGTGACAGCACATCCCACATCTCTGCATCCAGGGGAGAAGGAGGGTGAAGAAGCTGAGAAGCTCTAGTGCCAGGTCCTCAGTCTGGGCAATGAAAGGATCAGAGACTTTTCAGCTTGCAACTTGGACAATGTTTCTCTGTGCTGAGCATCCCTCTGTGCTGAGCATCCCTCTGTGCTGAGCATCCCTCTGTCCAGAACATCCCTCTGTGCTGAGCATCCCTCTGTCCAGAACATCCCTCTGTGTTGAGCATCCCTCCGTCCAGAGCATCCCTCTGTGCTGAGCATCCCTCTGTGCTGAGCATCCCTCCGTCCAGAGCATCCCTCTGTGCTGAGCATCCCTCTGTCCAGAGCATCCCTCTGTGCTGAGCATCCCTCCGTGCTGAGCATCCCTCTGTCCAGAGCATCCCTCTGTGCTGAGCATCCCTCTGTCCAGAGCATCCCTCTGTGCTGAGCATCCCTCTGTGCTGAGCATCCCTCTGTCCAGAGCATCCCTCTGTGCTGAGCATCCCTCTGTCCAGAGCATCCCTCTGTGCTGAGCATCCCTCTGTGCTGAGCATCCCTCTGTGCTGAGCATCCCTCTGTCCAGAGCATTCCTCTGTGCTGAGCATCCCTCTGTGCTGAGCATTCCTCTGTGCTGAGCATCCCTGTGTGCTGAGCATCCCTCTGTGCTGAGCATCCCTCTGTCCAGAGCATCCCTCTGTCCAGAGCATCCCTCTGTGCTGAGCATCTCTCTGTGCTGAGCATTCCTCTGTGCTGAGCATCCCTCTGTGCTGAGCATCCCTCTGTGCTGAGCATTCCCTGTGCTGAGCATCCCTCTGTGCTGAGCATCCCTCTGTGCTGAGCATCCCTCTGTGCTGAGCATTCCTCTGGCCCAAGCATTCCTCTGGCCAACTCCTTCTTTTCTCTTTCAGTGTAACCTCTTCAGATGGAGCCCAGACACCCCAGTTCCCATGCTGGACCATGCCTGTACCCAGACCCTGAGTGAGCCTCGTTTCTGGCTGCTCTGCTGCCATGAGGAGGAGGTGGGAGGGAAGCTGCTGAGAGGTGGCCATGCAGGAGGGCACTCCTGAGGAATGCTGCACCCTGGATGTGGGTTGGCTCCTTAACTGGCAAGCTCCTGCCCCCAGCAGTGTGCCAGCCAAGCTGTGGGGCACTGGAAGTGGTGTCAGCACAAATCCAGACTGACTGCTTTAAAAGAAGGCAAATGTCCCTGTTGGGAATTGTTATGACAGCCCTCAGGGTGAGTTGGCCACATTTGGGCCTGAGTAGAGACAAAAACCAATTCCTGAGCAGTGCATGGGGCAGAGTTCTGCTGCTGTGTGGGGAGCTGCATGGAGTCTGCAGAGCTGCATCACAAGCAGGTTCCTGAGCACCCTTGCACCAGCACCAGGCCCTTGCCAGGAGCAGTTCTGTCTTTGGCATTCCTGCTTCCAGCCACTTTAACCCCTTTTGGATTTGGGTGTCTTTACCCTTCTTGTCCTGTCTCTCCCCAGTCTCAGACTGCCACTGCTGAGCCATTTCAGTCAGAATTCCCCTTCACCCCAGACACAACTCAGGAGCCAGGAGCTAAGCCCTTGTGGGTGTAGAGGAGAGCAGGCCTTAGCTCTCATGACTGATGGGCAGGAGATGACCAAAGTGCAGCTCTCACAGCAGTGAGCAGCTCTCCAGGAATCTGCCTCATGCAAAATCATCTCCATGTCCAAGCTGAGACCATGATCCAGCTGGAAAATCCACTGGGCTCTGTGCCCCAACTCCTCAGCCACCCACAGCCTGCTGTTCAGTCAGGAGCCCATGGGGTTGGGTGTTCTCAGCAGGACAGATGATTAAACCAGGAATGCAGGGCAGGTCTGCACAGTGGCCAGCAAACACCAGAGCTGCTCTCCAGCCAGGTCCCAACAAGAGTAGCAAAGCCATGCCCTGAGCTAGTGAGATCTGCCCCCACTTCCTGCACCACTGAGCTGGCTCGGTGCCATCCTCACTGGCAAGCAGAGCTCAGAAATGTGGCTTAAGCAAAGTGTCTTGGGGACCTGCCCTGGACTCCAGCCAGGCAGGGCTGTCCCCCTGGGAAAGGGAGACCCTCCAGTGTGATTTCAGCATGACCCCTTAACGGGGCAGCTCTCACTGCCCCAAGCCCAGCAGAGTGCTCTGCTCACTGATCTCCTGGTGGTCCTTTCCCACTCATGGCAGTTCCTGATGTGGAGGGTCTGCTTGCCCTGCCTGCTCCAGACCAAGGCTGTAGGTGCAGGCTGAGGATCAGTGTGGAAGGCTGTGGCCAGTCAAGCTCCTGGTTCTGCAGGAGGCACAGAGCCACAGAAACATTCAGGTTGGAGATGACCTTTGGGATCATGAAGTCCAACCACTGACCCTACTCTGCAAGGGTGACCCCTAAGCCATAGCCCCAAGCACCACATCCACACCACCTTTGAACACCTCCAGGGTTGGTGACTCCACCCCTCCCTGTGCAGCCATCCCAGTGTCTGACCACTCTGGGGAAAGTTTTCCATCACAGAGATGTTCCAGTCTAAACCTCCGCAGGGGCAGCTTGAGGCTGTTCCCTCTTGTTCCATCACTAATTACCTGTGAGGAGAGACTAGCACCAACCTCTCCAGGTAGCTGTAGAGAGCAGTGAGGTCTCCCCTCAGCCTCCTCTTCTCCAAACTAACCATCCCCAGCTCCTTCAGTCTCTCCTCATCAGGTTTATTCTCCAGGCCCTTCCCCAGCTCCTTGCCCTCCTCTGCCCTGGCTCCAGCACCTCCACATCTCTCTCACATTGAGGTGCCCAAAACTGAACACAACACTTGAGGTGTGGGCCCCAGCAGAGCTGAGCACCAGGGAACAATCCCCTCCCTGCTCCTGCTGGACACAGCATTGCTGATCCCAGCCAGGAGGCCTTTGGCTTTCTTGGCCACTGGACACACTGGTGGCTCCTGTTCAGCTGCTTGTCCATCAGCAACCCCCAGGTCCCTTTCTGCCAGCAGCTTTCCAGCCACACTGCCCCACGCCTGCAGCCTTGCTTGGGGTTGCTGTGACCCAAGGTCAGGACCTGGCACTTGGCTATGTTGAAGCTCATCCTGGTAATGCTGGCCATGGATCCAATCTATGCAAGTCCCTCTGCAGAGCCTCCCTACCCTGCTGCAGATCAGCTCTCCACCTAACTTGGTGTCATCTATGAGCTTACTGCTGACACTCTGTGTCTTCATCAAGGTCATCATAAAGATGACAAACAGAAGTGGTCCCAACACTGAGCCCTGAGGAACACCACTGGTGCCCAGAGTCATCTTCTCCAAGGGCTTGGGAGACTCTGGATGGTGGCTCCAGACATGCAGCTGGTGGTTGGGCTGGGAGATAGGTAGGAACCAGACCCTGGGGAGCGATCTGCACCTTGTGGGAAGGTTGTGCATCAGCTCTGCCACAGAGGTGAGTGGGCACTGGGCAACCAGGACTGCTTCTGAGCCTTGTGAGCAGCACCCCAGGATGAGCAGCTAAAGAGCAGCTTTTGAGAACAGCCTGAGAGTGCAAATTAGAGATCAACAGACACAGCCAGCTGGACACTGCTGCCTTCTGGGCATCTGCATCGTTTATTGCTGCCATTAGGGCTCAGCCACACTGCCAAAACAAGAGGCCCTTTGCCAAGCCTGTGCCCAGCACAACCTCCTGCTCAGCCACAAGGAGAGAAGCACTAAGCAGGGCTGAGGTGGTGAAGAGGAAGCTGGCTCAGCTCTCAGCCTTCCTGTGAAAACCTGTCCCAAAAGCCAAGCTTCAGTGAAGCACTGCCCTGCCAGCTGAGCCATCTGTCTGCCCCCAGCTCATTCATGTGCCACATTCTTGCCTTGGCTCCAGCAGGTTTTCAGCTCTGCTGCTTCCTTTCAAGCAGCTTATCTTTTGCTTTGTGTCAACAACAAGAGCAGCCTTGAAACCTGTCAGTGCTAAAGATCCCACATCCAGCACCCTTTCAGGCCTCTGGGAGTGAGTTAAACGTTTCCCAAACCGCTGGCATGGGATCAGGTGGTCCAGATGCTCCACAACCTTGCTGTTAGGCTCCCTGAGCCTCCAGAACACCAGGGTAGCTGCAGTCTGTGAGCAGGGCTAGTACCTGCTCTGCAAGAGCCCTGAACCATGCCCAGAAGTCACTTGGAAGACGAGCCATGCCCATGGTGACATGGGCACCTTCTCGTCATTGCTTGCTCCGCCACTGTCGCGGTGCAGCAGAGGTTCTGATCATCAACAGCAGCTCAGCAGAACGTCAGGGGCTGGAAGGGACCTCAAAAGCTGCTCAGTCCAACCCTGCTGGCAGAGCAGGATCACCCAGAGCTGATCACACAGGAACACATCCAGGCTGGGTTTGAGTATCTCCAGAGAAGGAGACTCCACAACCCCCCCATGGCAGCCTGTTCCAGTGTTCCATTGTCCTCACGGTGAAAAAACTTTCCTCCTGTTTCCATGGCACTTCCTCTGCCTCAGCTTCCACCACTGTCCCTTGTGCTGGCACTGGGCACCACCCAGCAGACCCTGGCTCCAGCCTCTGGGCACTCACCCTGCACATCTTTAGCAACAGCAATGAGGTCACCCTCAGGCTCCTCTGCTCCAAGCTACAGAGCCCTCAGATCCCTCAGGCTCTCCTCCTAAGGAAGATGTTCCTCTCCCTTCATCTTTTTTATGCCTCTGTGCTGGACTCTCTCAAGCAGTTCTCTGAGGTCCTTCTTGACCTGAAGGGGCCCAGAACTGGACACAATATTCCAGATGTGGCCTCAGCAGGGCAGAGTAGAGGGGCAAGAAACCTCTCTCGACCTACTAACTACAGCCCTTCTAACCCACCCCAGGATGCCCTTGGCCTTCTTGGCTACCAGAGCACATTGCTGCTCAGGGTCAGCCTCCCATCCTCCAGGACCCCCAGGGCCTTTCCCCCTTCACTGCTCTCCAGCAGGTCAGTCCCCAACCTGTACTGATGCCTGGGGTTGTCTTTCCCAGGTGCAAGGCTCTCCCCTTGCCCTTGTTGAATTTCATCCCATTTCTCCCTGCCCAGCTCTCACCTGTCCAAGTCTGGCTGAATGGAGCTGTGGTGAGGGAGCTGCAGTGCAGGGACTCCTCATTCAGCTAGCTCTGAACACTTCTTTTCCCATGTGGACAGAGCTCTGATTCATACAAGCACAGCAGTGTCACGGAGCCTGCACAGAGCCCCAGGGCTGTCCCCAACCTTTCCCAGCCTGCCCAGCACCCTTTGGGCCACATCCGTGGTGCTGAGAGGGCAGCAGGCGCCTGGGGGAGGCAGGAAGGGCAGCAGCGAGCAGCTGCCATCTGCCAGGAGCTGCCCCTGAGCCGCTCTGCCTTGGGACAGTGACTCCAGGGTCAGCAGCAAAGCTCTGCTGGCAGCCCTGGAACAGAGCAATTGACCTTTAGGTGACAGTTTGCAGGGTGCCAGCTCGGGTGACACCGCGGGGAGGGCTGGGGGAGCCGGTGTAGGGTGTCACACAGAGCAGGAAAACAGCAGAATTCCCCTGGAGGGGGAAAAAAAAGGAGAGGAGAGGTTTGGAGAGGAGAGGAGAGGTTCGGAGAGGGGAGTGGAGGGGAGGGGAGGCCTGAGGTTTCTCCTGGTGTTCAACCTCTGCTGCACAGAGCCTCTGCCAGAGCAGGAGCTGCTCCCCAGGGTACTGCACTCCCCAGGACAGTAAATTGCCTTTTCACTGCTTAGCTCTGGCGCTGTGCAGAGGTTTGCAGAGCATTTCCAGGTGCCTGGACCGTTTGCCAGCTTGTGAGCAGAGCAAACAGCTCAGCTGGGATAACAGAGAGGAAATCCTCTGAGCAGCTCAAGTCATTAAGATATTTGCACTTGATGAGGGGCAGATTGAGAGAGGAGCACAGGGAGGAGCTGTGAAGCATGGCTGCCCCCACCCCTGACCCCCAGCACTCCCACAGCACTGAGCTGGGCTCAAGCCTTCTCCCAGTGCACCAATTTGGGTGTTTTCTGCCCCAGATCTTCAAAAGCTGCAAGCCACAGGTCAGAGATTCCAGACACAACATAAAGAACAGATTCAGTTCCCCAGGAACCACATCTGCACCGCTCCAGACAGCTGCAGGGGGAAGAGCTGAGGCAGCAGGTACCTCACTGCTGAGGAAACACCAGTCAAAACCCTCTCCCTGTCCACCTCCAGTCCTGTAGCTTTAAGGAAACTGGGAGAGGGCAGATTGAGACTGGGGATTAGGAATAAATTCCTTAGAGTGAGGGTGAGGAGACACTGGCACAGGTTGCCCAGGGAGGCTGTGGATGTCTCCCTCCTTGAGGTGTTCAAGGTCAGGCTGGATGAGGCCTTGAGCAGCCTGGGCTGGTGGGAGGTGTCCCTGCCCATGGCAGGGGGTTGGAACTGGATGAGCTTTGAGGTCCCTTCCAAACCAACCACTCTGTGATTCTTCCCAGGAGCAACTACCCAGCAAATGCAGAAGACCAGGACAGGAGGGCTAAGTCGTGACTACTGCGACCTCTGAGGGGTCAGGCAGGAGGCTGTGGCATGCCTCCTGCAGCAGCCATGCAGCCTCCTGCGGCAGCAGTGCAGCCTCCTGCAGCAGCCGGGCAGCCTCCTGGGGCAGCCGTGCAGCCTCCTGCAGCAGCAGCCGTGCTGCCTCCTGCGGCAGCAGTGCAGCCTCCTGGGGCAGCCGAGCAGCCTCCTGGGGCAGCCGTGCAGCCTCCTGCAGCAGCAGCCGTGCAGCCCCCTGCGGCAGCCGTGCAGCCTCCTGCAGCAGCAGCCGTACAGCCTCCTGGGGCAGCCGTGCAGCCTCCTGCAGCAGCAGCCGTGCTGCCTCTGCGGCAGCAGTGCAGCCTCCTGTGCAGCCGAGCAGCCCTCCTGGGGCAGCCGTGCAGCCTCCTGCAGCACAGCAGCCGTGCAGCCCCCTGCGGCAGCCGTGCAGCCTCCTGCAGCAGCAGCCGTACAGCCTCCTGGGGCAGCCGTGCAGCCTCCTGCAGCAGCAGTGCAGCCTCCTGCGGCATCAGCCGTGCAGCCTCCTGCGGCATCAGCCGTGCAGCCTCCTGCTGCAGCAGCGCAGCCTCCTGTGGCAGCCGTGCAGCCTCCTGCGGCAGCTGTGCAGCCTCCTGCGGCAGCCGTGCAGCCTCCTGCAGCGGCAGCTGTGCAGCCTCCTGCGGCAGCCGTGCAGCCTCCTGCAGCGGCAGCTGTGCAGCCTCCTGCGGCAGCCGTGCAGCCTCCTGCGGCAGTGCAGCCATGCAGCCTCCTGCAGCAGCAGTGCAGCCTCCTGCAGCAGTGCAGCCATGCAGCCTCCTGCAGCGGCAGCCGTGCAGCCTCCTGCAGCAGCCATGCAGCCTCCTGCAGCAGCCGTGCAGCCTCCTGCGGCAGCCATGCAGCCTCCTGCAGCAGCAGCAGCCCCTTCCTGCTTGGTAACTACTGGAGTGCCACAAGTGGGAAACCTCTTCTGCCATTCCAGCCTGGCTGCTGGGCAGCCTCTCACCTCCTGGGGCTGCTTCATGTTCTAACCAGGCAGCAGCAAGGATTGGTGGCAGACAAGCCTGGGGGCTGCCCCCGGCACAGCTGTGTCACCTCCAGCTCAAAACCAACCTTCTGGTTCCTGGTTTTGTCTTCTATCTGTGTCAAACGCGGTGCCGGGCCTGTGTGAAAGGCTCAGAGCTCCGGGGCTCTCACAGCAGTAGGAAAGCACATTCCTGGTCCCGGGAAGCAGGAATTCTCCCTAGAAACACAAACTGACTCAGCCCTGTCCTCGGTGGGCTTTTGTTCCCTGTGCTTGGGGATTCCCACTGGGAAGCTGCTCCTGGTGTCGAGTTTCACAGCCCTCAGGCATTCACTGGGCTGTGGGCAGTGTTCTGCTTTCCTTCAGAGAAAGGGCTTCAGATCCTCTCCACCCAGGCTCTACAGCACTGCAGACCACAGGGAGGGAGCTGGGACCAGGCCTGCTGCAGCTCCCTGAGAATCACAGAATCCCCAAGGTTGGAAGAGACCTCAAAGCTCATCGAGTCCAACCTGTCAGCACAGACCCCATCACTAAACCCTGGCACCAAGTGCCACGTCCAATCCCTTCTTGAACACCTCCAGGGACGGTGACTCCACCACCTCCCTGGGCAGCACATTCCAATGGCGAATGACTCTCTCAGTGAAGAACTTTCTCCTCACCTCGAGCCTAAACCTCCCCTGGCACAGCTTGAGACTGTGTCCTCTTGTTCTGGTGCTGGTTGCTTGAGAGAAGAGACCAACCCCCTCCTGGCCACAACCTCCCTTCACATAGTTGTAGAGAGCAAGAAGGTCTCCCCTGAGAGAGGCTCAGGGGAGACCTTCTCCAGGCTACACAACCCCAGCTCCCTCAGCCTCTCCTCCCAGGGCTGTGCTCCAGACCCCTCCCCAGCCTTGTTGCCCTTCTCTGGACACGTTCAAGTGTCTCAGTGTCCTTAAACTGAGGGGCCATCAGGGAAGCCAAGGCAAGTTTGCTTTTGTTTTGGTGGAATGGCACCACCAGGGCCAGGAAAGAGCCAGCTGAGCCCTGAGGTGGGACAGAACAAATGGAGCCACTGAGAAATGGGTGGAGGGAGAAGTGGACCTCTCCCTCCTGTGTCACCAAACCACCCTGGTGGAGGCAGCAGACACATCAAGAGCACAACAAAGGCTTCAGGTCCTGCTCTGGACGCACTCTGTGCCCTGTCAGCTGTCCAGGAGCTCGTCTGTAGGAGCTGCATGGACAGCCCAGCAGCTGGAACAGCTCATACAGAAGTCACAGATGGAGGTCTGTGTGTCCCCAGGGGACTCCTTGCTGCTCACACCACCTTTGGGCTGGGCAAGAACATGGGCCAGAGCTGGCAGAAAAAGGGTTCTGAGCCCTGGAAATGGATCCCCACAGAACTGACTCACAGGTGACAGTGACGAGTCTGTGGGGAATGCAAATGTGTCCCCGGAGGCGATGAGGCACCCAGTCCAGGCAGACTGTCTGAGGGATATCTGTCTGCAGACTTCCTCATCAGCTCTGTCCCTTCCTCATCAGCTCTGCCCCCGCAGCAGGGCCTGGGAGGAAGCCTCTCTGGTCTGTGATCTGCTATTCCTTTGGTTTACAGCTACCCCATGCACTGCTGCAGCACCAACCACACCAAACACAGCCAGGAGCTGGCCCTTGGGAAGCTGCAGGAAGTCACCAGGAGAGGAAAATGGATCTGCCTAGGTGTGAGCTCACATAGAACCATGGAGTTGTTTAGGCTGGAAGAGCCTCTAAGGTCCTCAATTCCATCCATCAGCCCAGCTCCACCATGGCCACTAAGCCATGTCCCCAGCTGCCATGGCCGCAGGCTTCAGGAGGTCTGCTCCAAGCCTGGAGCATTCATGGGGTCATTGTGACCCAAGTGCAGGATCCAGCACTTGGCCTTGTTGAACCTCATGCCGTTGATCTCAGCCCATGAGCACAGCCTGGCCAGATCCCTCTGCAGAGCCTCCTGCCCTCCAGCAGATCAACTCTGCCTCAGCAAACTGTCCAAGGGTGCCTCAGCTGCCCGGGGAAGTGCTTGAGGCCCTGTCCCTGGAGACAGAAAGTTGCCCTGAGGAGGACTTGAGGATGCTGGTGGAGGAGAAGCTGGAGAGGTGCAGGCAGGGTGAGCTTGCAGCACAGAAGGCCAAGGGCAGCCTGGGCTGCATCCAAGGCTGCATTGCCAGCAGAGCCAGAGAGGGGATTCTGACACTCTGCTCTGCTGAGACCTCACCTGCACTGCTGTGTGCAGGTCTGGAGCCCTCCACACAGGAAGGACCTGGAGCTGATGGAGAGGGTCCAAAGGAGGCCACAAAAAGGATCAGGGTGTTGGAGCACCTCTGCTATGGGGACAGGCTGAGTGAGATGGGGGTGTTCAACCTGGAGAAGAGAAGGCTCCTGGGCAACCTTAGAGCAGCCTTCCAGTACCTGAAGGGCTATAGGAAGGCTGCAGAGGGACTGTTCCCAAAGGCCTGCAGGGACAGGATGAGAGGCAATGGTTTGAAATGAGAGCAGATTGAGATTGGATGTGAGGAACAAGTTCTGCACCAGGAGGCTGCTGGAGCACTGCAACAGATTGCCCAGGGAGGTGGCTGAGGCTCCATCCCTGGAGATACTCAAGGTGAGGCTGGACAGGGCTCTGGGCAGCCTGATCTAGGGAGGATGTCCCTGCTGAGGGCAGGAGGTTGGACTGGATGAGCTTTGGAGGTCCTTCCCACCCAGCCCTCTGTGAGTCTGTGATTCATCTCCTCATCCAGGTCACTGATGAAGATGTGGTCCCAGCACCACCCAGGACTTACCTCCCACCAGAGCCAGACCTAACAAATACCTTCTCATGTTTCTTAGAGCCAGAGCAGCCACTTGGAATTGCCACTGGATGCAAAAATGGAATCATGGTGTTTGAAATCATTAAAAAAAAATTTTATAGAAGGTTTCAAGTAAAATATGGATTCTGCACTTTCCAATAAAAAAGAACCAAACCACCTCACAGCTTACCCCAGAGGCTCTGCAAAGATCTTCCCCATTTGGTCCCACTGCTTCCCTCTGAACTTCAGAGCTGCTCTGATTTTTAGGAGAGCAGTAGGAGACAGCAGAGGTGCAAGAGGAAGGGAGGCTTCTGCACTCAGGAGGAAGTATTTTTCATATTTAGATTTCCCCAGGAAGCTGGGAATGGACAGCCAGGCTGGTGGGCAGCTGGGAACGGACAGCCAGGCTGGTGGGCAGCTGGGAATGGACAGCCAGGCTGGTGGGAAGCTGGGAATGGACAGCCAGGCTGGTGGGCAGCTGGGAATGGACAGCCAGGCTGGTGGGCAGCTGGGAATGGACAGCCAGGCTGGTGGGCAGCTGGGAACGGACAGCCAGGCTGGTGGGCAGCTGGGAATGGACAGCCAGGCGGTGGGCAGCTGGGAACGGACAGCCAGGCTGGTGGGCAGCTGGGAATGGGCAGCCAGGCTGGTGGGCAGCTGGGAATGGACAGCCAGGCTGGTGGGCAGCTGGGAATGGACAGCCAGGCTGGTGGGAAGCTGTTCACATCAGTGCACAGCGCTGCCTGGGCTTGGGCTGTGTCCTCCTAAGGCACAGCAGCTCTACAGCCTGTGCAGGGTCACAGAATCATTCAGGTTGGAAAAGACCCTCAGGATCATAAAGTCCAACCATTAACCCTGCTCTACAAGGTTCCCCCCAAACCATATTCCCAAGCACCACATCCAAACCACCTTTGAACACCCCCAGGGTTGCTGACTCCACCCCTCCCTGTGCAGCCATCCCAGTGCCTGACCACTCTTGCTGGGAAAAGATTTTTCCTCCTCAGGGGCAGCTTGAGGCCATTCCCTCTTGTTCCATCACTAACTACCTGTGAGGAGAGACCAGCACCAACCTCTCCACAACCTCCTTCCAGGTAGATGTAGAGAATCATAGACTCATAGAATCACCAAGGTTGGAAGAGACCTCAAGGATCATCAAGTCCAACCTGTCACCACAGACCTCATGACTAACTAAACCATGGCACCAAGTGCCACATCCAATCCTCTCTTGGACACTTTCCACGGACTCCACCTCCACTGTGACTCCCTGGGCAGCTCATTCCAATGGCTAACAACTCTTTCTGTGAAGAACTTTCTCCTCACCTCCAGCTGAAACTTCCCCTGGCACAGCTTGAGACTGTGTCCTCTTGTTCTGGTGCTGGTTGCTTGAGAGAAGAGACCAACCCCCACCTGGCTACAACCCTCACTCTCAAGGTTTTCTTCCTCATCTCCACTTTCAATCTGCCCTCTCCCAGCTCAAAGCCATTGTCCCTCATCCTGGCACTCCCAGCCCTTGTCCAAAGTCCCTCCCCAGCTCTCCTGGAGCCCTTCAGGTACTGGAAGGCTGCTCTGAGATCTCCCTGGAGCCTTTGCCAGGCTGAACAGCCCAAACTCTCCCAGCCTGCCCCCGCAGGGGAGGTTCTCCACCCTCTCACCATCTTCGTGGCCCTCCTCTGGACCTGCTCCAGCAGTTTGATGTCCTTCTTGGTGTGTGTCCTTTCAGACTTGCACAGCTTGCCTGGATGAGCCTGAGCAGAGCTGTGCTGCACTGCATGAGCCCTGTGTGCACAGTGCTGTGTTTCACACCCCACGGCCTGGCTGCTCTGAGCACAGGAGAGTGATGTCCTTGCACAGAGCAGTGCCAACCCAGGCCAGATGAACAAAGCTGCTGCTGCTACACCTCTGGAAACAAGGGAAGAAAGCAAAACTGTGCAGGAGTCAGGGACTGAGCTCCTCCAGCCCTTGCCGTCTCTTTCTACTTCAGGACTTTCTGTGAAGTCTGCAGGAACTTGGGTCAGGAAGGGTCTTGAAGGGCTTGTGCAGGGCACTGCTCTGCCCCACGACTTCTTCAAGGCTGGAGCTGGTTTTGTGGTGGCTTCAGCCATGGTGAACGAGCACACTGCCATGGAGCTGATGTGTGTGCAGTGCCTTCCTGCAGAGCCTGAGACTTGCAGCTCTGAGGCAGGCTGCAGCTGAGCTCCTCCTGTGTGCCTCAGGCAGGTTCCCTACACTCAGGTCTCCTGCACCTCAGGTCCCCTCAGCAGAAGATACTTTTACAACACTCTTTTCTAACCATGTGTGTTGACCACATACCTGCTGCCTTCCTCTGCCTGCTAACCACACAGCCCACAGCCTCAGCTGGCAGGGGGTGGAAGTCTCTCTCTTGCCTGACATCTGTGAGCATGCCCAACAGCTTACCAAGGAAGTGTTGCTCTTTTTCCACCCAGAATGATCTCATGCTCAGAAAAGGTCAAGGCAAGACCCAAGGCAGGACACTCTCCATCACCCCGCCCTGTGCCCTGCTGCACCCAGTGCAGCTCCTGGAAACTTGGAGCCCTTCACTCAGCCCCTGGAACAAAGGCAGAGGAAAGGCTGTTTCTCTTCCCTATTCCAAAATAAGCAAGGGGAAGTGTGTCCCCAGCTGCCCCAACAGTGGTACCAGGCCAGGCAGGAGAGGGCCATGAGGCACTTTGTTTCCTGAAGGTAGCACTGTGCCAAGCTCAGCTCCAAGCAGCTCTCATTTGGGCAGGTTTGCGTGGTTGGACTTGCTAAATACAACTCAACCCCTTCTTCCACAGACAGTTACCATGCAAACCACAACCAAACTCTTGCATTTCCAGGGGGAAACTGTGAGCTTCACAAGGCAGCTAATCCCTGGGCAGGCCTGGCCCTCCCAGCAAGGGCACTGCAGGGCGGGATGGCTCCCTTGAGCACCCGTGGCGACTATCCCCCCACGCAGCAGCTCTGCTGCCACACTGCCAGGCTGGAAAGGAGTCCCCTCTCCAGCCCCTCCTGCTCTTCTCCACACTCCATGCACACCAGCCCAGACCCAGGGAGCAGCCCTTTCACTGCCAAGGTCGCACAGGGGTACCCTGGTGCTGCAGAGCAGTTGGCTCTGGCTGGTATCAGTTAGTGTGTGCAGAGGCTAAAAATAGAGACCCTCCACTCTCACAATGACTCAGAGGTGCAGAAGGGAAACCCACAGGCTCCATGCCTGGCTGTGCCCTGAGCTGATTGAGAAGTTTTCATCTGAAGCTTTGTTTTGACACAAAATGGCCTTTTGACAAACAAACTCACCAAGGGGGGGGGGACAGCACCCAAACCAAACCTCAGCTCTCACCAGCAGAGCTGCTGGGAGCACTTCTCCTTCTGTCTAAGCTTGGGAGAGGTCTTAGCCAGAAAATGATGGCATTTTGTGGTTTTGTAGTTCCAGTTGCCAAGTCTGGACCTGCTGAGCTCCTCCCTGGGGGCCTGGCGCAGCTCATGAGGTGGTAGTGGAAGTGAAAGGGGAGCAAGGCCCCTGCAGCTTTCCTGGGAAGCACAGGACACTTTCCAGACAGCTCTAAATCCAGCTCAGGAAGAGGACACATCCACCAGCTGGCCCTGCTAACCCCCTCCCCAGGGGATGATCCTTTAGTCCCTTAACCTCCTCTGCTTGGCCTCAGCAGCAGGGCAGCGCTGCTCAGGTTTGGCCATGCCATGGGTGAGGGTGGGTGAGGGCTGAGTGTGTTGGTGGAGAAGCAGAGAGGGAGCTGGGGTGCTGTGGGGAGAGGCATTGCTGCCGCAGCGCTGCCTTGCCCGGCACAGCAGGTTCCTTCTCCTGGCCCTCTGCCTGTCTCTGCCTCGCAGAGCTTCAGAGCCACTGGACACGGCCAGGAGCAACCTGCCCCAGCTTTGACTTCAGGAGGTAGAAGCAGAGACCTCCAGGGTTGGACTTGATGATCTTTGAGGTCTTTTCCAACCTTATTGATTCTATGGCCCCTCCAAGCCCTAACGTTTCCAGGGGTCTTGTGCAACCCTCCCAGGCTCTCATGGCTCATGGAGTTGGGCAGGCACAACCTGAACTCCTGAAGTGGTGAGAAGAGTGGGGGCCATGGCAGACAGGCACTAACCCAACCTGCTCTCCAAACCTCCCCTGCTTCCTCTCAAGCTCCAGCTTTTGGCCTTCCCCACTGGGAGGTGAGCAGCAGCAGCATTGGATGCTCTGTGCGGAGTCAGGCTCCAGGACAAAGGCTCCTTGTTCAGCAGGGTGAGCCCCACATCCACACTGCCAGCCCCACCTCTGCAGAGGGCCTGGGCACCAAGCCAGGCTCTTCATTTCCCTACAGAGTCCCCAGAGACAGGACAGAGCGGGGCAGCTCTGTGGTGGTGCCTGACAGGGGCTGTGGCTCTGCAAGTGCTTCCTCATTGCGTGCTCAGGGCTGTGGAGCACGACCCAGCCGTGGGGGTTGGGATGCTGAAAGGTGAGAAAGGAAGGCTCCAGCTGGGACAAAACAAAGCTGCTGCGGGGCTGTTCATCCTGAGAGCAATCAAGCATGCTGGCCAGGCTGGAGCCGTGGGCAGAGCTCAGCTGTGTGAGGTTCAACGAGGCCAAGTGCTGGGTCCTGCTCTTGGGCCACAACCCCACGAAGGCTCCAGGCTTGGGGCAGAGTGGCTGGAAAGTTGCTGTCAGAAAAGGTCCTGGGGGTGCTGGGTGATGACAGCTGAAGATGAGGCAGAAGTGTCCAGGTGGGCAAGAAGGCCACCAGCAGCCTGGCCTGGATCAGTGATGGTGTGGCCAGCAGGAGCAGGGCAGGGGTTGTGCCCCTGGACTGGGCACTGGGGAGGCTGCACCTTGAGTGCTGGGTTCAGCTTTGGGTCCCTGACTCCCAGAAGGACATTGAGAGGCTGGAGCAGGTCTGAGGAAGAGCAACCAAGCTGGGGAAGGGTCTGCAGAACAGGGCTGGGGAGGAACAGCTGAGGGACCTGGGCTAGTTCAGCCTGGAGAAGAGGAGGCTGAGGGGAGACCTCCTTGCTCTCTACAGCTCCCTGAGAGGAGGCTGCAGTGAGCTGGGGGTTGGGCTCTGCTCCCTGATACCAGGTGATAGGAGAGCAAATAACCTGAAATTGTGCCAGGGGAGGGGAGGGTTGGAGAAGAGGAAAATTTCTTTTGTGACAGGAGTGGTCAGGGACTGGAACAGTCTGCCCAGGGAGGTGGTGGAGGTCCCATTCCTGGAGGTGTTCAAGAATGTGTGGCCATGGCACTTGGGCCAGGTTTGGTGGCCATGGTGGGGTTGGGTTGATGCTGGACTGGATGATCTCAGAGGGATTTTCCAACCCAAACCATTCTGTGAATCTATGCACTGATGTCAGAGCTGTGTCATGGGTGTCTCATCCTGCACTTCCCACACCCTGAGAGCATCCTTGCTGCCTTCTCTGCACTCTGTTGTAGCTCCAGGGCCAAGCTCCAGCACAGGCAGCTCCACCACAGGCTGCCCAGAAGCAGCAGGATGGAAGCAGATGCCCTGACAAGAGACCTTCAGCCACTGCATTCCTTGCCTGGGGTGTCTCAGGCCTGAGCAAAGGGCTGAGCCCTGAGGGTGACTGCAGCAGGAGCCTGGCTCTGGCCCTGGCTCTGTGGAGGGAGAGGCTGCACCACAGCTGGTCTGACCCTGGAGGACCCAGCACAGCCCTGGCCTCCATTTTTGGGGCTGTCCTGGTGTAAGACAGAGCTGGACCCAGGGTGGGATCACATGCCCCAGGTGTGTGGCTGTGCCTTGGCTGCCTGGCATACAGGCTGAGGGTAGGCAGTGAAGCTCCAGCGGCTGGCAGTGAAATGCCAGCGGCTGGCAGCCACACCAGCAACTGCCACAGACAGCTGGGGTGGGAAAGGCCCCAGGAAGCAGCCTCCCCCTTCCCTGCCAGGATCAGCCCTACATAAACTAATGAACCATCTGCCTGCTGACCCGGGCCCTGACCCCAGCAGGGCAGAGCTGCCTGGCAGCAGGACTGCAGGTGGAGACAGCTCCATCCATGCTCAGCATGAAGAGCTGAGATCCTCCGCCCCCTGTGCACTCCACAGGCTGTTCTGTGCTTGCTTTACTCCTTGCTCGTGTCTGAGGGCAGGTCATGAAGGCAGTGTCTCATCCCTTGTCACCACAGGTGTGTGTGGCAGCCACCCCTGCTCCCCTGACCTTCCCTGGGCTTCGTGGTGCCCTGCTGCACACCACCTGGAGCTGCAGCGAGGAAGGAGCTGGCCTGTCCTGAGCTCAGCTGAGAGCCAGGAGCATCTCCAGATGGGGGCTGGGATGAAAAGATCTTTGGTGGTCCCTGCTCACAGGGTGCTGCTGGCTCAGGCTGAGGCTGTGTGTAGCACCCATGGCCACCTTTCATCTCCCTTGTGCCAGTGCCTTGCAGGTAATCCCTGCTCAGAGCAGGGTCCATCTCATGCCAGAGCAGGGTCCATCCCATGCCAGAGCAGGGTCCATCCCATGCCAGAGCAGGGCCCATCCCATGCTTACTGGTTTCTGACTTAAAAAGCCCAGGTGCTGGGCTGAACTTGCCACCACAACAGTAGCTCAGAGTCAGTTCAGAGCAGGTCACTTTGCTTTTCCCTCTTCCTCCAGGGCAGTGTTGGGGTTGGGACTAGCCAAGAGCCTTTGTTCCAGGTTGAGACAGAGGCTCTTGTTATAAACCTTTGTAACAAAGGCAGGTCCTAGGCCCTTGGGAGGGTCAGTTCAGCCCTCAGACCCCAGGCTGAGGCTCAGCTTGGACACTGGGTGGTTGGTCTGAGTCCTGCCTCCATCCGTGGATGTCTCCCACACCAGGAGGTTTGGAGATCCATCTGTGCCCCTCATAGCTCTGTCCTAGAGAATCCCACGGAGCAGCTGTCACACACAGGGACAAGACCCCTGCCCCTAGGGAGGGACCATCACCCCCAGGCTGGCAAGGTGTTCCCACACAGACCAGGAACTATTTCATCCTTCTTCACAAGGCAGAGGACTGAGACACTCCTCCACCCCCTGGCTCTATAAACACCCACAGCAGGACTGCAGAATCAAGGATGATGCTGGAGGGCAGCATCAAGGCAAGAAGTCCTCTCGACCCTGCTGAGGCTAGGGTGGCTGTGCTGCCACAGAGTCAGGTTCAGAGAGCTGCTGAGGCTGGAGGAGACCTTCGAGCTCATCCAGTTCAACCACTCAGCCAGAGCTCACACCCCAGCCTTGCTGCTGAACCACAGCCACTGAACCACATCCATGCATCCCTTAAACCCCTACCCCTCCAGGGGTGGGAACTCCACCACCCACCTGAGCAGCCTGAGCCAGTGCCTGAGTACCCTACCGAAGTTTCTCCACTGCACCATCCTGCACCCAGCTTGGAGACCAGGATGTGGTGTGGGAGAGTGCCAGAGGCTCTGCTCAGGTCCAGGTCAATGATGTCTGTTGCTCTCTCTTTAAGGTCTCTTCCAACCTGGTTAATTCTATTCTATTCTACTGATGTTGACCTTGCACAGAAGGACACCAGGTTTGTCAGGCAGGACCAGCCCTTGGTGCAGCCCTGCTGATGGTACCAAATCACCTCTTGTTGTCATTCTGCCTCAGCAGTGCCTCCAGGAGGATCTGCTCCAGGATCTTACCAGGCACAGAGGTGAGGGCTGCCTGGCCTACAGTTCCCTGGGTCACCCTTGTTGGATATGGAGGTTATGTTTCCCCTCTTCCAGTCTGTGTGGAGTTCCCTAGGCCGCCAGGGCTTTTGGAATAGACTAGAGAGCAGTTTGGTGACCTCATCCAGCAGTTCCCTCAGCACACTCAGTGCCAGGCTCTGGTCAATGTGATGTTGGCTCATGGGCTGGGCTTGATGACCTCAGAGCTCTGTTCCAGCCTCGATGATGCTGGGATCTTGTGATCTCAGCTGCCTGGCTGGCAGGCTGAGGTGGGACATCCACAGTCTGGGCTTACTGCAGACACACTCAGCCCTGAGGAGCTGCTCCAGTGTTCTGGCAGGGTGGCTGCCCTGAACCTCTGCCTGGGCAGGGTGGCTGCCCTGAACCTCTGCTCTGGCAGGGTGGCTGCCCTGAACCTCTGCTCGGCAGGGTGGCTGCCCTGAACCTCTGCTCTGGCAGGGTGGCTGCCCTGAACCTCTGCTCTGGCAGGGTGGCTGCCCGAACCTCCTCTGGCAGGGTGGCTGCCCTGAACCTCTGCTCGGCAGGGTGGCTGCCCTGAATCTCCCAGCTCAGATCTTCCTCCTGGTGGTGTGTGTGGCCATAACACAGCCAAGAAGATCTTGGGTAGGTTTATCTGGCCCTGCAATGGCCAAAAGTGGCTTGAGGCTGCTCACCTCTGATAGTCATCTATGGGGAGTGAGCTGGGGACTGACTTTGGGTCTGCTTGTCTTGCATTCCTGCCTCCACCATGGATCAGTGCCACCTCAAGCAGCAGTTTAGGTCACCTCTAGCTCCCTGGCCTGCCTGTCAAACCCAAGCACAGCTCAGCCTTTGCAGGTTCCCAGCACCAGCCATCAGGCCAGGCTTGGGTCCACATTTCCAGCAAGGAAGAGCCCAGGGAGGCTTTCAGTGACTTTCATTACCCAGTCTTCATTTGCCTCCTTCCTGAGCTGCCTCCTGGGAGATGCAG